>JAUTXW010001328.1:0-31510 GCA_030620095.1 Kuschelorhynchus macadamiae | reverse complement strand
CAATACTAACTGGTCCGGCAGACCTTGTTCTGCCTTTTCCGTTAGATGGCGCGATGAGTTGGAAATAGAATTATAAGAATATTGGGCTAATTGACTACATCGTCCAGAAATATTATTGAAGGAAAACATATTGGTTCTTTAGAAAAAAATACGCAATAAAACAATTCAAAAAAATAGCGTTAAAATGTCTCGGTAACCAGACGAACATTTAAAAAAAATCATGTTAATTGGTGCAGTACAACTCTCTCACGAACTTGCTGAAAAATCTGGCACAGAGCTGGTTGCATAAAACTTAAATGCTGTTTAGAATATTTAACCGAACTTTCAGATTTGAGAAGTTGCTTATAGAAATCTAGAAACTCGCCGTCACATTTGACATTCCGTTTAAACATTCTAAACTTTAAATGAGCTTTCTGCAACTGGCCGTTAGTATTTTAAATATATAGATTAAGACGAACCAATTTAGTTTTATGGTTTCTCTTACCAAGTGAAATTAATCCTAGTATTAACCAAAGGGTTCCATTGAAATTACCATTAGGCGTATTTTCACTGTAGAAATTAATGGCCGTCATTTTTATATTTTCCAATAGAAATTTGTTTTAGTAAATTCTACATACTTTTTGGATTACTAATATTAAAATATTTTCAGTGGAATCCAGAAAATCTAGTATCAGCAAATTTTGTTTGTAAAGCGTATTTCATGTTGAATATAAGACCACGGTAAACAATTTTAAAACAATAAAAGCGAATCTACTAAACCTTTTTAAAAATAATTTTTAAAATATGTTCTATAAGGAATTCAGTTTAAACAATACTAGCTTGTCCGGCAGACCTTGTTCTGTCTTTTCCGTTAGATGGCGCGATGAGTTGGAAATAGAATTATAAGAAAATTGGGCTAATTGACTACATCGTCCAGAAATATTATTGAAGGAAAACATATTGGTTCTTTCAAAAAAAATACGCAATAAAACAATTCAAAAAAATAGCGTTAAAATGTCTCGGTAACCAGACGAACATTTAAAAAAATCATGTTAATTGGTGCAGTACAACTCTCTCACGAACTTGCTGAAAAATCTGGCACAGAGCTGGTTGCATAAAACTTAAATGCTGTTTAGAATATTTAACCGAACTTTCAGATTTGAGAAGTTGCTTATAGAAATCTAGAAACTCGCCGTCACATTTGACATTCCGTTAAACATTCTAAACTTTAATTGAGCTTTCTGCAACTGGCCGTTAGTATTTTAAATATATAGATTAAGACGAACCAATTTAGTTTTATGGTTTCTCTTACCAAGTGAAATTAATCCTAGTATTAACCAAAGGGTTCCATTGAAATTACCATTAGGCGTATTTTCACTGTAGAAATTAATGGCCGTCATAATGATAGAAACGAGTAAACCAACTATTAGCATTCCACCAAGAACGACCCATGGCATCATCAAGTAGAAATTTCGCTAAAATTGTAAAGTAGTTTTACTCATATGTATAATATTTATGAAAAATAAATATACAAAATGATGGATCAAACCGATTATACTCCGAATAGACAGTAAGACAGTCCTTCAGGCCTTTCGCTTTATCAAATATAATATCCAGCAATATTTGGCGAAGTGATGCCAATAGCTCGATTTAACATAGTCTTTTATTTTCTCTTTATTGAATTATCTGTCAATTCAAAGTATAACGATCTTTGATCAAACTTTAACCACAAATTCATTTTTTATATGTTGACTTACCTTTATAGTACCCACTATTAGAAGGATAGACAGTATAATAGTAAGACATAGGTTGATTATCAGTATTATTTGAACTGTAAAAAAAATAAAAATAAATAATTTTTATAAAATAGATTCCAAATAATTTACCCCCGTATTCACAAAAAGGTTTAAATTTAGATCTGGCTTAACTTGACAGTTATAGGTATTAGAATGATACAAGCAACGATTCAACAACAGTTTGTTTCATTAGGAGTTCTGGAGTAAGGATTTTTTCCGTGCGCGCCTGACAAATGAATTTCCGGACTATTTCCGGACTTGGATGAACGATATTTTGATATTTTTTATGATACATCTCTGAAAACGACAACACAAAAACTAAATATAAAAAATAGATGTGAAATAAACTTAGAACATATTTATTTTCATACGAGTTATAATCATCTTAAAAATATAACTAGAATAAGAATAAGGAAAACTAACCAACTTTAAACAAATACTAAAGAAATTTATCTAAATATTAAAACATTTACAAATTAAAATACAAATAGGGACATGTTAAATACCTGAGAGTATAGACTTTCTTAAACTTAGTTTGCTTTGTCGAGACAGGCAATACGGAGCCCGAGAATGTGCCTTTTCCTACGGGTATTTATACTATTTTTCCGAAAATGGAAAATTATTGAAAGGACACAAATTATTACAATCAACTTACAAAATTTGAAATAAGCATTATCAATCTTATTCACAAATAAAAGATGCCATGAAATACTTGTTTTGTATTTTTTTTTATAAACAAGTAACTGTAAAGAAATAGTATTACCTTACAGTACAAAAATAAATATTTCCTAACAGTTATTTTTTTTAAATGTTCTCAAAAATGTAAACATTGCCGAACGATTTTTGGTAAAAATATTTTTTCCAAATGTCACAACACAATATAACAGTGTCATAAGCAAAACATAACTGTTGAACTTACAGATCTGGTTTAACTTTTAAACCTTTTTGGTGAATTCTGAGGTTAATGTACGAGAAACAGGATCCAAATTATTTAACTGTCAATGAAATTATTTAATATATAGTCCACATATAACATGTCCCCAAACAAGGCAACTACTCATTATATTCTTTTTTTATGTTTCGTTAAGCATCTTATTTTCTATAATTTTGACCTGAAAATGTATTTTTGATAAGGTCAAAAAGTTTACTATAAATGGGTATTATCTCCACCGTTATTTTTGGTATATAATCTCTATTACATGCTGCAGGTGGTTGCTTGTTTAAAGAATGGAATGGTTGTTTTGTCCTTTTCTAATTTTTCTCGACCTTGTGGTACTACGGAATATCTATCTGACTTGGATATTATATTACCTAGATATGGTGATAGTTTCCTTTTCAGCATTTTTGTTGTATAAAAAAAGCCGTCCTTTTATAAAAAAAGCACTCGTTATGGATGGAAGGTTTTAGTGGTATTTAAATTAATAATTAATAATTGTATCACTTATATTCGCCTTCACAAAATGTCATACGTTTTGTTTATACTTCTTTCTTTTATTTGCCAATGGCAATCATAAAATATAGGTAAGCGTTACTTACCCTGTAAAAATGATTAGATAATCTTTCTTTATGAGGATTTTCTAAATTTTTAACAATTATATGTTTTTTTTAATAAATTATTTTATATAAAATGTATGATTCAGTTGTTCAGAATTAAAAGCAAGGCTGTACGCACCTAAAAATATTCCTCCACAAAATCATCTCATAAGACGAACCGGGCAAACAAACAGGGATTCCTAGTACAAATCTATGGAAACCAATAGCAATGATTTTGTCTGAGTGCGTCAAAGATGTTAAAAAACAGCATGCATACGACAGAAAGAAAAGCATGAGTTTGCTTGTAGTGGCATTTTGCGTGGAATTGGCAAATCGCTGCTATAGAAGAGCTTAATTTGTGTAGCTGCCATCAAGAGGAAAGCAGGCTCATAAGCTGATAACTTAAATCTTGTGTTATTATAAATCTCAAGATATCAACATGGGTATGTATTCATAGAAACCAATGAACTGAATAACTTTTAAAAGTATTTGAATTTGAGAAACAATTGATATGCATGCATATACTTTCCAATTACAATTAAATTAATATAGGCATAGGCGACTTAAATCGATCCTTTCTATCAAGATAGGATCGACATTTATTGATTTCCGTCTGCGGAGTTGGGAACAAAACTAGCTTTTGATGATTATTGGAGGATTCAAAAATTAATGCACAAGCAGGCAGTGAATGCTGTGCAAAGTTGAATATTGTAAAAAATGTCGTTTTTCACTAGAGCTACAAAATGATCTTTTACAGGACACAATGCGAACAACCAATTTCTATGACGATGTGTTGAAAATAATCGCCAGGTTGATCTTATTTATAAATAAGTGAAATTCCTATTAAACCAATTTTTTACCAAAACTACTACAATGTTTTTTTTATATGACAAAAAGCTTTAGTGTTTGAATTACTTTATATTGAGTTTAAATATACTGTTTGTGGATATACTGATATAAACACCACTAAGGAAATGGGTAAGTAAGAAATCGTGGTTCTTGGGATTAGACCGTGTTAAATTGGAAACATTCATACTGATTGAAACTCTGATAAGGAATGGCTATTGCACTGAAGAGATGACGCGTGCAATTAAAAGAAATAGTAAACCAATCCGCAAAAGGAGCATGATAATGAGCCACCGTTAGGTAGTGTTGTTTTCTCTAAATATGGCACTATTGACAAAATAGGACGATTACTTCGGCGGTCCAACATTCGTACAATCTTTAATACACCTAAGAAGATTGGACAATGCTTGCAATCCTCGAAAGTTATTGTACCTTTTCAAACAGAAACAGTATATAAAATGCCTTCCTCCTGTGGAGATGTATATGTGGGAGAAACAGGACGCTCAATATCAACTAGACTTAAGGAACATGAACGATCTTTAAAAAAACAAATTACTCAATCTGCTGTAGCTGAACACCAGAATACCATTGGCCATGTTATAAATGTCAAAGAAACCAAGGTAGTAGCATCGTCTCCAGGATTTTATCAACGAAAAATTAGAGAATCTATTGAAATTTTTAAACATACAAAAAATTTCGATAGAGATTCGGTTTACGGCTTACATCATACGTGGTAACCGATCTTAATAAAGAGTCTCAGTTCGGTGGACACAAGTCGGGTATAAAAGCCCACCTGAATCTCTCCGAGCTCATTCAAGTAATTTTTAGAGAATAGTTATTTGTTATTGATTATCCTGCTTTAAGAGGCACTGCATGCCATTGCCATTTGCCGCTTACGAAATACAATAAAAAAAACTTCTCTTGTTGGTAATATTATCTATAAAGAATTTTGAAATAATTTTCATTGTTTTAATATAATAATAATTCAGCACAGTATTCTAGCCCCATATTATGTATTGAGTTACCCATAAACTAACCAAATTGGCATTTTAATGGTAGTTAAAAATTTTTACACAAAAAACAACACTCGTTTATGAAGAGAATTTTTGTGATATCTCTAGGCATTCTAAACCATGCAGTTTTAAATATCCTCGAATTTAGTAGAGTAGTCACAAAAGACTAATTCCGTCATCATCACCGCATCATAACAAGTTTGTTTTCTCATAAATTTGTAGAAAACCTCGAAAATAAAATAACATGGAGCAACCATGTTATCTTATTTTCGTCCAATGTTTGATATAAATGTGTTTAACAAAAAAAAGCAGTAATTTTTATGTATTGTAGCTAATTTTTCTATGGTACTGGCCTGCAGTATTTCAGAAAAAAATCTAACATTAAATAAAAAATAGACTGCAATAAATCACAGTACAATGTAACTAAACTAAATACGTAAAGATATAAAATGTTTACTATACTTACTGGCCAATTTTGACAAAATATCGTCAAGCACTATCATTTTTATATCAATATTGATGATTCCACACATGGTTAATACAACAATAATAATTGTAATCGCTGCCCACACCTAAAAATATAACTACGTTAAATATCAGCATTGAAATTTCGTGTTTGCAAAACAAACAAATGTTCATATAATATTACAAAAACAAAAGCACTATACTGTCAGTAAATTAATATGAGCATTAGCTTTTCATTTTATGAGCGAGCCCCCGCTCATACAACGACTTTATAGGGATAAAGTCTATGATAGAAATTCACTACTCTATTTTAGATCCCCTTACACCAATTTGTCAAGAAAAGTGCAACATCCAATTTTTCGTTACAAGTATAAAGTATAAAAGTGGAATATAAGAGCATTGCACCTCAGAATCTTATAACTTATCAACAAATGTACCATAAGGTAAGAAAGTACATAAAAATTACTCTATTTAACTTTTTATTTCAGTAAATAGTAGTAAATAGTTATGACTCAAAAAATTAAAATTATATGTTAGTTTATCTTTTTACATAATACTATCTTCTTTATTTCCTAGAAAATATTCATCCATCTTCGTCCTTTTAAAGACAGTTACTGCTACTGGTAGTATTTTTCAGAACGGTATATGATTGAATTCCGTATCAAACTATATTAGAGAACTCTAGACCTAAATGGAATGTTTCTAGTAAATTTTATGTTTTAAGGGGTAACGCGTATTGAATTGTTTATGTCATTATAATTAAAAAGCCATACTGTATTTAATGCCTTTGTACAAACTAAAATTTAATGATCTATAGTCGGTACTAACTTGAATTTTTGGAATTTAGTCTTCCAGGTATTAAAAAACTACAAATGTCAAGTATAAGTAAATCTATTACAGAACTATTAGAGAACTTGAACCTACCTTACATATTAAGTCACTACATTGTGTTTATTAATAGCGATGCAAGTAATTTCTTAGACGATACCTCTACATTTATTAAGAAAAACGAAATTGACTCAAAAAACTATTGCATTAAAGTGCAGGGAATACTACAGGTTACTATGAAAATATTTTTATAATTTGTTTTTGTAACAATATTTCGCAGGTCTCATTTAAAATAACAAAGTTTATTAGGAATTAACAAAAAATATATACAATTTGTTCCTATCCTATTTTGATGGCTATAAGTATCTTAAACTCGCAGTTTATTATTCAACTGATTAATATAGGTGTCATTCACCTTTTGGAAAAAAAATCTTATAAGGGGTGCCTTGTATTTAGTGGGGGAAAAGGGGTAAATATCCCCAAATGATTTGAACTAAAAATATTACAAAAACTTTGAATTTATCGCTCGAAAAACCTTGATCAATTTGAAAAAATTCCTTGTTTTTGTTCGTACAGGGCTTTCATTTATATTCTAACGCCCAGTTTAAGCTTTAACTATAGAAGAACTTTAAAAAGAAAAGTGTAGAATTCTTCCTGTACTGTGTTCTGAAAGTACTAAAAAATTTTAAAAACCATTAGAAATTCAAAAATATACATCTCTATTTTTAAATGGGTTACCCTGTATATGATTAATTCATTAAATGCACCTTTTCTTGCCGATTTTGAATATACCATGTTTGGTATCTTTATCTGTAAAGACAATAGAGAAAATTGACAAAAACCGTGCCATAATACACACTGTATTCTTATATCCTATGAATCTTTAAAGAGAAAATTCTCTCTCTCTCCCTCTTTCTCTCTTTTTTTTGCAAAAAGAAACTTACAATAGCTCCGACTCCGGCCACTAATGTTCCCGTCCTAATTGAACCACAGCAACAGCATCGTTTCAGAAGACATGATTCGCAGCCCGCCATTGTTTACCTGAAAGAAATTTATATGTAAAAAAATATCAATAATAATAATAATAATAATAATAATCAAACATGTAAATGTAAAAACCAAAGTAGCCTTTGAGAAATGGTCTTTTTTCAGGTTTTTTCTATTCTTTTTTAGTATGCGTGTACAGGGCTTTCATTTATATTTTCACGCCAAGGTAGGTTTCCTGTATAATCTTTTAAAAGTATCAAAAGTTTTTTAAAATCATTGGAAAGTTGAGAAATATATATAACCTCTATTTTTTGTACAGGGGTGTTTCACCTAAATTCCAAATGTCGTAAATTAACAAAGATATGAAGATTTAGTAAAGTGTGACTTTTAAATTCAGTAGATTGTATATATTAAGATGTAAAACAAAATCTACGCTGTCATTGGTATAGACTTTGCGACATCAACAAAACTGTAGAAACTTTAAACGTCCAAATTTTAAAATTACGTCTAAGATTTTTTGATTTTTGCACCAACGTGATTGCAATTAAGTAATTGTTTTGGGACATATTTTTTAAAATAATAAAAAAATTGTGATTTATATTGATATCTATTTTAAGAAGCAAGATATCAAAAATTAAAAGAAAATTTATTATTTAAAAAATTATATTCCAAAATGAATCATTAAAGAAAATACTATTCTATTAAAAGACATTGTATCTCAGAAACTAAAATAGCTATCAGTTTTGGTTCAAATAACCATATAGTCTTAAAAATCCAACTTGAAATAGATTTAAAATTCAAACTTTCTATAGCTGTTGTTTTTTACCAAGAGTCCCTCCGCCTATACTGATAACGGTATCATTTTTATCTTTTAATAATTACAATTGGCAATTTAAAAGCTGCTTTTTACCAAATGTTCATATCATTCCTGCTAATTTGCGAGAAATCGACGTTTGGAATATAAGTGAAACACCATCTCAGTAACCAATATAGTAATTAAGTTGATGAAATAGGCGAATTTTTAAAATCTAAAACTTTTAAAGTTCTAGCCACCTAGATTGGTAGCGTTGCAGTTTTTATTTTAGCTGTATATAATTTTTTATATACCCTTTGATTCCCGAAAAAAACAGCGTTTGGAATCGTAGGTCAAAATATATAGTTTTAAAGGCTTAGATTGAATTTGTCACAAATAATTTTTACTGTTTAGACAATTATTACTTCCCTCGTAAAAGGGAAGTATTGTAATCATGAAAAAATCATTCTCCGGGATTTTTTCAAATTTTCAGGGTCCCTAGATGACGAAATCACGTTTTCTCAAAAAAACTTCTCTAAAAAACTACTTACCCGACTTACTTCAAATTTTGGTCAAAAATTAAGGGTCATATTTTTACCAAAATGTTATATTTTGGTAAAAATCCAATATGCTGAAACAAAATTCAGGCCTAGCGAAGTGTTAAAAAAATAATTATTAAAAAACTACTCATCCAATTTATCTCAAATTTTGTAAAAACATCAAGTATTATGTTGAAATCAAGTTGTCAAATTTTGGTTCGAATCGAAGTTGGCGGAACAAAATGGCGACATATTAAAATATTTAAAAATTCAGCCTGAAAAAACTGCTTAATGGTTTGATTTCAAACTGTGTGTCATAACTAATTGTGGTATAGGGATCAACTAGTAAAATAGTGGTACTAATTCAAGGTGGCCGAACAAAATTGCGATCAAGTAAGAAGTATGTAATCGTAAAAAAAATCACCCTCTCAGGTTTTACACGTCATTACATTTTAACGTCTCAAGATGCCATAAAAATATGTTTCACCAATTCTGTCGGTCCGTCTAACGGTATGTCTGTCTGTCTGTCTGTCAGTTCCCGGCATAGCTTAAAGACTACTTACCCGATTGACTTCAGATTTTTATCAATATGGGTACGACCTGGTAATATTTTGGTAAAAAACCAAAATAACAACATAACTAACATAACAACAGGAGGATCGTTAATGAAAACCATTCAGAAACTTAATATCTGCGATATCTGCGGAGCAACGGAGCAGGTAAAAACTGATAATATGGGTTTCAATTTAAGATGGCGAACCAAATGCCCAAATAAATTTTTTAAAAAATCAACGTAAAAAAATCTTGTTTAATTGATTTTAAATTTTGCAGAAAAATTAAATGTGAATGTGGGCTACTTATTGAATTAAATTTAAATTATGCCCAAAAGTCAAGTATGGCATAGGTAAAAAGGAAATGGTAAACATATTGGTAGGAATCCAATATGATGGAACAAAATAGCGCCCGATAAAAATGAATAGACAGTATATATAGCACATATATTATATATATATATATATATATATATATATATATATATATATATATATATATATATATATATATATATATATATATATATATATATATATATATATATATATATATATATATATATATATATATATATATATATATATATATATATATATATATATATATATATATATATATATACTGTGACTGTACTGAACTAATTTGGATCACTTCACTCTTTCCAATAAAAGCAATAATTTACAACGAGGGAAGTTCCGGGTAAAGAAATTTACCGATTTTTAGTTTTTGCATTCAATATGAATATGCAGGATGACATACAGGACTAAATTGACATCACTATTATAATCTATTTAGGGGAGTTTTACTTAAACAAAAATGAAATAAGCAGTATAAAGTAAGGACTTTAAATTCTGTATCCCGTTGCTAAATCTGCTAATTTTAATGCAAATCTGATAAATTCATGTGTATTTTATAAGAAAATTTAAAAAAAACTCCCCAACAGCCCCAAAAAACAATTTTTATATAGGTCCAGGGAACATATATTTTTAAATTTTATTTTGCACTATTTACATTTAATCAGATGATCTTATGACTCAAAAATTTAAATATTTCTTTCCAAGAAGCATTTAAGATGCAAAAAACACATTGCGAGATTGTAGTTTATATTCTTCACAATAAAAACGCCCACACTTCTTTATAATCCTTGTAAACGTAATATCCTTATTTCTCAATGTTAGTGTAAAAGTCAATTTAAATATTATGTTTGGCAGTGTTATGAATCACGAAGGCATTTGATGGGACACAAAAAATATGATATGAGTATTAGAATAAAGAAAATAACATAGGCAAGGGCATTTTTTTATTACAAGAACTTTTTAAACAGAAAGTCTACCACCCTGTATTTAAAACGTTTTTGTAAATAAAAAAAACGCTGACTTATACCCCGTTAAAGGTTAAGGCCAGTTCCCAGAGAACTGAAATATTACACAATGATAAAGAGATTTGTGGATTAATGGGTTCATTTAGGTGTAAATTGGGAGAATCTTAAAATGCCCGGCGGAATTCAAAAGAAAAAACACTTTTAGCGCTGTATTTTTTCATATCTTTGGAGGTATGGTGACACTTCATGAAACAATATTGCTGCTGTTGCTACACAAAACAATAACATTTTTGTAATAAGATAATGAATAGATTTTTTAAATTTTATTGAATAAAGCTAAAGTTTTTGTATACAATTTAAATCTTCTCTCACCAGATATTCAAATGAATCAAAAAATAAAACGTTAAGACACGTAGTTTTTTAGTAATTCGATAAAAATAAACTGTAAAGAAACTTAACATTTTGTCTACAAAAATGAAAGAGAAAACAATTTATAATAAAAAGAAACATACACAACGAGGGAAGTTCCGTGTACAGGAAATGAGAGGTCAAATGCTTTTAAAAAACAAAATAAAAATCCAGGTCCGTATTTAAAAAACATAGGTTGATGTTAAGCCCTCTGATTTAAAATCTGACAGCATCACATAGTTACGTAAGAAATGTGTTTTAAAAAAATATGAAATAAAAAAGTTCCGCTGATACTATTAGGCTAGTAATGAAAGTGTTCAAACTATTATACACCCTTTTAACTATTTTTCTATCTATCTCTATTTATATTAAGCAAGATCCCAATCCCAAATTTCGAACACATTGTAGAGATACTGAAGTTTTATAGGTAATTAAAAATTAAATTTTATAGGGCGTATTATTTTTGCATTGTCAAACAAACTGTCTTCAAAAATACAAATAAGCTCATTGGTTGTACTGACAATCCAATTTAGGGACAGCGTGGATGATTTTATAATTATTTGTATTATTCTGATGGTCTGATTTGCTCGACTTCATCCCAATTTAAATCATGTAAAAATCAATCCGTGCAAAATGAGCGCAACGAAAAACAAGGAGCGGCACCTTAAAGTAATTTCCTGTGATCCCATCAGATCGGCTATTTAAAGCCACGATCGAAATTTGGGTCAAGTTCGAATCTGACGTTATTTCTAAAGGGCAATCTGCGACTTTTCTTAACGACATTAACTCAGATTTATTTGTTGACATTAAACAGCAGTTTTTCTTGAAACTAACCAGATAATAATATGTGAATACCTTTGCATCCATATATATAAACGTAATCCAAAATTTACAAAATGTATTTTTTTGTTA
Organism: Kuschelorhynchus macadamiae; assembly: GCA_030620095.1. Classification (NCBI taxonomy): domain Eukaryota; kingdom Metazoa; phylum Arthropoda; class Insecta; order Coleoptera; family Curculionidae; genus Kuschelorhynchus; species Kuschelorhynchus macadamiae. Next base: position 19,535 of record JAUTXW010001328.1, on the reverse strand, counting down.
AATTTTGTTGTTTTCTTAGGTTCAAATAAAAATATAATATTATCATTTAAATAATCAATTTAAATAAATATACAGTAAAGAAGCATGAGTTATTTATTAAGATAACTGAGGCAAGAAAAAATTAACACATCACCGGGCGGGGGAAGTGATATTTTATTCCCATGTCGTTATATTATGTTAAGTGTTGAGTAAATGTAATAAAATATATATCCCCTTCCATCAAATATATACCTAAAAAAGCATTTAACTATAATGCTTTGCAAAAATGGCTTACATCATGTAACAATAAAAGGCTTTGCTGAAATATATACATATGTTAATAAATAACTTATTGTGTATCAGAGCTGGCAGACTTAAAATGTAAGTTATTTATTGATTTAAAAATGAGTTTATTTACTTTACTTTTCATTTTAATTCTAATAAAGGTTGGCACTGATCCAATGCATTTTAAAAATATTTGTTACAATCTGGCAACTTTATTTGTTGGTTAAAACATAAAAATTCATTTCATTTCCGTAACAACAAACGGCCATGATTTAAGATATTGCTTGTATCGAGCGGTCTAGAAAACGATAAATATCTAATAGAATTCCTAAGAAATTGTTAATTTTTAAGAATACTTTTTCAACTTGTTTGTGGTATTTCGAGGTGTTTAAATTAATAAAGCGCTTTTTAGGGTTTTTTATCGTTTACTAGTAATTTTAGTACTGCCACCAATAGGCACCTATTTTCGTTCGTGCCCCTCTGATTGACACATGTGCCAATATAAGGGAACCGGTGGGAAGATACACTTTCAATGATTGCCACTTCGTTTTGCATAAATAATAAGATATTCAATATATTTTTGGTCAAAGTAAATGTTTTTTCAAACAACACATAATACAATAGAAGATTAAGATAAACAATTTTCCCTTTTTCTTCTATATTAAGAATTAATTTCAACTATGTCATACCCAGGAACACATTTTCACGATTTTCCCTAGTATTGGTAGTTGGCACTGTGTCAATACTAGGAATATGAAGGAAAAACGCTTCAAAAACGCTGAAAAAAAACAGCGGAGCAAATTTTAAGATATTTTCTAAAGTTAAGCTTAAATCAAATAATGTTCTTTCTAAAAAAAAAGACGAAAATCTGCTTGTAATGTGGCTGTTAGAAATTCAAAAATTTAAATCGACCGATAGACCTCCAATTGTCCGTAAAGGCATTTGGGACGAAGATCAATTTTCAAACAATATGCCAAGAAAACATTGGTATCGTTTGTTTCTATAACGACGCCCTAAACTAGCTTAGCGAAGTCCTGAAGAGATCACATCTGCCGCCGAAAATGTTTCAGAACAAGATATCAAAAACTAGTTTTATCAAATGGAAACATATTTATTGAATAAGGGCTACGCCAATATCCTTAAGAATCCATCCAGAATTTTTAACAAAAGATGAGACCTCATTTCGATTTTGTCTACAGCTCGAAAAGATTTTAGCTCAAGACGGGCGTTATTTGAATCTCTCTCCAAACTCCAACTCTGTACCAAACTCTGACACATTCTATTTTATTTAAGAAAACAAGAAAACATAAAATAAAAATATTGGAATACATCTGGCGCCATCTGTTGTCTTCGGCGATATTCGTAAATAAATATCACTGCTACCAACATAACCGTCAAATTTTAGAAGCTTCACTAATTGAAGAGTGCATGATTGAAACAGTTGTTATAAGAAAGCCTTACTACTTTCAGGTAAGATTATTTATTGAATTATAACTAAAAAACATATTTTTGTATTATTATAAGTTTAGTACAGGTTTCTGCCTTATTATTAAGAAAAACCCGTTTTTTCAGTTATTACCTAAAATTATGAGGGTATCAGAAAATCTGGACAGACAGAATGCGTTTCCGTAATTGTGATACAGGTCTCAAGATTGTGTATATATTTATATATGTATATCTTTGTATATCTATCATCTTTTTCTAAACCTAATAATGTTATATTATGCATTTCTCTATTGCTTCTATAAAATACTTAAATCCAGGGGTTTACATTACAGAAAATGGATGTTTTAAGAGTCACTTTTTGCTGTTATAAGATGTCAGCAAAGAATAATTGCATATATTCCTTGGAAAATCTAAACTCTGCACTAGAAGCGATAAAAAATGGAATGCCTATCAAGACTGCCAGTATAGAATATAAAGTCCCAAAACTACTCTTCATTCCACATTTTATGGAAAGTATCCTATTGTGTGCGAAGCTGTGCTCCTACTATCCTATGAAATGAATAGGAGAGGACATCCTAGTGAATTGAATTACAGAAATAGCTAAATTGATTCCCTCTATCTAAACAACAACTTAGTAAGTTCGCAGAAAGTTTTTAGTTAAAATAATACAAAATGACATTAAAAAAGTTAGTCACGTGATTTATCTGACCTGTCAAATTTGACATTTTTTTCAAAAAAATATCAAATAACTGCATTTACCTCAAAATGTTTATAAATGTTTTTTTTTATTTCATACCCATATACCAAATTTCAAATCTAACGGTTGATTTCACATGTTTTCATTTTTTCTTTTAAACTTACGCTTTTTACGGTTACCTCGAAAGATTAATAAGTAATACGTATCAAGATTACAAAGTGATCATCATACTAACGACACATTCCGATCTACAAGAAACAACACTATTTCTCACAATACCCTATATTAAGGGAACCTCTGAATAGATTCTGAAGATAGCCAGGGATTTCAACATCAAAACCGCTCTTCCATCGGGAAATACGTCAAAAAGCCTTGTGACAAAAACTAAGCCAGAGAATACCGATAAGGAAAAAGAATGCATTTACCAAATCCAGACTGAATGTGGCGACTCGTACATTGGAGAGACAAAACGTTCTCTTCGTATAAGAGTCAAAGACCATTTTAATCATATTTAAAAGAGAAAGCATAGCGAAACACTTTTAGTAAAACCAACATCGAATGCAGTGGACGGACGCTAAAATTTTGCATAGGGAGCAGCACTAGTGAAAACGAAACTTTATAGAAACAGCCTTCATAGAAAGGAATCAAGGTATATTCAATAAGCCTAGCGTCGATATTCCAAACATATGGAAGCCACTTCTAGCTCAGAGTGACCTCCTAAAACTTCACGGTTCAGGTAACCATGGAGCGGAGACTTCACGCATCACCTCACACGACTAGTATAAAAGCCCGTAGTTTTAGTTTACACTTGAAAACGATTGGAGACACTTACCATTCTACATTGTCTACCACCTTCAAACAAATCATTTAATTATTTACTGAACCCCAAACACGTTAAATTTTTAATGTAAAACAATTTTTAAATATATTTTTATCGAAAATGGTGTATCCTGTCGCATTAAATCAAGAGTACTTCCTTTTTCTAGACGTTTCTAGATCTTATAAAATATAAATAATAAAATGAAAAATGTATAACAAGGTAAGTTCCAGTAGAGGAAATTTGCCAATTTTTCACCTAGATTATCAGATATTAGCAATCCTGAGTTAAACTATCATATCAATATCAGAAGATTGTTGCATGAAATATATAATATTATTCAATAATTTCTAGTATATTAATAAAATATTTCTATTTATTTTCAAAAGGGGCCATATACACATGAAAACAGGGGATTTCTAAGTTTTCTTTGCCTAAACCTAATAATTAATCCAGTTACAATAAATTGTAGAAATTTCATAAAATCTGTTAGAAATTGGGCTCATTTCTTGGAACCATTTATATTTTCATAAATAAAATGGCGTTTAAAATAACGATTAGATAGTTCAAATCAAGTTTGATTCGTTTTAGTAAAAATCATTAAGTAAAAAAAATTACGAGCATTCTAGTTAAACCGATAGCGTTATAATTGGCTGTTATATATTTGGTATAAAACTATAATATAAAAAATCATCCATTCGAATTCCATTTTTCAAAATTTTAGAAAAAAAGGTAGTTTTGTCATTTCGCATTTTCAGCAAAAACCTTTTGCAAAAGCAGATTTTACTGTTCAATTATTTAAAAAAAAAGATCCTATATGTTGGGAATTTTACTGGTCACATTATACATGAAAATAGATACATATACTTACACTTCTTTTAACAAAGTGTCTTGGTATCTCTCGATTAAGAAAAAACAATACATTACCAGTAAACAACCATCGTAAATGGCAATGCTACAGTATATACCGAAAAGGATAAAACTGCAATTATTGCAAGAAAAAGTCTGACTGTGAGTACCTACACAAGTGGTTCGTCCCATAATATATCCTCGGCCTTTCGATGAATTCCTATAAAAACTGACAACACTTATATGCTGTACTGTTATGAAAGAAACATAATATCTTTTTTTGTTCCAGTGAGTAACAGTAATAGTCCAGTCTTAATTAGATATAGGATTAAATGTAGAATGGGAATGTAATAATCTCACACTAGCGAAAAAACAGACAGTTATGACAAAAAAATTGATTTGAAATATGTTTCTAATATTTCCGGATAATGGTATGACGAACTCTACAATTTTCGTCTACTAGTAAATATAGAAGGATGTAGTTTTCACAATACTGCGTTGCTTTTTTTTATGAAATTTACGTAATCAAAGTTTTCATGGGCCAAATATATACAGGACAAAATGAAAACCATTGCAATTTGGGACCACCGTCGTATCTCCGTTATATATAGTTTTACTTATTGGGAGAGCAACAACTGGAAATTATATAGTTTTCTACATAGAACCCAGTGGCGTAGTCAGTGTTTTAATTAGCCATGTATTTTTGACATATAACCCAAACATATAATCTTTTTAATGAAACATCCTGTAATTTTATAGTTCTTTAAATCCGATTTTTTTCTCTTTAAAACCTTATATCTATGTGTTTCGAAAATCGCAAAAAATAGCTAAAAACGAATTTTATTATAGAAATACATTAAAATAGGTGGCCACAAATTACAAACATTATCTTAATCACTATTTTAAACAAAATCTAAATTAACAATTAATATTTCTTACAAAATTTGCAGGTTACTGTGTATTTTCCTTATTAGTGAAGTTAAAGGAAAGTGTTTTTTTACAATGTTTCTGTTTTGTAAAAATTTTCAAGGCTCCCTTCGTTTTTGAAATATAGAGCGAAATTTAAAAAAATCGTACTTGTCATATCCCCTTAGTTACTAACTTTTCTGGGTTTAATCTATTTTGCTTAAATTGCCTTTTACCTATTTAGCTTAATATTATTTAAAGTGGCTTTTGTAAATGAGACGCCCCATATATTATTATTGTTTTAAATGAAGCTTATTTAGCTTTACAAAAATTGTATAATATTTATTCAAAAAACCAACGAAGTATTAAGAGATTTTAATAATTGTCTCTTAATTTTCTACTAGTAAAGCCATGATATCATTTTTTTAAATTTAGTAATCTATTTCCTTAAAGAACTATCTATAATTTTACTAAATGTAAAAAAAACTAAAATGTCTTAGCTACTTATTGAAAATTTCTTATTTTTACTAGATTAACATTAACATGTGAAACTAAAGTTCCTTCCCAGTTTTACTATATTTTCATTACTAAACTAGAACAATACAAATTCTTAATTAAAAATTTAAAAAATATTTTAGCCATTTAATTAAAACTAACTTTTCTTAAAAGTAAAAACTAATTATCTTACAAGTATACAATGGAGTGCGAAATAAATCTCTCATCATAAATAGGTTTATGTGTATTTTACTTTGATAAATAATTATAAAAATTATTACCGTTTTCTCTTATACAGAATTCACCCATTTTTGTTATTTTTCGTATAGTATTTTTAGGAGTATGCCATAAGAAAAACTTGTAGGGAAGGCCGATTTCCTGTAAGCTTCAGAACGCGACGCCAGTCGCTTGACGTAGGTCCTACATGTTAAGATGCTGGGCTCTATAAACTTATTTTGTAGTTGATTTCACAAAAAAAAGTCGAGAAAAGAAAGGTCCGGCGACCATCTTACAGGTTCATGTGTCCCAATTCATCTTTGGCGAAAATTGTTTTCCAAAAAAAGGCTTATAATTTCAGCATTATGTGCAGGCGTCATGCCCTGTTGGGAATAAGCGCTATTCAACTATACTAAAGGAACATTATCCAACAATTTAGGGAAAAACACTCTTCAAATTTCTGTTTGATGAAAGGCTTCCCTCGCAGATACGGTAACATAGTCGCCTTCCTAAAATATAACATGCAATGCTGACTCCAAATCTTCCCTGCTGCTGCCGTTCAAAAATATAATATTAGTTTTGTCGATGACAGTACCTAGCATTTTATCTGTTAAAAATACCATCGCTGGAAAAATATGCTTCATCGAACCATATTACTGTCTAAGCAAAATTAGCGTTGAATATTTTGCAAGAACCAATAACAGAACCTTAAACGACGTTCTGCATCTCCAAGTTGCAGGTGTTGGACGATTTTAAGTTTTACCGTATATAAGGTCTATATTGTCCAATTTGTGTGTCTTAATAATTCTACACCAAGGTGAATAAGTCGCCTCTCTATTGTAAGCTCGTGGTCTTCGCTACATAATTGTTCCATGCTTAGTCAAGTTTAGTTTAATCTTAGAGAATATATCGTTTATTAAAGCAACAATTGAAAAGTGCCTGTGAAGATATAGCCTGGAAGCCTCATGGGAATTTTCATTTGATTGTATATCAAGCCAACAAATCATATATATTTTTCAAAGTGTTGAAATCTTATTTCAGCCATTTTTGAATCAAAAACACAAATTGTATTATTGGGAAAAAAGTAAACAATATTTATCACATTTTAACAAGCATTGGGAGCCATTGAAGAATATTATTATACTTGATTTCATTGCAGCCTACCTATTGTTTTTAATATCATGGCATACTAGTAGAAAATGTAAATGAAATAATTAAAGTCACTTAATACAGTCATAGTATTTAAAATAAATATTAATTGTTATTATTTTTGTAAAGCAAAAAATAAGCTTCGTTTAAAACAACAATATATAGGGCATCCCCTCGAAAAAACATTTTGAGCAATATTTAGAAAAAAAGAAACCTTACGGCACCGTATTTTTTAAAAATTTTGGAAGAAAATTGCCTTTTGTTAAATTTAATTCCTTTAATTTTGTTGTAATTTACTATATTAATTGTTAGTCACGATTTTCTTCAAAATGATGTTTAAGTTAAATAATATTTGCAATATCATGGCTACTTCTAAAATAAAATTCGTTTTTTGCAATTTTTTCGGTATTTCTTGAAAATATTAGGTATAAAATGTTTTATATCGTTTTAAAGAGAGAAAAAATGGATTTAAAGAACTATAAAAATACATAGTGTTTTATTAAAAAAAAATACAGGTTTGGATCAAAAATGATAATATATCTAGTTAAAAAAGTGACTATGCTACTGGATTCCATGTAGGAAACTGTATAGTTGTTGCACTCCCAATATGTAAAACAATAACGGAGATACGAGGGTGGACCCAAATTGCAACGTTTTCAATTTCGCCTGTAAAAACGTAGCCGGTCATGAAAATGATTACGGCATCGTAAGTTTCATAAAAACCTAACGTAATATTGTGCAAACCGCATGCTGCTGTCTTTAGTAATATCGGAGATACAACGCAAACGTGTCAAAAATGAGACACTCTGTAGACCAATTATTAGAATGGTTTGATACATTTTTGCGAAAAATCAAAATAATTGAATCGCGCTATTTTGAATTTTACTTTCGAGAAAGTTTACGCAATAAGTTTGAAGTGCTTTGGTATGCAAAATTGTTGTCAGGCATAGTGTGGCCCAAAGCACTTAAGGATATAAGGGTCTCAATTATATTAAACCAAATTTGTTATAAATTTGAGTCTTAATGCTTTTACTGGGTTAATGAATTTAACAAAAATAAAAGAATTAACATTTCCAATTTACTTAAAGAAGTATAACAGTTTGAAAAAAATAAAAGAGGAATATTATTTAAATGGTCTGAACAGTCTTCAAGATGTTTCTTACCCTTGCTGTATAAAGAAAGTATACAATAAGTGATTTTCAAACCATTTCACGTAAGAGAGTGGATACTTCTGACACAAGGGATGAACCATGATAATCCAAAATGTTTATTTTTCATTTCCAGTACTATGAAACTTCTTTATTTTTACAAATTTTTAGTGATTCGTATTTTTTTACGACTTTTTTGGTAAATTATTTTGCCTACTCTTATTGCAGCCTTTGAGGTAGACTTTTTGTACTTGACATAGAACTTTCTGTTTCGGTAAAATGTTATTATATATCAGATACTATTATGAAAATGTAATATTATTATCATTATTATTGTTAATGGTATTATTAAAATAAGTGCTAAAAATAAACAGCTCGAAAATAATTTATTTATTAATATTAATTATTATTATTTAGTGTCTCTCAGCATCAGTGATAATTAACGTAATTAGGCAATTCAGTAACTACCAGCCTGATAAAAATTCCAACAAGGTTTAGTCATTAATATTAATTGCGTATTAATAGATTTTCATTATTATGCATATTAATAGTTTTCAAATGTACTGACTAATCTGAGAAGAATACCAAATTATGTATGTAATATACCAATAGACTCATTAATGGAAGAAATAAGAGTTAATAATTAGCGACTTAGAAAAAAGAAATGTGTAATGAAATCAAATAAATATAAAAACATTTTTAAATAAAATTACAAGAATGAACGAAATAGTGATCAAAGGGGGTCTCCATGTTGTTGTGTGATATCATAGAAACTGGGGGAAGAAAAACTCATATTCACTTAAGTCAGTATGGATTTTCTTTCCCCTAATTTTTTTGAAGTAGTTCATTCCAAACTCTGTATATTATGGTCAGTTTTTTGGACGAAAGATTATGTCTTATTTCCGGAAATAATACTAATCTTACTCTGAATTTTATAGTCTGCCGGCGATTGGGAAGCGGGGACATTTGCGAATGAGAATCGGGGGACATGCGCCCTTCCCCATTATTTTGTGGGTGGCAAAGGTATTGTTTTGAACCCTATGATTTAACTAGCAGATTTTAAAAATAAAAATATTTATCTACTGAAATTTGAAAAATTCACCCTGCCAGTTTTTTACAGATCTTCACGTATTAGAGTCCCTTAACGCAAAAAAGAACGTGTTTTCTGAATTCTGTCAGTTTGTCTATTCGCGGCACAGCTAAAAAATTAGTCCAAGAACAATCGCGATTCTTATCAAATTGCCAATCATAAATAAAGCCCATAGCATCTCAGAATATATAGGTTTTAAAATTCTAATGAGTTGCTGACAAGGGAACTAAACTCATGTTTAGTTGACGGCTTATTGGATGTTTGGATCATGTAAGTTTATTTGCCTATATCAGGTAGAATAATCTTAGTCCGGGTTTACAACTGATTTGCAAAGTTTTCTATTACTATTATTCTAAACTATATCTGGGGATCTGGCAAAACTGAGTATCCGGCCGGTTTAGATATTTTTATGGTTTGGCAACCCTATTAGGAAGCTATAGATTCGCACTTAAGCAACGACGCATTGTGTAAACTCAGTCTTCAGCTGTGATGTGGTGAATCCTCAAGCGAAAGAAAAATCTCCTATTTTTTTTTCGATAAAAGGTTTTTTAACGATTATTCGTTCGTTATTAGAAGTTGCTTTTAAATTATTTTTAGCTCCAGCTTCTTCAATATTTCGTGAAGGGCTGTTTTTGAGAATAAAAACGTATGAAGAAGAAGGAAAGAGATTGTTAACTAAAAATGGTGAAATGCTAATGCGAATAATATCCATTACATTATCTTTACTTAAGATTAATTACTAAAATATTTTCTAGTAATACTATTCATTTAGTTTTGTTAGATACTTAACCAGATACCCAGCCGGCTAATAAAAATCCTGCCAAAGGTAGACCGTGTACCTGTTACATCTCTAGAAAGTAACACCTTTAACACAATGCAGCTAAAATTAAAGATAGAATCTTTGATTGCGCTCTTTGACTTTTTCCTGGTGCTTGCACAATATAATAAAAAAACCCTAACAAAATATTAAGAGAAATAATTTTGAGATTAATCTAATAAGTAGTTTTTTCAGGCAGATTTATTGATGAAATGTTACCAATTCATTTCTATGCAACACTTGACTTTTGTGCTTGGCAGTGAGTTTAAGGTAAATTAAATAAATGGTTTTTTAGTAGTAATCTTTTTAAAGCATTTCGCCAGATCGCTATATTGTTCAGCCGTATTGGATTTTCTCTAAAATTACCAAGTTATCTCCATATGACTTAATTTTTGACCAACATTTGAAGTCAATCATGTAGCAGTTTTTTAGCTATGCCGCGAAATAATAGATAGACAGCCAAACCGATAAACAGACCGACATAATTAGGAAAACATGTTTTTTGGTATCTAAAATGTAGAAAAATGCAAAATCTGGGGGGGGGTTGATTTTCCTACCATTACATTTTATTCGGACGCCATTTTGTTCCGCCACCGCCATATTGAATTCGTACCACAATTTCAACAGTTTATCTCTATATCACACTTAATTCATGAACCAACTTTGAAATAAATCTAATAAGTAGTTTTTTTAGATCTTTTAAATATTTATTAAGCCGCCATTTTGTTTCGCCATCTTGGATTCGTACCAAAATTGTATCATAGTAAATTCGACAACCTTCCGGTTTATCTCGTCGAAGGCAGACCTCTGTGTTATTAACATAAGTGGCTCCACGTGTTCGGTTTTGCTGATTTATTTCGGGGGGAAGCGGGAGACTCAACCCCTCAGAGTGGAAACTAACGATGTGGCGGGAGTGGGAGGGGTAAGGGATAGCTTGAAAGAAAAGGTCATCTCGTGGGACCAGTAGTACTCTCAAGGGGCGTCTAGTGGAAGCCAACCATTAACTTTTTAAAAGTTAAACCAAAAAAAAGTATAACTTGGAACAAGAAAGGACGTACAGGACATGATTCAGAGTCTGACCAAATCCTGGACGTTGAGAGAATGGGCTGGCAAATTATTCCAGTAGGAATAGAGCCAAAATCACTCGTCAAGTCAAATCATAGTAAATTCGAATCTGCTCTCCAGAAGAGACATTGTAATAGTAAAAGGAGAAAGAGGAACTAAAGGTCCAGTCATCTTCTTGATACAAGAAGGTTGACTAGACTTTTAGTTCCTCTTTCTCCTTTTACTATTAAAATTGTATCAGTTGATTCCTACGTAATTCTTGATTTTTGTGCAAAATTTCAGGTAAATTGTATAAGTAGATTTTTAATAGTACCTTTTTTTAATATTACGCTATTTCTATGTTACGCAGAAATTTTGGAAGTAAAAACTCGAATTTAAGTTTTTTTAAATATATTATGTTGAACCAAAAAAGGATTTAAGAACAATGGCTACCCGCCTCACGGCCGACTTATAAAAAACTCTGATATCCAGTGAAAACTAATTTAAAATTTGGATATTCATTCTTTAGGTATATTCATTTTTTTTTGTTTTATTTATGAACTAAAAATTGTAATTAAGTTGGAAATAAACGGATTATTTAGGAATTTGAACTATATTTTTTTGAAAATACCTTTTAATGTTATTTATTTTATGCATATTTATCGTAAGTAAGTTTTTCATCCATTGATTTTGGAAATTGCTTATTCTCCTTGCTAGCATTGCAGATTATACAGAAAATTTTTTTTTTAATATTACCTCAACACTGCAAGCAGCATTCTCAAAATCAAGTTAAAAAGATTCGACGATTCCGAAAACACATTTTTCAGATGCTTCAGTTTTCGGCCATAACTATTTTTTTAATGATTCAAGACAATATTAGACTAAAGAAGGTGATTAATATTGCAGGAAATAAATTAAGAACATGGCTTTTATGATACAAATTTATAAGGAATATTTTTGGTTTTTGGCAACGTAAAAAATATATAGTTATATTGAAATAAAAAATTAGTTAGTTTAAAAAGTTTTGGCCAATTTAATTTTTTTTCCTCAGACTTAAGTTTGCACGTTCGCCTTTTGGTGTTTCTGCAAAAATAAATTACTTGTTTTAAAATATGTACAAAATATTTAAAATAAGACTTTGATCAAAGAAAAAATCTCTCCGTTTTCTCAAACGCGTAATAATAGTTAAATTGCTTTGAATTAATTCCATTCCATTGCCTATCTAGCAGCTGTTTCTGTATTTATTTCCTTCTTGCATTTTCTGATTTCGCTCAAAGAATGCCGGCAGTACCGCAGCTCTTAACGATTCAAGGGCGAATTAGTTATAATTCGATTAGCGAATAAATATTACCATGTTCCTAATTAATTCAAGATTCGTGATGCGTATATATACGTATGTAGAGTAGTCGAATCATAGAATTTAAACACACTAAATTTAAATACTTGAAATTCAAAACACATAAATTCTCTCGATAGGTAAGAATCTGATTTTAATATGTGTCATTGGCGTTGAAACTAGATAAATTATGAAAATAATAATAATACAGTAAATAAAATAAATGGAAGATTTGTTTTGAGCTTTACTCAGGTTTTTCAAGTTACAATTTGCTTAATTGTTTGGAATATTTACTTTTTGTTAACATTACGTTACTCTATAATCTTAACATCTATCACATTAGTCTTGAGGCAATCAATTTCTAATGTACAGGTTTTAAACAGTTAACATCATGAAACATAAATATTATTATATTTATGTTAAGTAACAGACATAGGTATAAAAAGAATGTGTGGGTTTCCACACAGTTTGTTACAAAGTGAATTAACTTAGAAGAGAAAAATTAAATTAACAATGTATGTGTTAGGTTAAGCAAGGTGAAGTGGCGTAACCACAAATTTTAGGTCTGCGCGCAATTTTCGACAAAATGTTCTCTCCCTATATGCACGTACTGACAGAAAATAACTGATCGCTAAAACACTTTCAGGAAAACTCAGGACTTTTTAAAAAATAATAATCATTTAAAAATTTTAAAAGCCAATAAAACAAACAAAACTATTATAATGCATAGAGATGAATACAACAAAAAATGGAGGACTTACTCAGTGACAAAAAAACATATAATGAAGTAAAACAAGATCCTACGCAACAATTACAAAAAAAGAACAACAAACTTATTGATCACTGGCAAAAGAAAGGATACATATCAACAGACACTTTCAAAAAAACTTAGAATTAGAAATGCCATCCCCCTAAAAATTTACGGACTCCCAAAAATGCATAAAACCAGCATACCATTGCGGCCAATTATATCCTGCATTTAGTCACCATTACATTATTATCCGATTTTTTAAAGAATATTTTGAAAAACATTGTCTATTATATTAAAGATTCTACACACCTTAAAGAAAAAATCAAAAATATAAAAATGCCGAAAAACTACTCACTTATATCACTTGACGTAACATCGCTTTATTCAAACATACCTATTACTCTGGCCACAAGTATAATAAGAAAAAAGTGGGACATCATTAAGAAATATACTGATATTCCTCTGGAAGACTTCCTGAGCGCAAGAGAACTCACCCTTAAATCAACATATTTTTTATGTGATCAAAAAATATATAAGCAAATTGAGGGTTGCGCAATGGGAGCTTCTATCTCCAGTGTCGTAGCGCAAATAGTAATGGAAGACTTGGAAGAGACATCCATTAAAAATTAAAATATAAACTTCCATTTTTTTATAGATCCGTAGACGATTGCATCACAGCCATCCCGCAAGACAAACTTGAAAACATTCAAAATATATTTAATAGCTATCACAAAAAATACAGTTTACATACGAAATAGAGGAAAACAACGAATTAAATTTTTTAGATGTCACCATACACCATCTAAATGAAAATTTAAAAACCGAATGGTTTACAAAAAAAACCTGATCAGCAAGGTATCTAAATGTTCTTTCCTGTCATCCAATGTGCCAAAAAAAATCCGTAGTAATTGGTCTGGTGGATCGTGCTATCGCTCTTTCTGACTCCAAATACAGAAAGAGAGCCATCATAAAAGCAAAAAATGCCCTATTTGAAAATAACTACCCTAGAAAATTAGTCGACCAAATTTTCAAAAAAAGAATCCATAATTTTTACAACTCTTCAATAAAAACTAACAAAAAATCAACAAACAATTCAACTAAGAAAAAACTGCCTTTCTCTACCATACATACAAGGCTTATCAGAACAGCTAAAAAAACTTCTAGAAAAACAGGACATAACAGTGTGCCACAAAGACTTTAACTTACTTGACAAACGTTATACTAGACTTAAAACGAAGACCCCGAAAAACAAAAAAAGTAATGTCATTTATCAAATCCCTTGCAACGACTGTTCGGATGTATATAGTGGTCAAACTACCCAGTATCTAGAAAATAAATTGAAGAGCCACAGGTATGATAAAAAAAAAACTACTGCCTTAATAACCCACGAAACTCAAAAAAGCATTCTTTCGATTACAACAACACAAAAATCATAAGATCAAAAAAGAGAATTTCTGGAAATGGTAGAAATACAAAAAAATCCCAACGCTATAAATGATAAAAAAGAATAAACAGTTTAAGTAAAATATCTTTCATTGGCACAGATGAACAAAAGGTAGCAAATGTTTTTACTATAATGCTAACTCTTTCTGATATTTGTATTGTCCATAAATCTTTCTCAAAAAAACTTAAGCGAGAGCACTTGCTACAACTTTATTCATATGGCCCATTAATAAAATAGCAATTTTTCGACCGGCAGGCAAAATATCTGCTGCTAGAATAATTTTAGCAAGTATGTAAAGACATTTTTTTCTAAAAAATAGCAATGTATAATGACGTGTCGAACTCCTTGTTTTAGATTGTGAAAAAGACCAGAGCGTGGTAAAAACGTCAATCCAAAAAAACAAATGTTGGAATAAATATTTTTGAACATTTGGACAAATTGGCTTAGTTCCAAGAGAACTTTTCCATAAAAAACAAAACAAAAAAAAAAAAAAATATATATATATATATATATATATATATATATATATATATATATATAGCAATAGAGCCACAATGCGGGGATGCATATATATATAAATTAAAAAATAAACCATGATATTACGATATTTTGTCATTTATAAACGGTCAATTCGATAGGGATGGTTATTAACATCATAATACGTAATAAAAAATAATTCCAAACTTTTCTGCCAGATCGAAGGCCCTCCAGACAGGATCAAAATTGCATTTTTACACCTATTATTTACATAATAAATAACTGGTTGTTTTTCGGCTTAAATTTTAAGTTATGACCTCATTACCAACAGGTAGTTAAATGACGGAAACCATGGAACAGAACTTTTACTGGATATATAAAAAGCCTATATTTTGAACGACGCCGACTTTTACATGCTTTATGTTAAAAGCTAGAAAGAAGAACGAATTTTTGAATATAAAATAGAAAGTTCATTCAGCTATTTTAAGAACAAAAATTAATGGATGAAGATTTTCGCCTCCCGATTGGATGTTGATATTTATATTTATCAAATCCAAAAATTTAGTTTTATTTCCTTTTTGCATCACAACCACAGAAAAGCCCAACTTAGGCTAATCAAAAATACAGTGTAATAATTTTCCTTTCCAGAAATAAATGAATGTCCGTAATCAGACGATTTGGCAACAGCGCTTACAAATAATCAAGTTCTGTGTTATGATATGATCAATATAGCAATTTTGTGCGTATGTTCTAACTTTTTTTTTGTAAAATATATGTTATTCAACAAAAATGTGCATCAGGAAGTTTGTTTGTTTGGCTATAATTTGAAAGAAAGTGGTTTATCCATAAATGTTTATGTGTTAGAGTCATTAAAAAAAGGTAATCTTTCTAACATATTTCAAATTTGTCAAATTCAATGGAACTACTAGTTAACAAGAGCAGTTTTAAGGTTTCTATTCTGAACAGCTAGGAATTAGAATATATTGTTATATGCATATGTTGATGAGAAGGAAGTACTCAGAATTATGATAGATTTACCAAATAAGTTCTCCGAAGGACTTGATGAGATACCCGTTTGTGTTCTTCACAGTGTGAGCAAATATTTGTGTTCTCCCCTCGCCAACCTAATAAATGAATATTTCTACACAGGAATATTCACAAATGAACAAAAAAAAGCTAAATTAGTCCCTGTATTTAAGAAGGGTGAGCGACATAATGATGGAAACTGCAGGCCTGTCTTACTGTTGTCGGCCATGTCGAAGGTTTTTGAAAAAGCAATTTACACAAGAATAATGAACTTTTTAAATCTTCATAATATCCTAAATTCTAATCAGTTTGGTTTCAGACCTAACATGTGCACGAAACCAGCAATTTTCAAAAAATTTCCTATCATGGAAAAAATAGATATAAATGAGCAAGTGGCAGTGCTTTATTATGATCTATCAAAGGCCTTCGATAACTAGAAGAGTCTGGGCTAGGCGTATTTGTACTGCTTTGCTAAAATCTTATCTCACAGAAAAGTATTAATCTGTGTGCGTAGTTAGTAATGGTAAAAATTACTATTCAAGTGCTATTGAAATGAAGCAGGGCGTCCCGCAAGAACCCCAAATTAAAAAGAGTATGATACTGTACTTGCAGAGTAAGTATTTTTTGATGTTGCTTTGTCTTGTGCTTAGATTTCGTTGGCAATTAAAGATATTATTATTATTTTAAATAAAAACTGTTTCTGTTGAATTTCCCTGGAATGATACTAATATATCTTTTTCATTTATACATTTTGGAAATTGATCATAAACGTGGAGTTTTTTACTTTTTGAAATTGGAAT
Organism: Kuschelorhynchus macadamiae; assembly: GCA_030620095.1. Taxonomy (NCBI): domain Eukaryota; kingdom Metazoa; phylum Arthropoda; class Insecta; order Coleoptera; family Curculionidae; genus Kuschelorhynchus; species Kuschelorhynchus macadamiae. The sequence goes on along the minus strand of JAUTXW010001328.1, from coordinate 2,763 downwards.
TTACGAAATTTATCCTGAACTTTCAAAATTCAGACATGATTTTTTTACATATAATTTCACTATATTTGTTAGAATTGCTCGTACCTGTTGTAACGTACTTAACTCTACATTTCTTGCTTTTTGTATTCTTACCAACTAGAGACTAAGCCTGTCTTAATGTATTTTTCATACAAAAAATTTCTATTTTTCTTTGGTTTTATTGAATTCTTCACATACATTTCAATTTATTCGTATAATTTATAACATCATAATTATTCCAAACAAGTTCTGTATTTAATTTCTTTTAGTCAACAACTGTTACTAATTTCATATATTGTTGTTTCGCTATATATTCTTCTGTGTCTACACATGTGCAACTATGATCCCTAATTTTTGAAGAAATAAATCGTTTTTGTCATAAATCGTTTGTTTATTAAACACGCGAGAGAGCAAGTTTAGTAAAATATTTTATAAAAACTTTTAAACATTTCTTGAATTAAATGAGATTTTAGGAGAATCTTCGGTCAATGGCTTACAAAAATAAATAATAAAAAACCCGATAACTAAATGTAATTTTAAAATAATTTCTCTGTTAATGGCTTTTAAAAATATCTATCTAAAAATAATTTCTTAAGGCGGCAAAAAATTCAGTGATATTTGTCACAATATCTCCTCATTTAGATGGGATTTCATGAACACCTTTTTTTGTCAAAGGCTTTCAAAAATATTTAGTTAAAAATCAGTCTCTGAATTTAAACTTCCGTCCTTAAAACGGACACATGTCTGTTTGCCTTTTTAACAATACTTTAAATAAATTTTAAAGTTCTTTAGTGAATACTTTCAAAAGTAATAATCTGAATCCATTTCTGGATATTTCGAAATTCCAACCTTAAGAGAGTGAATAAGTCTTCTACAATGCCTTATCAACTAAATGAGATTTTAAGACGTTTATTTCAAAATTGCCGCATATATATATATATATATATATATATATATATATATATATATATATATATATATATAAAATGCGGCAAGAACTAGTATATAGTAGAAAATGGATTCTTTGGGATGACCGCTTTATATATTTTCTACTTTTTATTTACTACTCTTAGGTTATGAGTTTAGCCACGTTCGACTATATGCTGCTCCGTGGTACATCACAGTATCAAGCCGGCGAAGATTTCGGATGTTTTCTTGGTAATCACAAATGCCGATTTTGCTTGTGTTGGCGACTCTGGTATTGTTTTATGTATTCATTTTGGCGCTAGTTGTAGTTGTCTTTCAACTAGTTCACTGTACTGATGAAGACCGTATGTCAAAAACACGTGTCTATGGTTAGCCAAATTACGTTGCTTTAGCGGTTATAGTCATATGGAAAAACAGAATGGCGGCCTAGTGTGCAATATTAAAAAAGATACTATTAAAAATCTACTTATACAATTTACCTGAAATTTTGCACAAAAATCAAGAATTACGTAGGATTCAACTGATACAGTTTTAATAGTAAAAAGAAAGAGGGACTAAACGTTCAGTCAATCGTCTTGTATCAAGCAGATGACTGGACTTTCAGCTCCTCTTTCTCCTTTTACAATTACAATGTCCCTTCTGGAGAGCAGATTTGAATTTACTATGACTTGACTTGACTTGAGTGATTTTGGCTTTATTCCTACTAAAATAATTTGCCAGCCCATTCTCTCAATGTCCAGGATTTGGTCTGACTCTGAATCATGTCCTGGACGTCCTTTCTTGTTCCAAGTTATACTTTTCTTTAGTTTAACTTTTTAATTTTCGGAATGCATCTTGGCTTCCACTAGATGCCCCTTGAGAGTACTACTTGTCTGACGAGATGACCTTTTCTTTCAAGCTACCCCCTTACCCCTCCCACTCCCGCCACATAGCGGCCATTACGCTAATATTCTATGTAGAACTGCGGCAGACGAACGGGATAGAATGCAGGAATAACTAGACCTCACACGTTCACAGCGTCTGCTCCCTTTCTAGCGGGGTCGGTCAGTTTCCACTCTGAGCGGTTGCGTCTCCCGTTTCCCCTAGAAATAAAACAGCAAAACCGAACACGTGGAACCACTTATTGTTATACAGCATTTCGTGACAGGACTATGAAAAAATGTAAGTGGTGCAAACTAACAGCAATATGTGGAAGAGCATAAACTCAGCATCAGAAACAAACAACCTCAGCTCTATTCCTACATCAGGAAACCGGCCACAAAATAAATTTCAGTCAGATGCCAATATAGAACATTATAAGACTTCCGAAAAATTTGACAAAAACCCTACCACAAGATTCAATTTTTGTTAGAAAGGGGAGGAAAAGGTTCTAGTACATAGTAGAATTAATAGAAATGCCTACATTGCTTCTTATGGCACGGTTTATCTTAAATTTCTCCGGTGTTTTTAAACATGATGGTATCAGACCTAGTATATTTATCAAAACAATATCGACCAGGCCTATTTTATGAATAGATCACAGACAGAGTGTCCCACGAATCCAAACAAATTCTACACATTTTTCGAGTTGTCCTGTATTTATGAATAATAATTTTCTATAAACTACGGTATAAGTTTTGCAACTGTTACATTTACCATTTACATCTCTTAAATTTGCAAGCCAAAATGGTGGTTAATTATCAAAAGCACCCCCCGGATTATACTCACTGTTAAGTAGTGAATTTTCAAAGCAATTTTTATGCCAATGCCATGTTTATCAAAAAAAAACGGGTATAATAAAATCAGATTTAATATTAATTTTATCTTAGATTTATATTA
>JAUTXW010001327.1:0-311815 GCA_030620095.1 Kuschelorhynchus macadamiae | reverse complement strand
GTTGGTTCAACATCTAAAAGACACAGATTTGCCAAAAAGAGTACAGTTTTGGGAGTTTATTTTAACAATGGTACAAGATAACCCTAGATTTTTGAACAATATAATTTGAACCGATGAAGCAAAATTTACTAAAAATGGCCACTGTTCGGTGACGGTTTCTGTTTATCTGGATATCTATCAGCAAATACCTGGCATGTTCTTGTTAAAACTCTGTTAGATTCCCCATAGATAATAAACAAATTCAAATAATCCTCGTGTGTGATTTAATCGCCCCGGCATGATTATTAGTTTAATAATTATTATAATTACTATAATAAATAAATAATATTTTAGTAGGTAACTGTCAAACGACAACAAATATTACGTTTCTATAGTAACCAATTGGTTTTGTTCTCGCCAGGCCTCCCCGTCATGGCCAACTAACAAGAAAACTTAGAAGCCGTTCGTATTTATAGTTATGTCTAGACCTGCAAACGTCATTTTTTTACATTAAATTCAAAATATCTCAAAAACAGTTGAACTTAGGTATAGGATATTATACATGAAATATACCTAGAATTTTTCGAGGAATCCAAAATTTCGATTATATATAGGGTGTTTTATTTAAAATAAGAAAGTTGACTTCTACTTCCGGTATAACCGCAAGTGCCATATTGAAAATATTTTGCGCGAATTGCCCCCATCGACTTGAGTTAGCTGCTAAAATTTCAAATTTTTCTAAAGCTTACTTTCTGAAAAATCGATCGCCGTAGTTATATATATATATATATATATATATATATATATATATAATTCGTTTTTTTCTTTAACCTTATGAAATATTTTTGTCGGTATTTTCTTGGGTATAGGTTAATATAAAACCAGTTCTATAATTTTACATCGACGTTTCGCTCACCATATTGAGCTTTCTCAAGATGAAAATTTATTTCCTAAAAAGACACATATATATAGTTAAAAAACATAAAATTATCAAATTTAACCACATTTTTTTAAAAAACATTACATCTAAGTTTTTCGGTACAAACAAACCAAGACTTTACAATATACAGAATACACTTAACAGAAAATTAAAATTTTTATTTGCTACGTACCTTGAAAATGACATGTTAATCCTAAACGGAATCGAGATTAACAGTGATTTCTATAGCATTGGAATGCTGTTAGTTTATAAGAAATGATACATACACAAAAAAAAAAAAAAAAAAAAAAAAAAAAAAAAAAAAAAAAATGTATCATTTCTTATAAACTAACAGCATTCCAATGCTATAGAAATCACTGTTAATCTCGATTCCGTTTAGGATTAACATGTCATTTTCAAGGTACGTAGCAAATAAAAATTTTAATTTTCTGTTAAGTGTATTCTGTATATTGTAAAGTCTTGGTTTGTTTGTACCGAAAAACTTAGATGTAATGTTTTTTAAAAAAATGTGGTTAAATTTGATAATTTTATGTTTTTTAACTATATATATGTGTCTTTTTAGGAAATAAATTTTCATCTTGAGAAAGCTCAATATGGTGAGCGAAACGTCGATGTAAAATTATAGAACTGGTTTTATATTAACCTATACCCAAGAAAATACCGACAAAAATATATATATATATATATATATATATATATATATATATATATATATATATATATACTTAATTATTAACTGTTTTGAGGAGTCTATTAAATTTCAAAATTATTTTAAGAGACAAAGAAAAATGGATTTTGAATTTAAAAACATTCTTTCGCACAAAATATTTTAACCCTTTATGAAAACAACCGGAATACAAAATACGATTTTCATCTACGATAAATATCATTGTGTAACAAACGCCAACTAGGAAGCACCGTTTTCAGTAGTAAAGGAAACGAAAGTGGATCTACATTATGTACTACGTAAGTTACATCATTTTTATGAAATTATAATATAAATTCGCCGATAAGTTGTCACACTTAATGGAAACTCTGTTTTGAGGGTGTGCCACTCTATCCGCGAAAAAAATTAAAACGAGAACGCTACAAGTGAGCTCATTAAACTTTCCTATTCCTACTTACACGCCGGAGCCGACAAAACGCTGTTCGGAGCAAAATGTGGTAAATGGCATACGGCGAGCCCATGGCATCGCGCATTTATCATAAATACGAAATAATTGAATGTTTCATAAATATTATCGAAATTATTAATAAATTACCGGCAGGCAATTACGCGTAATGACACGTATATTTAATTTGTTTTGATTTATTTCCGCCTTTTGCGGCACTTCTTGTGGTCTTCGATTAAGACATTTATACGGAGGACGTTTGATATGTGGGATCTTTGATGATAAAAGTCGAACTATAGTATTTTTCACGAACTAAGGAAGTGACTTAGCTATATTACCTCTATTATACCTAAACCACCTAATTCGACTACTTAATGGCAAGATATCGTGCAGGGCCGCACTAGACTTGAGTGTATAATTATTAGGTTTAAAATTTAATTGTCATAAGAAAGTTGAATTTTATTGTTATATATAAATAATACTTATTTTATTTATTTATTTAACGTACATGCCATTTACATAAATTTACAAGTACAAATTGTTATTATTGATAAAATTAGTTTTTTTTTAAATATACATGAAAATCTTAAATATTAAGTAGTAGGTTTAAACCTTATAGGTAAAAGTTACAGTTTAAAATTATACAAACAGATAATACGTTACATATACGATTTTACAAGATGGCGCTCATCATAATGTTGAAACCCAATGTAGGGCATTTGGGCTGACTTATAAATCTACAAGAGATCGTGCCAGTCTCCTGAATTGACATATGGATAAATTAAAAATATCTAAGTCAAGAGAGTTCATCCCTCTTGCCATTCGACTTAAAGGGATGCTAGACCATAATTAGTTCTGTGATATTTGATAAAGAAAAAATCATAGTGTCAGGCATTTCTCTGTGGAACTTGAATGTTAACAGACTCCAGCAATTTGTGAGAGTCAATATTATTATTCATTATTTTATAGAGCATGTTGACATTAATAGATTTTTAATAGCTTATAATCTATTTGATCTATAGGAATATTCAATTAAAAATATATAACTCTAAGAAATTTTCGTTGAATCTAACATGGAACAATACAGACCTTTAAAACAGTATATATTACTAAACTCCTTCAGTGAGCGTGAGATAAATCCTAGTAGCTTTATACCTTTGTTACAAATATTTTCCACATGTAAGCTGAAACTTAATCCCCGGTCAAAAGTGACACCTAGGTCTTTTACAGAATCAGACTTTTTTAGTTTTACTGAATTTATTGAGTAGTCAAAGAAAATTGGGTTCTTAATTCTATAAAAGTGCATGATAATAGTACATTTATCTAAATTTTGGGTTAACCTATTCATAGTACACCAATGATCAAACGATTCTAAATTTTGTTGCATACTAGTACAACCACTGAAGCAACCGACTGACTTATACATCTTAAAGTCATCTGCGTAGAGTAAAAACTCTGAGTTGGTTATAATCTGTGACAAAGGGGAAAGATGTCAACCTTGTGGGACCCCAGAAGACGCTGAAATAATGCCAGACTGAACATTGAAAATAATTACTACCTGTTTTCTGTGATGCAGATAGCTTCGCATCCAGCCCAGCAGATAACCAGAAAGACCACAGGCAGCAAGCTTAGCCAACAAAATTTCATGATTGACTTTGTCGAAGGCTTTGGAGAAGTCAGTGTAAATTACATCAATTTGACACTTTCCCTCCAAAGCCTCCGACAAATATTCAGTGAATACCACCAGATTAGAAACAGTCGACCTTCCAGCCTGAAATCCGTGCTGAACACAACAAATAGTGGAACCAAGAGTACCTGAAACTTTGTCTGTAATAATCTGTTCAAATACTTTGCTAAATAAAGATATTCCATAACTTTCCATGCATTAGGAAATCGGCCACATTTTAGTGATATATTATATATTTCACAAAGAACAGGTGCAAGAACAAATCTACAGTTAAATATCAAATTATAGGGCATACCATCAGGTCCCATGCCCAACTTTGGTTTAAGCATTTCAATAGCATTAAACACATCCATTAGAGTGATATCAATATGACTTAGATTCACAGATGAATTAAAATATTGAATGCTCGGTGCTACCACCACATCACTGGAATAGACAGAACCAAAGACAACAAAGTTTGCTATCTCTTGGGGGTCACTTGTCAAATTTTCTTGGTACGACATTGTACTAGGAAGATTCATGTCACTATTTTTCCCATGAACAAACCTCCAAAACTCACCTGAGTCTTGCTGGATGGTGTCCTCTAAATTGGAAATGTAACTATTTCTAGAAACTACATATTTTTTTTAATTATTAAGTCTTTCAAATCGGGGGACATCCAACTTGGGAAGTTTAAACTCTTTGCCCTACATTTGGGAACATACATATCTATCACAGATGAAAGAATATTATAAAATGTATCAACAGTCGCATCAATATCAGTTTCAACAAAAACATTATTCCATTTGTAGCTAGCTAAATACATGTTAATGTCTATATAAGATGCAAACTTAAAATTATAATAATAGTAGTCAAAACTCGACAGTTGCATGTCATTTGATATAGGTATGTTAAAATGGAGTATAGGGTGAGGTTGATCACATTTTAGAAACGGATTTTTTACAAGGGCAACTGATAAGTCGCGAACACTACTAAACACAAAATCCAGAAATTTTAAGATTCACATTAGGTATATTATTACATTGATAAAAATTTAAAAAAGCAAAATAATCAGCTAGACATTCAGCTTGGTTACTGAGCTTCCCTATGGCCCTGGTACCATCCTGTTCATTAATCCAACTGATTTTTGGTAAGTTGAAGTCGCCTATTAAAACCACAGCATTATATTTATGGTTTTGCAAAATAAAGTCCACAGAGGAACAGTATTGTTCATAATCAAAGAGGGGAGATTCTGGTGGCAAATATATGCATCCAATGATGACTGTTGCTTTACCAACTTTAACTGACACAAACAGTTGCTCCAAACTATCATTCTCCAGCAATAATACATTATACTTTAAAGGTTTTTTTTATGCCAATTAAGGATCTGTCACACCTGTAAATTTCATAATTATGAATTTCTCACTCTTCACTTCTGATTGATTCGTTCAGCCACGTCTCAGTAAAACATAATACATCATATGCATTAATGGACAGTGACTGTGAAAAACTTACATTTTTATGTTTGACAGAGTCTGCTAAATTTTCCGAATATATTTTAGATTTTGCGACTGGCCCGTTTGAAAATTTGTTACAGTTATATGGGGAAATATTTTCAAAAAGTCAACGACTTAAAAATAAGTTTGGTCTTATTTTTGCCAATGACAGTAATTGTAATACATTGCTGCAAGAGCAAGTGAAAAAAATTAATGAAAATAAAGATATTTTAACCAAAGCATATAAAGGGTTTTCCCTTATTTTGACAATACCGTCGACAAGTGCTTCAGTGGAAAGAAGTTTTTCTTGCCTCAAACGTGGAAAAACTTATTTAAGAAATACAATATCTCAAAAAAGACTTACTTCTCTAGGCAATATTTCAGTTCAAAAGGAATTTCTGGAGGAGATTAGGGCAACTCATCCATTTTATGAGGATGTTATAAATAAATTTGCTGCTATTAAGGATAGGAGAATCGATTTAGGTAAGTCGTAAAAAAATATTCTAGCCCTTCCACATATAAAAGAAATTCTGGAAAAAAAATTATTTCGATTCTTTTCCACCCGCGAGCCGCCACTGAGAAAACGACGAGCAGACAGACCGACGGAATTGAGAAAACATGTTTTGTGATTTTTTCATGATTCTTCACTTTTACGAGGGAAGTAATAATTCTTAATAATAAATTCTTAAAACCGCACTAAAAAATGGAAAATAAAGGTGCATAATCTTACATAAAACCAACTTTAAAGGTTAAATTATATTTTAATACATTTTTTTGATTACATTTATAAATATAAATTAATTAATTAGATAAACATAAAATATATGACAAGTATTAGAGATTTGTCAGTAATAAGTCATTGCTACAATTGGAAACAGAGAAAAAAACAATATTTTAAAAATTACTTATTTTAACAATGACAGGAACTAAAAGTATATTAAATAGTTAGCAGAAAAAGTAATTTGTGTTTTGGTAAACTCCTTTTTAGAGTAACATTGACAAATTCCTTATCGGATCGAAGTTATTTAAATAAATAAATGTTCATATTTTGTAAAGAATTTCTCAAAAATAATAAGAAACATTTAAAATTGAACTCTATACATTTTTTTTTCATGTAATCTTTTGATACCTCGATACCTAACCGTACTTTTAATAATTTCAATCCATCCATTAAAGCTAGCTTGGATGTCAGATGTCAGAAGTTTTTCCAAAATATAAAAACTTTTTTTCAATATATAGCAAACATTATTTTACACTCTTTAAACACTTATTATACATATATAATGACATTAAGACTTCGTTTTGACTAAAAAAAGTGGCAAATGGCAAATCCATTTTATAATTCCACCAGTAACACACACTCCAACATTGCTTCACAAAACCCATATCAGTAACGACACATCTTGCTTAAAATGAATGTTTATATCTTCGACCCGAATGAATCTTGTCCTCTTCCAGTGCAAATTAACACGTTAAAAAAAAGAAGAAAACTCTGCTTATGCGTGTCGGCGGTTGCTTGTGTGGTCCGCAAAAAGAAGACGAAACGAAGATACTAATTTGGTCTTCACCTTTCGCGGGCACCTGCTCAAGTACTACAAGATAAAGATGATGTAACGTGTTGCCCATAAATAACCTTTAAAAAATTAAGACCCGGTACTTAAGCTTAATAATATCGGATGGTTCTTAATCTTGAGAAATGGGCTGTTTGTTGTTGTCTTGCTGAAATATCGCGGAGAAAAGGAATTGCAAGCTGGGGTAATTATGAAAACTTAACTTTTCAATACAACTTCCTTTGCATAGAAATTTTTATAATAGACTCGTAAACCTCCAAAAGATTAAGCATACCGAGAGATAAAGACTTCTTGGGTTTCCTATAGATTTCTTTTAAATTTTAATGCCATTCCTTAATCTTTCAATCAATTCAATCATTCAACAACATTTTCTTTCATTGCATAGCATGTCCACATTTTAATTGGCTGTATCTTTTTGATTTTTAAAGATAATGAAATGATCCAAAAAACAAATTGTATGGCTAATTTATGGCTTTTATATAACATTAAAAAATAGAAAAAGATCAATTGTCTATTGGATTTTTTTAGCCGAATCCCCGTTTGTTTCCTGTAATTTCCTCCAAGTTTCTTACATCTTTCATCTTGGTTATACTACTCTGCTGATGAAGTCTAATAAGACTGAAACACGTGTAGCGCGGTTACCAAACTTCACCTTTTTTTTTGACGGACATGCCCACGATTCATTTTCCTTTTCATTTTAAGAATTCATCTACACTATCACCTCTTCTTTATTGATTCCTTTGGGCTTGGATGTCACGGAAGGTGGCTAAGATTACCTCCATAGAGACCTGACGTCTGACCATAAATTTTGGGTTTTTCTAGCCGAATTTATAAATGTGAATCTATTTTTGTAAATTTTAATCTTAATAGATCTCTATTTTCATATTTTAAACAAACAAAACTCATGTGGGTTTGATGCCTTTATCTTTAAAAATAAACGAGGAAATGGAGAAAAACGTAGCTATAAAAGAAATGCGGTGAAGAAAGAAAGAGAATGTCATGTCGATTTGGGCCAGGGAAAATCCACATTGGATACGTAAAGCCATACCGAATTTCCCAAAAAATGTTTGGTGTGGTATAAAGGGTGTAAAAATAATCGATCACTTCTTCATGGAAGATACATTAACTGGAGAAAGATATATTCTCCCAGATATTGTAAAACAATTTCCGAATAACCGTAAGTTCCTTATTTTACCCGCTGTATTAAGTATTTAGACATGATTTTTTTAGGTAATGATGCAACATGGATGGTGCTTCACTGCATTTTGCTCGGAATGTTGGGAATATTTAGACAATGTTTTTTTTTTGGAAGATGTATTGGACGAGGGGTACAATAGAGTGGCCACCTTGGTCTCCAGACTTGACGCCCCTCGACTAGTTTTTGTGTATATATATAACTTGTGTATATAAAACTAAACCCAATGACCTAGAGAATTTAAAGGAGCGAATAGATATCCAATATAGACGAATCGAGGAGGCTGGCATTATTTCTAATGTATTAAATGTTTTCCTACAGTGTTTTGGTAGCACGATGAGGAATTATTGTGCTTTCTTATCTGCCAGAACGTACAACATCTTTTACCTTTCCAGTATAATTTAAATTCTTTAGGTTTCAGTTAAACGATCCATGTTTGTAAATTAACAAAACTGATATATGTCAAACATATCAGGTAACCTTTTGTGTACAGGTATTTCAATAGAAGGTAATATATTAAATTATGGATATTAGACCCTTATTTTTGCAAAAACTTTTGACTATCGCTACTCGTTATCAAGTACAAATGCTTGATAACTACAAGAGGCACTAAACTGTTCGACACGTCGTGTAGAAATTGACAATAATAGCTCTGCAAGTCCGACAAGTTAATTCTTTTTAAATTATTTTATTTTATTCCTTATAAAGTGTACTGGAAAAGCAATTATTTGTCCGTTAATTTTTATTCGTTTCTTTGTTTTTTATTGGGTATTAATTATATATTTTTGGAGGATTTATACTATCGTTTGCTCAAAGAAATTTATATCTTTAAGATTTGGATTTTTTTTATTAATTTTACATTTATCACTTTCTTTCTATATCAGTTTTTTGTTAATGTTGTTTCACTCTAAGTTCTGTTTAAAACTCAATAAAACAATTTATTTAAGTAATTCATATTTGCATTTACTTGTTAACAAACAACCGCGAAGCCGTTTGTTACTATAGCTGTCACACTCGGGGATGAAAACCTGGTGTGGGTAGTGTCAGTTCAGAAAATCGTGTTTTTCGACCTTTCGGTGGGTATACTTCGGAAACTATTAAATATAGTGCGATGAATTTGTTTGGTACAGAAAAATTGAGCTAATAAATGCGTTAAAACCATCAATTGCGAATTTGTTAAATTAGGAAGACACCGGTTGAATATATTTTAAAATGATCATTTTTTAATATAACAGTGCAAACCGCACCCCTCTATCTCATTTCGTTTTCCAGATATGAATTTTTTCCGACTCGATGTAAGCGGCGCGTCTGCCATTTTGTCAAAAAACGCTAGGTAATTTTCGTGTCGCTAAAAATGTGCCGAAAAAGTGATTATTTGTATATCTGATAGAGAATTTTCCGTAGATTCAATATCTGCGTGTGCTATTTGCATAAAGTCGCGATTTTCCCGATTTTCCGAACGCTATAAAAACTTCACGGTTCGTCCTACAAACGAATGGACTTTTTTTTCGGTTTCTAGGGTATCGATTTAGTATAGAAGTTTGAACACACACTGAGACCCAAAAAATTTTTCGCGAAATTTCCATACATATACATGCAATTTCTTTTATGTTTTCTAATTTTCCAACACACGTTGCAATAGCTATGAAAACATGATGGTGCAGACCGCTTAAATCTGACAAGTCAAGGTGATTGAAACTAAACGATAAATTTGACAATCTTTCGTATCTGGTCTGGTTTTATCTGGGGCCATACGTTTTAGAGCAAAAGGTAGGGGGGCTTGGACTTCCCCTTTGCCTCCCATTGATCGTTCCAATGATTTGACTGTTAATGTGAATGTTACAGATATTGATGGATATTTGTGAGAGAGTGAAGAGGCTTGTGACTTAGTGGCGGTAAAGTGAACAACGTTTTTTTATGAAGTTGTTGGGTCAAAGATAAAGTATCTTCTTAATGAGGTAGAACACGTTTAGAAGGACTTAAGTCAAGAAATACGTTATTCACTTTTCCTAGATAACTAGATATGCGGAAACAATACTTTTTATTAAATTTTTATTAAATAAAATAAACTAATGTCCGTCATCACACAAGGAAACTGCAAATTAACGAATCGCTCATAAATCTAAAAGAACATTAACAATGCCATTTATTCATATTTTCCACAACACATTAATTGCGTGTAATAAGCACTTCATGACAATGTGGCGCGTAAATCATCTATCGACGCTTATTAAACCGGACACCTGTTAAACTCTGCTGGATATCGTATATTTACGTTTGCCGGTTTTGTACGGGGTCTTCAGAAATGTATAATATCTACAAAGATTCTGATAAAAGATTACAAAAACCTTTAAATATAGAAGTTATTACATTAGATGATCGCCAGATTAAGACACCCTACTTATTTTGCACTAGTTTTAGAACTTTTACCCAATCTTCAGTAGAAGATGGCTTTTCCTCAAATAAAATATTCCGAACTCAAAATACCTTTGGGGTGAGAAATACTTAGGCTCAACCATCGAAATGTTATTTCGCATTCTTCACTATTTGTGGCTTGAGTAAAAATCTCAACTCTGTTAACCACTTTCTCCAATCATGCAAGCCTCATATTTTTTTCCTAGCAGAAACCAAAATAAGCCGTAAAAATACAACCAAACACCATTGCTTATATTTTTTTATGAACTTTTTCAGTTATTCTGCCTGAACGGTTACGTTTGCACCTACATTGGTAATAATATATTTGTATCTGTACAAGACTTCCCAATCTTGAATCGAGCAGATCGGTATCCTGGTGTTTGCCTTTCTTTCTGCTAAAGTGGATTTCCTAATCGATGAATTGCCTTCCTCTGAAATCATTACCCTTGAAGATTTCAACGTTCATAATAAAGAATATACCAACTTCATCAGAGAACTTACTACTTCCCACGCATCGTCATATGTAGCAAAAACTCAATGGATCTCTTTCTCACCACTCACATAAAGTTATAAGTTTTCTATTTCTACTCCTCTGGGTTCCCCTAACCACGGTCTAATTACTGTTTCCTGTCTCATACAACAGGAAATTGTAGAATCCATGCCACCTCGTATTGGCACTACAATTCCGCTAATTGGGATGGATTGTGGGATTTCTACTACTATGATGTTTGTTTCTCTACCAACGATCCTATATAGGATAGGTGACAATATCTAATTACTGCTGCTCATACAACCATCGTGAGTACAGGGTGGTCCACTTAAGATGCTCCTATACTTTATCTCAATAAATAAGACACTGAGAAAAAAAAGTTAATTACAAAAAGTATTTGACCGTAAGTATATTTTTTATTTGTAATATTTTTATGTATACAGGATGTTCCATTGTGCCAGGACAGTAACCAACTTTTTTCTTTTTAATGAAATTGTATGAATATTTTTAGAGTATTTTTTATCATCATAGCATACGAAATTTTGAATGGTTTTTGAGAAAAATTAACTTTTCTAATTTTTTTCGGAGAAACAGGTTTTTGGAAAAATGTGATTTTTTCACACTTGAAGACTAAAATTGTGAATTTTGGTTATGGATCCATGGGAGTGGTTAATATTTAATACTCTGACCTATCAAGAGCGAAAATCCATTATATAGGGTGGTCACAAATGACCATAAAAAAATGTTTTTGTAACTAAAAAAAAACTTAATTTTTTTAAATGGAACACCCTATATTTAGCACTTTTATTGTGTTTAGGATTTAATTCTGCATCATTCCATATATATATAGTTTATATTCCAAAAATTAGTAGTTTAGAAGTTATGACCAATTTTCTATAATAATTCAGGTATATTTTTGTTAAAAATTTAACTAAACCTAAATAATATCCTATTCTAAATTTTTTTAACATTATAATTAAATTTAACATTAAATCAATAAGTAATGCAAGAAAGAAAGTTACTAATTACTTATTACAAAACATTTTCGACATAACCCTCGTCTTTGGCAATGCAAGTAGTATAATATTACGGTTACGGTTTTAATTTCCGCAATAATAGCATTTCTAAACGCGTCTTAATTTTACAAGATATCCATGGAAAAACAAAATTAGTAAAATTGTTGCCTGGACACCAATAAATACACAGTTTTTATTTGACATTTAGTTGCCTCTAACTATTTTTAAAGGAAAAATGGCTTTATATAGTGTCCAAGAGCGTTTAAATATTCATGAATGTTACATAAGAAATAATAAGAGTCCAGCATTAGCGCTGCGGGAGTATCGGTTGTTGTATCCTGCAAGACGGGTACCCACGAAACATATTTTTTCACGAATTGTTCGTGATCATGAACGTGGAGTGGTAATCAATAAACAAAAACGGCGCCCAAAAATTGTCCTAACAGAAGAAAAGCTATTAGAAATTCTCCTGTATTTTGAAGAAAACAACGAAAATTTGCAAAGAGATGCATCCCGACATCTACCGGGAATTAGTAAGACTAGTGTTCAAAGGATTTTAACTGATAATAACTACCATCCGTTCAAATTTTTAACAGTTCAGGAATTATCCCAACAGGATTTTCAACCAAGGCTTTTTTATTGTTCTCTCGTGATGGACCACCATTTTGAAACTGACATCTTTAAAAATATTTTATTTACTGATGAGGCAATTTTCAATACGGCCGGCATGTTCAACCGATAAAATACTCATTACTGGTCTAACTCAAATGAACATCGTGTAAAAGAAATGAAAAAACAGGGTCGGAGAAGTGCTTATGTATGGTGTGGTATTATCCGTGATCGAATAATAGGTCCAGTATTTTATGACATTGTTCTGAATGGTGAGAGGTATTTAAATTTGTTGGAGAACGAAATATTTCCGTTAATTGACAATCTGCCGAACGATATTAAAGAAAGGCTTGTTTATCAACAAGATAGTGTTCCATATCACACTGTAGTGCTTGTTAGAAATTGTTTGAATCAACGGTTTCCATTTTGGATTGGTCGGTACGGGACCATAGATTGGCCAGCGAGGAGCCCCGACTTAACACCCCTTTTTTTATGGGGCAACGAAAAATAGGTGTAATACCGTTCAAGATTTAAAAAGGAGAATTAGGCAAGAGGTATAAAGACTTAATGCAACAGACGCGGTTAGAAATGCTATTGCGAGAATTGAAACCATGTATACTACTTGTATTGCCAATGTTTTGTAATAAGTAATTAGTTACTTTCTTTCTTGCATTACTTGTTGATTTAATGTTAATTTTAATTTTTAGGTTAAAAAAAACTTAGAATAGGATATTATTTAGGTTTAGTTAGATTTAGTTTAACAAAAATACCCGAATTATTATAGAAAATTGGTCATAACTTCTAAACTGCTAATTTTCTATAACTATATATATTTTAAAAAAAAATTAAAAAAAATAAGTTTTTTAGTTACAAAACCATTTTTTATGGTCATTTGTGACCACCCTGTATAATAGATTTTCGCTCTTGATAGGTCAGAGTATTAAATACTAACCACTCCCATGGATCCATAACCAAAATTCACAATTTTAGTCTTTAGGTGTGAAAAAATCACATTTTTTCCAAAAAAAAATTAAAAAAGTTTTTTTCCGAAAATCAAAATTTCGTATGCTATGATGACAAAAAATACTCAAAATCAAGCGTAGAATTAGAATTTTTAAAAATATTCATACCATTTCATTAAAAAGAAAAAAGTTGGTTACTGTCCTGGCACAATGGAACACCCCGTATACATAAAAATATTATAAATAAAAAATATACTTAGAGTCAAATACTTTTTGTATTGAACTTTTTTTTCTCAGTGTCTTATTTATTGAGATACAGTATAGGAGCACCTTAAGTGGACCACCCTGTACACAATACTAATGCAGTAATATATAAATACGCTATAGACCTACATTTTTAAAGTAATATCCTAAAGAAGAAAAATCCTAAAGAGAAATAAACAAAACAAACTTAATGGTTTTATATAATAATTACAAAAAGTAATAAAAAAAGATATGTTGAGGAGAGTTAAAAGTAAAAAGTGAAACTGAGGGGTAAAAAAAGGTAAGAATAGTTAACAATAGAGCATAGAAATGCGTTTGGAAACAATTTACGTCTTAACTTTCTTACGAAAAGTGTTAATATTTGAGGACTCCTTAACCTGGCAGGGGAGGCAGATGAATAAGTTGACTACAACATAACTAAATGATTTTTTAAAAAATTTGTGGTTGTGCTTTGGAATGTTAAACAGACAACCATGTCGCGTTTGGAAACAATGTAGATCCGAACGTTTTTGGAGCTTGCCAAAACGATATTTAGCCAATTCTTGGTTACTAATTTGGTAAATTAGACCAACCAGACTCTAAAAGTGATGGCGTTATATGATCAAATTTACGTACATTATAACAGAACCTAAGACAAGCATTTTGCAGTTTCCGTAGGCTGTCACGATCGCGTTGGTATAAAGCAGGCCAAAAAACAACGTCACAATCATTTAAATGTGAGAGTATCTGTGAATCCGACAGGTATCAGGGTCCTAGATATCTTTGTGCATGTAGAGCAGTTTCAGTTTGCCATAGGTTTTCTTAATTAGAGAAGATACGTGTTTTGGAAACCTAAGTTCATTACCTAGGATTAAGCCGAGATTTCTACAAGATTCGACAGGCACTAGTTCTGATCCATTTGTAAAAATTTTAAATCTCGGATCAGTAACAACATTATTTGACTTGTCAAAAACCATAAGCTGACTTTTGCCTTCGTTAAGTACCAACCTATGCACTTCAGTTACCATAGCCATAAGTTCAACATTAGAATTGATAACAGCAGTATGTATATTAGAAGGAGAAAAGGAGAAGTATACTTGTGTGTCATCAGCAAATTGATGTGATTTGAGATTTTTTAAATATTTTGAAAAGTCCGCAGTATATAAAGAGAAAAGCAATGAACATAACACACTACCTTGTGGTACTTAAGCAAACAAACAAAAGTTCAGTTCATTCCTTATAAAATATTTTCAAATGCCTTGCAGCAACATGATTTAAGTAGACAAGCAAATAAAAAACATTTTAATGACATCATTCATTATAAAAATCAGTAACGCAATAAAAAGGTCTTTCAATGAGGTACGCTTTGGTTTTTTTTCAGAAAAGTGCAAATATAGGGATTGTTTTTGGTCTTATCCACATTGAAGCAAAGCAGATTGGAATCTAATCAAGCCATAATCATAACAAGGTCGTTGGAAATATTAGAATGTATTTGTACATGTGTTGTATCAAAATCACTCCACGTTATGCTTATGTCGTCAGCAAAGAGAGAGATTTTTCCATTAATTTTTAGGTTGGTGATATCACTAATGAATAAAAAAAAGAATAGGTCCCAAGACCGAACCTTGAGTTACTCCACTTGTAATCAATTTACAATCAGAATCAGAACTATTTGCCCTTATAAATTGTTGCCTATTCCCGAGATAAGATTTAAACCAACAAAGTCAAAGGCTTTTGCATAGTCACAAAATCTTTAGGACTGTGACTGTCGTTAATAATGTACAGTTAAAACAAACTTGTTATTTAAATAATTATTGAAAAAAGTTAAAGCGATATTCCCTATGCAGAAATATTTTAGTTTAGTTAATAGAATATTATGGTCTATGGTATCAAACGCCTTAATAAAATCCAGAAGGATGAGACATGTAGTTCAATTGCCATCCCATGCTGAGTATAATCTGTTACCTGTAATAAAGCAGTAGTAGTACTATGACTGCCGCGGAAATCTGACCGAGTAGAGGGAAGGATGTTATGCAGATTAATATAGTTAGTTAACGGTTCGGCTACTACCTTTTCAATAATTTTTGACAATATGGGCAAAATACTGATAAGCCGAAAATCTTTAAGCTGACTAGGCTTAGATATTTTAAGAACAGGAACTATATTAGCAAGCTTCCACACCTTAGGAAAACCACCAGTTAGAAGATATTCAATTACAATGAAAGTGATAAAAAGTAACTATTGTCTAACTCTAAATAAGTTCAATTAGATTTCTCCAAATCAACCTTTTCCTTTTTAAAACATGTGATTTTCTTTTTAATTAATATTTGTTTAATTTTTGCAAAATATTACATACTTCAAATTTCATTTGCTATTTAAAAAGTTTAGGCAACGTTAGGAACTAAACAGACTTAATTTTGACACAATTACATGTAATGAATTCTTAAATTACAACCTATAACGCCCATAAATGGGCCCCATTCTTTCCATTTTCAATAGATAATTATGAATAATTTTATTGCGAGTTAAGTAATAAAAACTTGACTGGAACTTATTTAACATTGCCATTTCCTTACATAAAATTGACTAATTACATTGGAAAATAACAATCTCGCACTGGAAATACAGTTATTATTAGTCCGGCCTTTTTAATTTATATTTATATCGATTTATGACTTCCTCGTATCATATCTGATAATTCCATTAATTTAAAGTCAAGAATAACGATTTTTTCCTTTCAATGCGCCATATCTCTTGTCTAATGAGCAATTTTCTCTTCCTAAACGTCGATAGGTAACTTTTGCTTATTTTTTATATGGACATAGATTTGACATTATCTTAAAACGTTTTAATAATTTGTTGAAAGATATATTAGCCTTCTGTTGTTATAATTGATGGTCTCCAGCGGTGACTTTCGTGTGAATTTAGGTTTTCTATCTTATTATATTAATCATTTTCTTCTCTGTTTAGAGAGTAAAGCAAACGACTCTGGTGTACAATGTTTGTGAAATCTTGTGTCATCTGTGATATAAATAAAATACATAAATAATGTCTTTATATCACAGAATGAAATGTTTATATTGGACAAGTAATTAAGATAGTTCAACCGTTTTTTTGCATCACAGTTTGGTTAATTCTTGGCATAGCCTAGGTGCAATAGCTACTCCCCTGAACCAAGAATTAACCGAAAAACTAAAGGGGGTCCAAGGGAACATAATTACTTAAATGAAAATAATTTCACAAAATATATCTTAATGGCTTAAATACGTAGAAATAATGCGCGTTGGTATATTGGGTAGATAAGAAAATCGGTAAATCTAGGTCCATTTTGTTCTGCTATATTCCATTTTTGCCAAAATATAACCTTTTTATCCTCTTGTGACCTTTGATTTTTGACCAAAATCTGAAGCTAATCTAATAAATAGTTTTTGAGCTATATCGCATACAGACAGACCGACAGACCGACGAACAGACAAAACATGTATTTTGACACCTAGAGATCCTAGAACTTGAAGATCTTTAAACACCTGGGAGGGTGACTTTTTTGACGATAAGAAGAAGAAAAGCTATACTAGTCTACACTTGACCAGTGGCGTAGCTAGAAACCTTGAGGCCTCAATGCGGGATATTTTATAGGGCCTCTCTTCCCTAAAAATTTTTCCGGAGGGAGCGTAGTTGGGGGGACTCGGGAATCAGTAATTCAAAGCAATAGGGTGTTTCAAAAACACGCGCCAACGTTGAAAGAGAGATTCTCTGTAAGAAAATAAAACGAAAACTTCTTATGAACGTTGGTCCGCAAATGCTTGGTTTTCGAGATACAGGGTGTTCCAATCCAAATATAATTTGTAGGTACGCATTTGGCCCCTCGGGTTCAGTTTTAGTTAGAGTCAGAATTGCCCAAAACTCTATAAAAGTGATTCTTTGGATCATTTTAAGAAAAAATTTTTAATTATTTTATGTTCGCAAATGCCCTGTTTTGAAAAAAAAGTTAAAAATTCTTTTTTACCTTTAATACCCTGTATCTCAAACATAGGGCATTTGAGGACATATATTAACAAAATCACTTGTATAGAGTTTTAAGTCATTCTGACTGTATCCTTACAAAAAACGACTTATATTATAAAATACTATGAGACATATTTTGCTTGAGTGAAGCTAGCAATTTTTAAAATAATCAGTGACATCATTTTTTATTAAGAAAGTCAAGGATGATTACTCATACCTACGCCCATGGTTAAAATAAAAATTGTTGAGTACTGTCAAAATATAGCCCTTACATACGTATGAGGTTCTGGCAAAACTTAATCAAATGACTCTTACTATTTACTAAAAAAATTAAATTTTTTTTAAAAACTTTAACACCCTGTATCTCCAAAACCAAGCATCTGTCGACCCATGTTCATATGAACTTTTCGTCTTATTTTCTTACAGAAAATCTCCATTTAAACGGTGGCGAATATTTTTTTAAACACCCAGTATATTATAAAAGTAATAGTGTAATATAAAAATAGATCGTAATGAAATAAAACTAAAAAAAACTTGTAAGTTGTAACAAACCAGGGTTGCTACACGGCAACTTTTTAATGTGTATAATTCCACAAGTTGATATGTAGGTTTGTGCAGTTTAAAGTCAGATAATGTAACGTCATGCCATGTGGTTGGGAGACCCAAAATGTTCCAATGTGGGGCGAAATTTTTATTGTATTTAGGGAATACGTAAAAGTGCATGGGGAGGGGGCGTAGGTATTGGGCTTTGGCCTGGGGCCCCTCCGGGGTTGGAGCCCCAGTGCGCCGCACCAGTTATTAATAAAAAATCATTAATACATGAAACAAAAATGAGTTGGTAGAAGAAAATGAATCAGCATTGGTTTGAATATCAGATATGCAACACAGTTTACACATTGTGTTTTTTAACTTTAGTTATTTTGTAGACTAAGAGCTATTTCTGATATAATATGTTTTTAATTTGAGATACATATAATGAAACAAACTACTCCAAAAAATAATTATAACAACAGACAACATCTCTTAAACATAACACTACGAAAGGTATAAACCTATGATATGAGTGCGTGATGTATAAGCGAATAATTATGATATGAAAATGAAGACTTTTTTTAGTAAACAACAAAAATTATGAGCTCAGACCCCTCTCGGAACAAAATCTTAAGTATGCCACTGGCATATATGAAGGCTCAAACTATTTATCTATCTGTGCAGATGCGAAGCTAGTGCTAGACTGCGACAAGAAATTTTTGACGATGAGATCCTGATACAATTTTTCACGTAGAATCCAGTGGCGTGGTCAGATCTTTTATGTGAGCTGTCGTTTTTGAGATATAACACAAACTTATATTTTTTTAAATGGGACATCCCGTATATTTTTATTTTATATTATTCAGTTCATAATAAGCTTCTCGAAAATATATAATAGTACATACTTTTCTATTCGAATCGCCCAGTAATTTGCGTTTCTTTAGACATAGACTCAATTTTTGGTAGTAAGCTGGGGTTGCCTAAACAAAACAAAAGAAAATTGTTGTCATGTTAAATAAATTACTTGTCAAAAACCTCTGGTTCGTTTTGAAGCTAGATTAGATAACCGGAACAATTACTATAAATTTTATAAATGGTTAGAAACCAAACGTTTTCTAATGAAGAAAAATACGACATGTTGCTCTGCTTTGCACAATCTAACGAAGATGTTAACGGGGTGTCCCATTTAAAAAATTATAAGTTTGTGTTAAAAATATGACTACGCCACTGGATTCTACGTGAGAAACTGTATCAGAGCCAGTTCTTACCTTTTCGAAAAGTTAAACAACAAGCTACGAAAAATTTTGTTTGGGTCATCTTTCGTTTCATAAAAAAGTAGCACCATTTCGCGAAAACACAAACCCTCTATCTTCACTATTAAGAGGGATACCTCATAAAAACAACGAAAACAGGACACCCTGTACATTTAAAAAAATTCGGGGTCCGTCAAAATGAACTAACAAGTTTTTATAGAACAACGCGTATAAAGAGCTGTTGCGTTAGTGACAGAAAAAAAGGGGTTCTTTTAATCTTAATAACGCGATTTGTTGTGTCTTTTGACATTTTACAGTATTATTTTGAACATCTTCAAATAATCTTATTACGTTCTTAAACATACTGCTCTTTGTAAATGTGTTTCAGATTATTCGTTGCATTTAGAATGACAAACAAATAAAAATTATTCGCAGTAATGTTCTATTGCGAGAAACCTAAGAATGAATTTTGTTTGTTTGTCACTGCTACTTACCCAAACCAATTTAATGCAGTGAAGAAATGAACCAATTGAAAGTACCCTCAGCCATTAAGGTCATGTCGCAACAATGCTTAAAATGTTCTATTTGGTTTGGTATAAAAAAAACCAGGACTATAATAATCAAAAATAAACACGTTTATTTTCGACCATTGTCGAAATTTTTTAGACAGGAAATTAATCTAAAATACGTAACAGCTGCTCACCCAAATTAAATAACAACTAATGAACATTAAAACCACATGCAAAGAAAAAGGAAACAGAAGAAAATGTTCATTTGAAATAAAATCTAATTACAGTGATTCAGTTTAGGTTAGATAATCGTTTTGTGAAGTGGAGTGTTGAAGATTTCATTGGTCTTTAAGAGGTTTTTGTGAATTCGACTATTAAAGGTATTTGAGCACAACAAATAACTCGTTTAGAAATCGATCAAAACGTGTTAAAAACGGTATATACATTTCAATAATTGAAATAGTTACTTAACTTATATTAAAGTGTTTTTGAGTTGTTCGTCCTCAAAGTTCAAAAACATCCTAAAACCAATTTACATTTTTGCTTTCTTCTTTTCTAATGAAAATTCGCTGGTTCTGTGTAAATCTACTACAAACAATTATAAAAATATGTAAATTACACTCTTTTTCTATTGCCTTTTTTTATCTAAACCTTGGAGAACACTGAAAAATCAACCATACTTCATATTTTTTTGGGCTAGTAACTTTCCTTAACCCATTTATGCCCAACGGGTCGAAAACGACCCGGTACTTAAATTATGCAATCAGCTTTACATGTGCATGTTTAAAGTATTGCCTATCTTTGCATTTAGTAGTCAAAACAATAGACATCGTTAATATCATATTGTAAAGCGGGCTGAGAAATCGTGTTTTCAGTTTTCTTGATAAATTTAAGTGATAAAATATTGCAGTGTGACATGGATAGAAACTCTTACTGGTAAGTTGTTTATTTAAGTATTCATTGTGTTGTTTTTCATACTATTTATTACACTGGTTTCACTTTTTACGATGTAATATTTGTTTTGAGGTTAGGGTTGTTTATTTGAAAATGAAGAGCATAAAAACTTGCTGGGGTTGTTATCGACCCGTTGGGCAGATATGTGATACACATTTTTTTAATATAGGAAGAAACCACTGACGACGGCTGAGCTGTTAGACGAAATAGAAAAACTCTCCAAAGATGATTCCGTTCCAGATGCCATCTATATAACTCCTCCAGATGATAATGGATTCGAAAGTAATGGAGACTCAGGGGATGAAGACTGTAATAACCCCAACAGACTAAATTGATTGCAGCTTCAGGCACAAGCGGAAACCAATATACAAGAAGACAGCCATAATAATGAAGACAGTACCGTAACAGAACCTGAAGAAAATAAGAAAAAGTCCCGAAAAAATCGACAATGGCTAAAAGGTGACTTGAATGAGGGTAAAATAAAACAAACAAATATAGAACTGTTACCTGTGTTGACATTAGGTGATGAATGTGAGCCTCTGGAATTTATGGAACTCTTTTTGAACCCGGAAATATTGGAACTTCTTGTGAAACATAGCGTCTTATATGCTGCCAGCAAAAACTGTAGATTAGAAATTGGCAATGATGAGATGCTTGTTTTTATAGCTGTTCTTTATGTGAGTGGTTACGTTCCCGTTCCCAGACGTCGCATGTTTTGGGAAGGACGAGATGACGCTCGAAATGTTTTGGTTTATAATTCTATTAGAAGGAATCGTTTTGAAGAAATATTTAGATTTTTGCACGCAGCCGATAACAACAACTTAGTACCGAATGATAAAATGGCGAAGTTAAGTCCTGTAAGCTTTTGTATGTCTATCGACGAATCCATGATCCCGTATTTTGGCCGAAACGGATGTAAACAGTTTATCAGAGGAAAGCCAATCCGCTTCGGATACAAAGCATGGGTTTTGGCAACTCCATCAGGCTATTGCGTCAACTTCGACGTATATCAAGGACGAAAGGCTCAACAGACTGACGAAAAACTTGGACTCGGTGAATCTGTTGTAACAAATTTTGCAAAATTGTTGCAAACTAATTTTCCCGATTTTGAGTTTTCATTATTCTTCGACAATTTCTTTACAAGCACTGCTCTTATCAGTAAATTGGGAGAATTGGGTTTTGGTGCGACAGGTACAGTGCGAGAAAACCGTACCGACAAATGTCCACTTCAAAATTCTTCACAGATGAAAAAAGGGGCTAGAGGAGTATTTGATAATGCCATTGACAAAGATGATAATATTGTTTGTGTCCGTTGGAAGGATAACAGTGTAGTTACAATGTTGTCGAATGAATATGGCGTAGCACCTATTCGTCAAGCTGTTAGATATTCTGCAAAAGAGAAAAAGAAGGTTGAAATACCTCAGCCAAACGTGATACATTGTTACAACAGATTCATGGGTGGCGTCGACCAAATGGACAACAATGTGGCAAACTATCGCATAGGATTTCGCGGCAAAAAATGGTATATGCCCATATTATTTTGGACGTTTGATGTATGCATGAATAATGCATGGATACTGGCCCGAAAATTTGGGAAAAAAATTGACAATCTTGAATTTCGGAGATCAATTGTATTATCTATATTACAAAAACATGGAAAATCCCCCTTATCTACTGGCCCAAAGCCTATTCTTGTTAGTCCAGCAGCTCGTAGACATGGTCAGCATCTCATTTTGAATGGTCAGACACGACGAAGGTGTGCTCATTGCAAGAACAAAACCACTAAAGCCTGTGGCCAGTGTGATGTTGCATTACATGATAAATGTTTTGTAGATTTCCATACAAAATAAAAGTGTTCAAATAATATTATAATTGTTTATTTTTATCTAAAACTTTTTGCATGTATATATATGAAAATAACAACACCCTGCAAGTTTTTATGTTTTTCTGTATACATTTGCGCATAGTACACCTTTTTGCCCAAGTGGGTCAAAAACGACCCACATCAAAACATCAAATCTCTTGACTGAAATTCGTTTTTTTATAGTTACTTCTTTTATTAAATGGCATATAACCAAAATGCTTGAGATTTATAAAAATTTAAAGAAAAAAATAATTCTGGGCATAAATGGGTTAATGTTGGCATCTTGACACCATGAACAACCATCGAAATACAACAACAAAGAGAAACATTCATTAATAGAAATTAATTATGGACACTTTTGTTACTTACTCTGTGGATCGTTATCTGCAGGAACCAGAAGGCCTTAAGTGGATTGGTACATCGGGTTAACAAGCCCTAACAGACAAGGCGAACAACACAGAAGTGCATCGCTGGAGGAAGTCTAATACTCGGTATCGCCGACTTCCGCCAGCGTTGATCGCCTTTTGTACTAGGGCTCTATTGATGATGCCTATAGCGGCGCCTAACCTGGTGCTAACCCGGTACCAATTCAGCTAGTACCTCACGTATGTAACAAAATATCCATAAGTAATTTGTATTACAGTACCTATCACCTATTGTAATTTTTATCAATTAATATATTTTTTCTTTAAAGTTGTAGCTCGATGGTTTTACATAATGTCAAGATGCCAATACGAAGGAAGGAAAAGTTACTTATGAGAATGCCCTATGTCCTAATTTTTTAGATCAAATAAGGCAAGAAATCAAGAAGAGAGTTGTGTAACGTCTTTTATAAATGTTTGTAGTACTGTCATAGAGAACTAGTCAATTTATATTAAAAAGAAAAAACAAAAAGGGGGACATTTGGGTTAGAATATCTATGAACTTTGAAGATGAATAACTCATAAACGAAAATTTTACTTCGGACTAAATAATTACCAAACACGCATTTCTTAACAGAACTTAACATTACTGAAATTGAATAAATCAAAACTTAGAAATTTACACATATTTGTGTGTCCTAGATAGGCCTAATATTACATTATCGATGAATACCAAATATAACGACATAGATTGTGTTTCATTACATCAAGGAAATGATAAAAGCCAGGTATGGTGTATTTCGCGATGTAAACGGTTATCAAGATCTGAATTGTAAAGGTATTATTTTGTACGTATAGTAAAACAGAGTCTGCTATGCTAATTTAAACCTATGAGGTAATGATATGATATGGTTGCAAGTTTAAAATGCTGGTTGTACAATTAGGTTTAGGATGGTAATATTTGGCGATGTATAAATCTTAGAATTAGGATTTTGGTAAATTTAAATGTTTATTTAATGAAATGAAATAGTTTTTATTCCACAGGATTAAACTAAGGTGTACAGGATATACAACATTCAATCCGATATAGGATACGTCGACAAATAAAAAAAATATATATCACAAACCTAAAAATTCATTTAAGCTGTAAAAAGCCCTAGTTTGTAAATATTTTCTTAAATATTTTAATAGGAGAGTTGGATTTGGTTTCATGGTATTCTGTTATAAATCCGAAGTGACATCGTATAAGGACTATTATTATTACATTGTAGTCTGATAGATAATTTTTGTGTCGCTTGTTATATTTGTGGATATCATATCTCGAAGAATATTCGCTTTCCCTATTTTTAACATAATATTACACGTGTAAATGTAAATTGATGGCAGCGCCAACAACTTATATTTAATAAAAGTGTGTTCTTCTAGGCCATTATTTGAAGAACATTTTTTTGACACGATAAAGCTGCAGACACACTACCCGCATTACCCCAACATATAACTCCGTAAGACAACTTACTATTAATATATCCGTAATAAAGCGACAAAAGGGTTGCATCTGAGACAATGGATCTTAAATAAAACCAAGGAGTTAAGTCTAGCTCATACCGTGTCTACATGACTATCGTTTCAGTTTTGAATCCACAGTTACACCCAAGAACTTAATAATATTTGGATTACCGTTTGGAAATCTTACAAGAGTACTTGTGTCTATAGTTTTACTCTTGGTTGTAATTATTATGAACTGTGTCTTTTTTTACGTTTAATTGAAGACTATTTTTATCCAACCATCTTAACATATTATTTACAATATCGCATATATCTGATTTAATGTCACTCGGTATTAAGAGTCATCCACAAAAAGTACAGGTGTTGTATTTATTTTACATATAGATGGTAAATCGTTATTATAATTAAGACACAAAATAGGAGAGATTATACTTCCTTGTGGCAGGCCATAAGTATTAAAAAGAGTTTGAGACTGTGTTTCGTTTGACAATTTAACGATTTGTTGCCAGTCTAAAAGGTAGACTTTTAACCACTTTAACGCTGATCCTTTAATACCAACAGCGCTCAGTTTAAAAAATAAGGTTTCATAGTCGACTGTGTCGAATGCACGGCTAAGATCGCAAAAGAAACCAGACGTTGATTTTTTGTGTTCCAGCGAACAAATCACTGGCCGACAAGATTTTTCTAACACAGGCCAGCTGATTATTTTTACAATGGAAATACCCTCCCAATAATAAAAAAAATATTCCGAAAGCCCTAATACGTACCATTTTTTAATAGCCTAATTAGAACCTTTTATATTGGCAGGTGAACAATTTTATTGTGGGGCGGCTAAAATGGGTCCATTTTACAACGGAAAAATTACGTTTGGGTTGTTTACGACATTAAGACATAAAATAAACGTTAAACATCACTCTTCTGTTGAGTTTCAAATTGAGTGGTTCTCTGTGTATCGATAAGCAAGTGTATGTGAAGACGAGAATGTCGAGTCAAATGCGCCGAAGTTGCAAAATTTCTCCTGATAAATTTTCTTATATTTGTGGAGACTTTCTGGTGAAATCACAATCCAGGCCATTTTTCGAATGTAAAAACCTACTTTAAATATTTTGGTGTGTTAATTGGAGATCAAGATAAGCGGTGAGCTCCCTAGGTGTGTTGTGTTAGTTGTAGTGTATCATTGGTGCAGTGGATGAAGAGAAAGAGAAAAAGTATGCCTTTTGCAATTCCATGGTACGGCGAGAACCCACCAATCATTCTGATGATTGTTATTTTTGCCTGACAAAGACTGAAGGTTATTCCAAAAAGAGAAAGCACGATATAGAATATCCAAATTTGCAATCTGCCATACGACCTGTTCCGCATAATGCAAATTTGCCAGTGCCGATTGCGCCTTTAAATTGATTGATTTGGGAGATAATGGAGATAACGCATCATCAGGCAGCTCAGAGGAACAGTGCACCGATCCCACTTTTACCACAGGTCCCAGTTCCGACGAGCCACATTTGATTGTTCAAAGTGAATTAAATGACTTATTACGTGATTTGGGGTTACCCAAGCAACAGTCAGAACTTCTGGGTTCCCGTCTTAAGGAATGGAACTTATTAACCAAAGAAACAAAAATTGCGAATTTCAGAAAAAGAAATGCTATGTTTTCTGAATTCTACAGTATGGAAAATTCGTTGTGCGCGTGTACTGATATAGA
The DNA here is from genome assembly GCA_030620095.1 of Kuschelorhynchus macadamiae. Lineage (NCBI taxonomy): Eukaryota > Metazoa > Arthropoda > Insecta > Coleoptera > Curculionidae > Kuschelorhynchus > Kuschelorhynchus macadamiae. Next base: position 285,435 of record JAUTXW010001327.1, on the reverse strand, counting down.
CAGTTTAATGCAGAAACTTGATATTGAACATTCTCCTGGTGAGTGGGGCTTATTCATAGACTCATCTAAATATAGCTTAAAAACTGTGTTATTGCCTAATGGAAATTTAAAACCCTCTATACCAGTTGCCCATTCAGCCGCAATGAAAGAAAATTATGAAAATATGCGCACGATTTTGGATAAAATAAACAACAATAGGTATAAATGACAGATATGTGGGGACTTAAAAGTTATAGCGATTTTAGTGGGACTTCAGGGGGATTTAAAAATGTCCAAGTCTTTCACCAGTTAAGTGATGCCAAATTAAAAAAAGGCATTTTTATTGGGCCACAAATCAGAAAATTGCTGGACGATGTCAATTTTACGGAAAAGCTTATTAGGCAGGAACTCAGGGCATGGAATTCATTTGTTAATGTAGTAAGAGGATTTTTACAATTAGTTAATGAACTCTTAGATGCATATAAAGCGCTTGGCGCCAGAATGTCATTAAAATTTTACTTCCTTTATCCCCATCTGTCATTTTTTCATAAAAATTTGGGAGCTGTTAGTGACGAGCAGGGTGAAAGGTTTCACCAAGATATCAGAACAATGGAAATTCGGTACCAAGGACGATGGTTTTTGAAGAGAGAAGATAGGAAACCTCATAAACGGAAAAAATAAAGTTTAATTAGTGTTTTAAGTTAATATTTTTCTCGTTTGCTTTTCTCTTAGATGTATGGTATGTTTAATAGGCGAAAACTGTAAACATAGTCAATAAACAGGGTTAAGAATTTTCTGAAATAATTTTTTCTACAGATATTAAGTATCGTAACATTCTATATGGTTGTACAACTCTAACAAGAAAACCCTATGTGCTACAACTTTCTATTTGGCATTTTCGTATTTGGATAGGTCCATTCCATTAGATTATGCTATTAAAAATTTTTTTTTGTCGGCCAGTGAAATTGTACTTATGGACTCTTATAGGGTCGATTCAGTATTCTTACTCTTAACGAATCCGTGCTGATGGGGGGTGTTCATTTTATGCTTTATTAAGAATTTACTAAAACAATTAAGAAATGCCTTCTCAAATATTATTCCAAATTGGTTTCGGACTGCCACTGGGCGATATTATAACATATTAACTGCTTCGTCTTTATTTTTAAATATTGGTTTTATTTTTGATATTTTTAGAACGTTTGGAAAACTCCCTGTCTGCATAGACAGGTTAATCAAGTATAACAAGAGGGTCAAAATGTCTTTATACTTGGTGTTAACTTTAATTTGAAGGGATTAAAAAATCGTGGTTTCCTGGCATTAGACCGTGTCAAAATAGAATAAATTTCCGACGTTTCGCCTTCGATTGCACGAGGCACCTTCAAGGATCTTTAATTTACGAGATCAGAATACTGAATACAGACATCACCACAAGAACAAGGAATTGCATATATTACTTTTGTTTGAAAAGTGTTAATGTCCTTTGGTGATCGCAAATATTCCCCAATTGTCTTTAAGTTTATATGTATGTTGGACCGGCGAAGTAACCTTTCAATTTTGTCTGTGGTTCCGTGTATAAATGGAAGAACTACACTTCCTAGCGGCTTTTTATTTCACAGAGTAGAATTATTACATTTTCTAATTGACCATCTAATATCCTCAGTGCAATACCCGTTCTGTCCTGAAGCTTGAGTCAGTTTCTCTGTTTCCGATTGTCAAGAATTTTGGTTACATATCGCGAGAGCTTTGTAAACGAAAAAATGGTGATTTTGTGCCGGATGATGATAGGAATTTGCATTTAGGTATCTGCTCGTATTCGTTAGTTTTCTATATACAGAGTGTCCCAAGGAACCACCCCCTTTCCTTTGTAAAAGAACATCTACAAAGGGAATCGTGCCTTCCGATTTAGTTCCCATTATAAATTTTATATTAGGATGTTTGTGATTCACATGTGGCCATATTATAAATGTCTCATCTACATATTTAATGGAGACAACTCTAGGGCTTATTCCTCAAAAGCTTATGTGAAGATATTGGCAACCAGTGACGACCCTGGAGATCCTATGGCTGCTTCTGAGGTTTCTTCATAAAAAGTTCCTTGAAAAACAAAGTATGTTGACGTAAAACATGCTTCAATCAGATCTAAAAGTGTCTAATAAGTCTAATATTATGAAAATTGAATCATTTATAGGCGCTTTATTTTTGTTGATTGTCTCACCGGTGGTAGCTAATATCTTTATGGAAGTTTTTGAGAAGGATATACCAGAGTCGTCTCCATTAAAGCCAAAATCGTAGTTTAAATATGTAGACGACACATTTGTAATTGCACTGTTTTGGCGTGTATATGGTACAGAAAACCCCCTGTGATCCCTGATTATCTGAATCAACAACTTATTAACGATTAATAATCTGGTTGGAACAAAAAGTAGATCGTTTACTAAACCATCAGCTTCATGGTGGAATGCATTTTCCCTCTTGCTCAGAAGCGTAGCGGTACAAACATTGGAATGCATGAAATCTATGCCAATAATTTAAATAAAAAATTATGAATAGTGCAGTTATTCGTTCATTTATGTGAATAGTCGTATCGAACCGAGGAATTGAGTCGAATGGTGAGTATCAAGCTTGACATATATAGAATTTCTCATATTACCCATTTATAGTTCAATACATTAATATTTTTATATAAAAATGCTCTAACAAAATATAATGCGCACAAATAAAATTGTTTTCGGAAAAATTTATTCGACCAAATTTTCTCTAAATAAAAGCATTTGTACATATGGTCAATAAGTCGAAAATTTTGATTAAGAAAGTAAGTGTTTTTCGATTTTTTTCCGGAATTGTTGTTTCCACTTTTTATATTTCTACTGGAGATATATTTAACCGTTGGAAAATGATAGTGTCTATATACTTAAAGTGACGTGAGTACCTTGTAATAAAATTACTTAGAAACAGTAATTATTATAAATGGCCAATAGAATTGCATTATAAGTCGATCTAGGCAAATCAACCAGAGCAGATCTGTAATTTCATATGCGTATGTAACAGGAGAGCGATTGAATGGTAACAAAGATCGTTCGGTGCCCCAAGGTTGTTATACGGTAGAACTGGCGTTAAGCTATTTAGATTAGATATAGATTTCATCAGAAAAAGGTGAGCAATGAAATATCACTAAAAAGAAGTGTTTAAAATAATTTACAAATGATTATTTATTTTCTATTTCTGTTCAGTTCCAGTAACAACTTTAAGCACGTCATCTTTTACTTTACCGATTAAAAGAAAGTGTAATGTTAAAAAAACTACTTATTCAATTTATCTCAATTTTAGCGCAAAAATCAAGTATTATGTAGGAATCAACTAGTAAAGTTTTGGTACGAATCCAAGATGGCGGAACAAAATGGCGGCTTAATAAAATATTTAAAGATTCAGCCCGAAAAAAACTACTTAATAAACTGATTTCAAATTGTGTGCCATAACTAATTGTAGAGATGAACTAGTGGAAGTGTCTCTCAGGTTTTACATATTTTCAAGTTTTAGCGTTCCTAGATGCAAATAGATATTGTTTATAAATTCCGTCGATCCGTCTGTCGGTTTGTCTCTTTATCAGTCTGTCAGTACGCGGCATAACTTTAAAACTACTCATCAAATTTTGGTCAAAAATTAAGGGTCATGGGAATGACGTGATAACATTTTGGTAAAAATCCAATACATGAAAACCAAATGACCGCCAGTGAAATGTTAAAAAAATTATTTCTAAAAAGTTGGTTCTCAAATTTTGCACAAAACTCAAGTATAATGTAGGAGTCAACTGGAAAAATTTTGTTACGAAGATGGCAGACAAAATGGCGGCTTAATAAAGCATTTAAAAATTCAGCCTGAAAAAACTACGTAACGAACTGGTTTCAAATTATGTGCCATAATTAATTGTGGTATAGAGATGAACTAGTAAAACTGTCGTAGTGACTTAAGATGGCGGTCCAATAAAATATTTGTAATCTTGAAAAAATCATTCTCTCAGGTTTTACTTGTTTTTAGGTTTAGGCTTCCTAGATAAATATTCAAAAAATATTTTTATCAATTCCTTCGGTCCGTCTGCGTCGGTCGCGGAATGATTTAAAAATTACTCCTCAGAGTGGCTGAAAATTTTACTCAAAAATTAAGTTTTACTTAGGAATGAACATTTTGGTATGGATATAAGATAGCAAAACAAAATGGCAGCCCAATAAAATATTTAAAAAATGGACCTGAAAAAAACTACTAGATGAATAGTTTTATAGAAATATTCTAGTAAGGCTGTTATACTAATTCAATTTTTTGAATCAAGAAGATATGGAAGAGTTGCAACACGGCAAACCGTAATGAGGTGGGTTCGAGATTTTGATATTAAAGAGTATGTTAGTTCAAAATTTAGAGGGTGTATACGAATACCTGAAAATATCGAACGTGTCCGACAAGTTATAGAAGGAAGTCCGAAACGATCTGTTTCACGACAGTCAGTTGCTTTGCAATTTTTCAATAGCACAGCGAAGAATTCACCATTTTGTTTTACACTTTCATCCATAAAAAATTCTAGTAGTCTGTAAGTTGAAAGATGCAGATAAACCTGTTCTTATTGCTTTCTGTAGACAGTTTTTGCCAGTTTTAGGAATAGGTGAAAACCAGTTAAATTTTTTGATGATGTCAGACGAAGCTTATTTTCATTTAAGCGGCTATGTTAATAAACAAAATTATCGCTAGTGGGTAGAGGAAAATAGATAACAGCTCCATGAAAGACCTCCTCAGTACCATAAGGTCTCCGTATGGTGTGGTGTTGCATCATTTGCTATCGTTGGACCACATTTTTTCCAAGAAAATAATGAAGCTGTTGCAGTTAACTCCGAACGCTACGTTTATATGTTAGAGACATTTTATAATAACACGGCCATCTAATTCTCCTGACTTGACGCCTCCTGATTTCTTTCTGTGAGGATACCTCTAACAAAAATTTACGAGATACGACCACATACAATAGAAATAGAAATAGAGAATATTGTAGAAGAGATGTTGGAGCGAGTTATGCCAAATTTCAAATAAAGTTTATTATTGTTGAATCCATGTTTAAATTTAAACCATTATATAATTCAATTTAATAATAAAATGTTTCTCATTATCAGATATATTTCAACGATTATTTAGTTGTACTTATATCGTGGTCATTTTAGTTTTAACTTTCTTAAGATAACATATAACATATTTAAATAAGATAATAAAATCATTCAAAAATGCTATGGTTAATTATCAAGTTTTTTGGAACAAGTAATAAATATAAAAAAGTGTCAATTTTCAAAGATAAAAATATTACTTGTTTTTTTTTAATGGGACACCCTGTAAATTTTATTTTTAGTAGATATGTTTCTTTTTCCAGTGTTAAATATACTGAGTTTGATTCTTTTATTTTTAAAAATAAACGAGGAAATGAAAGAAAAGAAAACCTGCGCTATAAGACCAATGTGTATGACAAAGATTCCCTTTCTCTCTTCACCAAGTTTTCTCAACTTTTTTAAAAAATTTGCGTGCAGTTAGTGATAAGTAAGGAGAAACGTTTCATCAAAATATACTTATAATGGAGGAACGCTACCAAGGCAGATGTGATGCAGCATTGATGAGACATTATTGTTGATTTCTTATGAGAGAAAGCGATCTGGAATATAAACGAAAGTCAGCATTTTCAAAAAAGTTGTCTACAAATGACTTACTATAAATGTGTTTTTATTTGTATTTTGGCAAATAAAACCTGTTATTTTTAGAGTATCTTGATTTTTTTCCTTGGTTTCAGCTTATATATAAATATATATAACAATTATATAAAAACCTTGGAATAAAATAAAAATAGTTGATGCCTTTTATAAGTCAAAGACTATACTTGGTTGATAATTTTGGTTGTTGAATTCGTAGTCAGCCTGATTTAAACTCCCCCATACAACCATTATAACATCATTCGCATTTTTTTTTCGTACTAGTTGACTAGTGTAATTATTTGTTATATCTTCAAAAGATATAAAATATATTGCTTACAAATAATACAATAAACACCTATATTTTTGGCCTTATTTAGCATACCTACAAAAATATTTATTCGATATGTGATAAAAAAATCCTCTTGTAGAATTTGTTTTATAAAAATTGTGTTTTGGGAACTAAGTAAAGTTTTATTAAAATATGTAGAATCCCACTACGAAGGAAGTATTAAAAATATTTCATTCGTAGTAGTTGGCTAGAGTATATATTTTTGAATTCAAAAATATATACTATATATATATATATATATATATATATATATATATATATATATATATATATATATATGCTTTTTTCTGACTAAATTTTTTTCCACAAATCGGCCTTCATCTCCACTACACTCAAGTACACTAATTTTTTTAATCATTTATTAGACCCCTATTTTGTTCCATTATAAATAATTTATCGAATTAGCCGTTAGGTGATGGAATTTATTTCAGTTTGACAGCTGTCTCCAGACAGTATGGAGTTGGTTTTTGAAAAGACATAGGGTGGTGAAACAGCTGTCAAACTGAAATACATTACGGGAAATTACTAAAAAAATATAGTTTGTTTATTTATTATACCGTTGTTCCCTTATGTTGGATTTTTATTAAATGACCCTTATTTTCTGACCAAAATTTGAAGTAAATCTATTATTTATTTATTTATTTTATAGTAAGTACACTACAGAGGTAAATTCTCCAAATGGTACAAGAACTTATATGCTATTCTGAATACAAACAAAAAAAAACATATGTATATAAAGACAACATTGGATAATGTATACTATAATTAACAATAAACAATCGCACATACACACATTTATACAGTGACAAGATACTCTAAGACACTTGGCGCTTGACTGAGTTGAGACTTAAAGAAAAAATATCGATATGGTTGAAATTTTTGTTGTAAGTATTTATCATATTGTGAATGATAGCTCGTTGGCCAAAATTAGTTCTGTGCACTTGTTCTGAGAAGGTTTCTTGAGGCACATCCGAATAAGGAAAGTGGTGTTTAAATAACAGGTATTTAGCAAATTTAGCTTGGACTCTCTCTCTACTCTATAAATGTGACATTGACAAGATGGACACCATATGACGGAGCAGTATTCAAGTATACTTCGAATCAAAGTGTTAAAGAGGCATGTAATTGCTTTGGTATCATTCATACAGGTGGTGTTTCTTTTGATGAAACCTAGTAACCTCAGACTTTTTGATACTATCTGTACACTGTAGGTTAAATGACAGGTCTTTGTCAAATAGTACACCAAGATCGTTGAATGATGTCACTGATTCAAGAGAAATGCCGTCAATTGTGTAATTCAAGATTGTTGGATTCAGGCTTCGACAAAATGTCATCTTTTTGCATTTTTGTACATTTAACTTTAAGTAGCTATTTGTGCACCACGACACCAGATTATCTAGGTCCAACTGAAGGGTATTATACGATGGCTTAACGATGCTAAAGAATTTCAAATCATCCGCGTACAGTTGTGTGCATTAATCCGTTGGACAAAAAGTTTTATTGTATGTAAACTGGGCTGATAACCTGTCCTGTGACCATTGTTTAACTGAAATTGATGCCAATCAAAGTCGAAACTGCCAAAGTCAAACCATGCCGGGTTTATCCTTGCTTGAAAGAGCAAAAATTGTGCAGTATGTTGAAGACGGGCTTCCAGTGAGAAAAGTGGCCGAGTTTTGAACACTAGCAAAAATACTGTGCAAAAAATCAAAAATCAGTGGGAAACTACTAGGAGTTTTCAAAAACTTAAACCTACAGGGAGACCAAGAATCACTTCCAATCAACAGGATAACGCGTTGATTGATTATTTGCAACAACATCCATTTAGTATAGCAAGAGATGCTGTAGAAGCGACTAATTTTCCTGCATCACGAAGTACCGCTTGCCGCAGGATACAAAAGTCTGTCTTAGGCAATCATGTAGCAGCAAGAAAAATGAAGCTGACTGAACATCACAAACAAGGAAGAGTTATTTTTGCTCTAAATAATTTGCGAAGGGAGAATTGGAATAGAGTCGTTTTTACGGATGAAAAGGTTTTTCAATCAAGCTATAATGGACAAGTTAGAGTATACAGACCCCGAAATTCTAGGTATGATGAAGCATATATCAATAATTCTGATAGATCTGGACGTTTTTCTGTTAATTCATGGGCATGGATTAGCATTAAGGGGCTTGGGGTATGGTGGAGTATTCACGAAAGATTTAGTGCTACAGTATATAGCAATATTTTAGAAAATGTTATGCTACCCAGCGTAACGGAACATTTTCCACAAAATGATTTTATATATCAGCAAGACAATTGTCCTATTCATAATGCTCATATAATTTCTGAATGGTTTGTAAATAAAAATATTGAGACTCTGTTATGACCTGCAAAAAGTCCGGATATCAATATTATAGAAAATGTTTGGGGCCTGGTTACGAAAAAAATGTATAAGTCCAATTTTCATCCAGAGAGCAAGGATGATCTGGAAAATGAAATTATGAACATATGGGATGAATTAAGAGAAGATGTTGATCTTTGCAGAAATTTATATTTGTCGATACCCCGGAGAATTGACGAAGTTTTAGCCAGGAATGGAGCAATAACTAAATATTAACACTTTATTTTATTGCTTTATTTATTTTTCTTTTGGTTCATTTGTTATAACTTTAATAAATACTAGTGTTTAAAAATATGTGATTGTTTTATTTTTACTAAAAATTTAATATTACCGTTTATAATAAAATATTTGCAAAAATGCTATTAAAATAAGATCCCTATTTTTTACATTGTACAACAGGGGTTCAGCTATCACGGTGTTTGTATGATCAGAATAAGAAGACTGGAAGTGAATAGCAAAGGCCTAAACCATATCAACAAGTCCGTCCAGCAGAGCACCGTTGTAGTACATGATCTTTGGAATACCATTGTCCTTCCTCAGGGAATTGACAAAGGACCAAAAGTGCTTTATATTATTGGGGATCAACATTTCGGTATTAGTGATGTGAAGAACATAACACAGATCAATTTGAAACTTGGTTTCACGGCGAACTCTCGAATAGGCTTCATAGTCCCCTTGAGCTCCACTCCTCCTGTATTTCCTGCAAAGCCTATTCTTTTTGCCTATCAGCTTTCTCAAACCTGCAGAATACCATTTTGGGAATCTCTGATCCTTCACCACTGTCTTGGGAACAAATAACTCGATTGCGTTAGATAGAATGGCATAGAATTTATCAATCATGGCATCAACGTTCATGGAGTGGTCTATAAAGGACCAATCAACATTATTCAAAAAGTTGTTCATTTTAGGATAATCGGCCTTTGGATAGTGATATAGTGTGATGCTTGTGTTAGGTCGAAGAACAGGAATAGTGCTGCATTTGAAAATTAGTTCAAGAGGGGGATGGTATATGTCACACTTAGTTATTGGGAATTGACTTACTTGAAGTCGACTAAATTGGAGTTCGGTAGTGAATGCAAGATCCAGGATTCTTCCAAGGTGGTTCACTAAGTTGTTGCACTGTTGAAGTTCCAAAAAGTTCATAGTGTCCATCAAAGCCTCCTCCACCGGACTCTGAACTCTTGTAGGCAGCAAAAAACCGTCCGCCTCGAGCCAGTGGATACCAGGAGGATTAAAGTCTCCGATAATAAAAAATTGGGAGCTCTGGTAAGAATTCCGCATATCTTCAAAAATGTTTGTAAAATGTAAGTAAGTAGCGAGTGAGGAGTTAGGAGGGAAATATGTACAGCAAGTAATGACCTTAGTGGTTTCGAAGGTGGAGGTCACCCACAGACTCTCGTATTCTGGTATTGACGCAGTACGTATTATACGAGTAAGTAGTGTTTAAGTATGCTTCGGACATACTTAAGCTGTGAAACTGGAAAGGTTGATTTGTTCACTATTATTATCCTTCCGTCTACCTGGGGAAGTAAAAACAATATATTAGGCCGCCTTTTTGTTTTACATATTGGATTCATATCAAAATCTTACCATTTCATTTTTACGTAATACTTGATGTTCGCATAATTTTTTTTACTGCTTTTTACAGGTTCTTCTCATATTTTTTACTAAATTCTTACCAGTTAATTCGCATATGACCATCCATTGTTGTCCAAGATTTAAAGTTAATTGTTCAAGTAGTTTCTAAATATGCCACAAACAGACAAACAGACTGATGTTTTTTCGGCATCTAGGGACCCTGACACGATTACAACACTTCCCTTTTACAAGAGAAGCAGGAATTAATTTATAACGCAGTTTAGATTTTACCGATATTTATATAGAAATGTAATTAACTCTACTATTAAATAACAATAACTTATTTAGCTTTTTCAACATAAATGCATAAGCTATAGTTAAATTTACATGCACAATTATTACACTAGCAATTTTTCCGCATAACACTTAAAAAGACTTATTACCGATTCATACATAATAAACAGCAATAATTGCTAGCATCGTTAAACATATGTTTTTAAAGCTAATATAATTACAAAGTACACCAAATAGCGCACATTTACTAATAAACGTTCGTCCCGCTCTATTTAGCAAGAATTTAACGAGCGTGGGACGTTTAAATGATCACTTTTCCTCCATCACTTCCCCGCTATAATTTAGCTATTTACCTATTCAGACATCTAATTGATAGTTTATATGAAAGGTAGATATGGTAATTCCGAAAATGTCAAACGAGAAAATAATGAATGGTCTATTGATTAGACCATGCCTAACTGTTTACCATCTTGCAAAAGGTTTTGTTTCAGAGATGCACGAATGATGAGCATCTTTACTTCCGCGTCTTTCATTTGCCATTTTTATTCTAGGGATTTTTTATAATTAAGAAAAGGTCGTTGTGTTAAACGTCGCGCGTCGTTTCAACATCTACTTACGAAGCACATAAAATTGTAAAAATTTAGATTTTTTTTATATACAAGGTTCCAGTTACTCTATTTAGCTATTTTGTAACTTCCAAATGACCATTTTGAGGCTGCAAGTATGTGTGATGCAGGGTTGTCGTACATACACGATGCATACACCCTATCTACCTACCTACCTACCTACCGTACATATATAGATATTAGCTTTCCGCACAATATACATTATTTTAGTCAAGGTTTGGGTTAGGTTTAGTTAGGTTCTCCTCTACAATATCAATGAAACAATCCATATTTATTCAAAATTGCGAGTTTAATGGTTGTTACAAAACAAAAGAGTTACATATGGTGTTAAACTTAACTAAGGAGTGACTTTGGATGTTGAAGCGTGGCACTGCATGTCCTCAGCATACTTTTCATAAGATGGTACGTAACCACTGAGTGCCAATCGCAAGCATGATGACATATGATCGTCAGTTAGTCGATTGCGATATTTTGACTTAATTATCTTCATTTCAGAAAATGCAGACTCGCACAAGTAAGTTGACCCAAACATTGCTGTCAGTTGAAAGGCGATTTGCCTTAGATTCGGATATTTATCTTCAGATATAAAACACCAGAAATTTGTATCAGATGCTGTAGCTTTGAGATGTATATCTGATATAATCTGCACCAACTCATTTTCAACAGAACATGAGTTCATATTAAACTGACTTGCTATTTCAGTAGCTAATTCCTCAATGTTTTTACATGAAAAAGGATAACTCATAAATGATGCTACATTTGCCAATTTACTACAATCATAAAAACGCATTTCGAATTGTCCCAAAATATTTGATAATTCAGCCTCATACGTATCATAATTCAACTGAGGAATCCTTGCTTTCAAAGACGGAAAATGTTTCAGATCCTTTCTTTTCACTTTACTTTACTGAGCTAATCATCTCAATAACAGTTTTTCCTTTACCTTGAAGCTCCAAGTTAATGGTGTTTAAGTGCATTGTGATGTCAGTCAAAAATACCAAATCAGTCAGCCATTTGTGTCATCACCTCTTTCGTCTAGAAAAGCTGTTATTTCGGGCAATAATTCTTGAAACCTATCTAGGAATTTTCCGCGACTCAACCACCTGACGTCCGTGTGAAGAACTAAATCAGTGTGTTCAGCTGACTACCTATCTTCCAACTGCAACTTAAAGAGCCGCCGTTGCAAGCTACGTGCACGGATGGAATTCACAATTTTTGTTGCAATGCCCATAATTTCCTCCGTGTTTAAAACTTTTGGACACAAAACTTGTTGACGTATAATGCAGTGGATTGAAAAAAATGAAGGGAAATCTTCATTAGCTCGACACAATGCCACAAAACCGTTTTTGTTTCGAGTCATTGCTGGTGCTCCATCGGTTATAATGCACACTAAGTTATATATTGGTAGCTTGTAGTTTTTTACAAAATTGAAGAAAACGTCATATATATCTTCGCCACGGGTCCTTCAGAAGAATGATTGTCAAAAATTCTTCTTTAGCCAACATGTCATTGAATACCATCCGAATAAAAATACACAGCTAGGCAGTGTCAGTCATATCGGTGGATTCGTCGAACTGTAAAGAAAAGTATGTACATTCCATGATATCATTTTTTAGTTTATCTGCTATGAAAACACTGCGGCAAGTTTGTGATCCAATACGGCTTTGTGACTTGGCAGACTATCTTGGTAGACATCACAGGACACTTAAACGACCTGAACATGAAAAACAAGGGCAATTGGTAAATTAGGTGTACAGTCATCTTAAAGTTTTTCGAAACAAAAGTCGCTTGTGGGAAACACAAATGAGAAGTAAAAAACTGTTTTCATTTTTTAACATTATCCGGTCTCCAAAAAAATATAAAATACGGTCACTATGCTGAAGAACTGAAACTACTGTCAGAGCAATTCACTGGTCGGTTTTCCCAGTTTAAGAACATGGATAGCACTTTCAATATTTTTGCAAATTCTTGTAAGTGTAATGTAGAAGATCCTCCGCTTCACCCATGAACGGGGTTGATCGTGCTTCAGGAAGACTCGTATTTGAAGTCTAAATTTGATGATGTGGACTAAGCGAATTTTACAGAACATACCTTTCCGAAGAAAAGTATCTACAGCTGAGAGTTTTCACACGAAAAATAATTTGTACATTCGGTAGCACGTATAAATGTGAGCAGTTTTTTTTAATCATGAAAATTAATAAAAATAAGCATCTTACTCGGCTTATAGATGTTAATTTTTAAAACACTTTGCACCTATATACTAGAGATATTGATCATCTTCTTTAAACTCAAGTCTCTCATTAATTTTCATTTGATGTTTCTATCTGTTTTTGTTAATTTGTTTTTTATATGTTTGATTATGCTATTAAATATCTTTTGCCCAAACCGAGTCCTGCCCTGGCTCGGCCTAGCTGTAGCTATTTTATTGCGACGCTTATGTGATTATGAGACCGAGTTTTAGTATTTTTTGTTTTGTTCTTTTTTATGTTTTGTTCTTTACAGTTATGCAAGACTACTAAAGTTTCTATTGGAGCCTGTTTTTTTTTCTAGTTTTCTGGTATTCCTAAAATTTTAGGGTAATTGAAATGAGAATTTCCATTTTGCCATTGTTACTTGTTCTCCTCTACAACATATCAATGTTAGTTTTCCAATACGATGTTTAGAACTTAAGAAACTATATAGAACTTGTAGGTAAACTGTGTTTGCTTGTAGGTACACGATCCAGCAATGTTTTTGTTTAATTTGTTGTTCATGTAGAGTCCGTTATTAGTTTTTTTAAACCATTTAAATTTTTTCACATAAATATCATTTAAAAAATTTATATTGAACACCTATAAGTATAACTCCATTTTGCAAAAGAGGAATTTTTGCTTTGACAATAAAATTATATTTTTAAACAATATTCGCATTAGCGTTATTTTTCGTCCCCCCTCCTATTCCCCAGTTGCCACCCCTCAAGCATGAATGACAAAGCCTCAAAGCAATGTAATAACTACTTATTCAATTTATTTTAAATTTTGACAAAAAATCAGTTGTGGCATAGCTAGAAACTGGTAAAATATTGATAGGAATCCAATTTGATGGACTAAAATGGCGCCGAATACAAATGTTTAAAAAAGCAGTGTGTTTGGAATTATTATTAAAACATTTAGTTTATTTTACTATTAATTAAAGTATCATCCATTTTCATGTTTTTTAATTATTATGAACATACCATAATCCGAATATTAAATATTATAATCAATACAAAACAAACAATACAATAATTCATTACTATATCTACATTTTTTTAAACTCTTCCGCGCATGTGTAAAAACTCCATAAGCCTAGCAAAGGAAGAAGGGAGTGTCGAGAGTCGTCCATTATGGTAGAAAAGGTGTATCTAAGCGCAACCAGTTCTCATAATCACATTTTACGATTTTCTCCAATTTCATAATCAAGAGAAGGGGCTCCTTTATTTATGAAGTTTTATATTATGAAGTGAAAGAAGCCAGTGGATTTAGCTGAGTGGAGTTTCATTCATTTCAACTGCATACAAAATATATATATATATATATATATATATATATATATATATATATAATACAACAATACAACACAAGATATTATATATATATATTTTATCTATATACAAACCTCGTATAAAACTAGCTAATTGGGCTGTGTCAGATTAATCGGAACTCTCATCCAAAGCAATCGACAATGCTTGAAAACCAGTCAATCTATCAGTCAATGTTTTCTTGATATCATTAGCTATCATATCTATACGCCGAGATAAGCTCACTTTTTCGAACTATTTCTTATTTTTTGAGTATAAAAGCTCTCCAACATCTACTAGGCACACTTTAACAAACTCTCCCTCAGAAAACGACTTCGATGTTTTCACTATTTTGGAACTATCTATAAAACTAGCTTAAGGCCCTTAGTAGTAGTTAGGGGGAGATCTAAAGACTAGTAGGCCTATAGGCCCTATACTATAGGCCCTTTCAGTCTACCCCAGCTCCTCCCTCAACCACCACCCGCCACCAGGTGTACATCCTTGAATCTGCCTGTCCTTACTATGTAAGTCTGCACATCCTTCCATGCAAGATCCTTAATTCGTCACTATGCAAGACCGTAGTGCTGAAAATATCTCGTCGCAGTCTCGCTCGCGCTTCACATCTGCACAGGAAGTGAAGCGGAGTTTCCTCCTCTTCCTGACACTCCGTGCAAATAAAATCTTCCTCAATGCCTAACATAAAGAGGTGTCTCCTCAATCGACAGTGCCCCGTTACTATTCCTACGATGGAATTTAGAGTTTTCTTGTCGCGGGCTAATAACCACTCTGTTCGGCCCTTATCGGGCTTCACAATGAAGTCTTTAGCTTGCCTCCCGACCCCGGACTGGCCCCATTCACGTTGAAGTTCATATTGTGCCCATTCGTCGAGTGCTGTCCTTATCTGCTGCCTAGTGATGCCTAAAGCTGGTTCTGGTCCTACATACGGGCTGGTGGCGCCGAGTCTAGCAAACTCATCTGCCCTCTCGTTGCCCTCAATCCCACAGGGTCCTGGCACCCAAACCAACTTCATTCTTTTACGTCGTGCCAACTGTTCTAGCCTGTCACCGCATTCCTGAACCAAAACTATCCCGCCATGGGTGATATTAAGTGCTACTTGATTGTCTGAGCATATGACAATCTCTCCCTCTGCCCCCTCTATGACTTCCTTCATCGTTATTGCCATTATAATATTATATATATATATATATATATATATATATATATATATATATATATATATATATATATATATATATATATATATATATATATATATATATATATATATATATATATATATATATATATATATATATATATATCCGTACATCCGTTCACTACTGTCGTTCTGAAAAGAACAGTTTTGCTGACTTTCGCCAAAATCACATTTGGCATTTTCGAAGCTTTCTTTCTCGCGTCCGAATAGAGACTGAAGTGTTGGTGACTGCGACGCTTCCTTTTATACCTCCACTCGGGGCCGAAGGTTATATCTGCGCAGGCGTTGGTCGTTATTTATGTTTTCCGGATGGAGCTGTTGTTGTTGCGCTAATTGCGCTTGAGTTTTTGAGATTTTATATTTGTCGATTATTGTCTTCCATACTGTTGGTAGTTTTAATGATTCGTCCCTTTTGTTTAAATCATCTTGCTTTTCAATTTCTATGGCTTCTCGGATTATTCTGGTCTTATAATGTTCTATATTGGCAATCTCCCTACACCCATCGAAATTTATTTTATGGCCGGTTTCCTGATGATGTAGGAATAAAGCTGAGGTTGTTTGTTTATTTCTGATGCTGAGTTTATGCTCTTCCACTCTTGCTGATATTCGCCTGTTAGTTTGCCCTAGGTACAACTTTTCACAGTCCTGGCACGGAATACTGTACACTCCGTGGTTTTCCAGTTTGATTTTATCTTTTGGGTTTCCGAGTAGTTTACCTATAGTTGTTTGTGGCTTGTGTATTGTTTGTATGTTGTGTTTCCTCAGAATTCTTCCGATTCTGTCTGTTGTGCCTTTTACATATGGTAAGACTACTCGTTGCTTTCCTGGTTCATATTTTTTGTTGTTCGTTGTTCGGGAAACTTGTGCATTAATAGCTTTCTCTATGGTGCGATTTGTGTAGCCATTTTTCTTTAAAGCACTAGATATTATCTTAAGTTCGTTTTGTCTCGTCTGTGTTTCAGTTAGTCGCACGGATCTAGATATTAAAGTATTTGCCACAGCTTGAATTTGTGCTGGGTGATGATGTGATTTTGCATTTAAATATCTGTCTGTATGTGTTGGTTTTCTATACACGGTGTATTCGAAATGTCCGTTATGTAGTTTTGTGACCAAAACATCTAAAAATGGTAGTTTGTTGTTGTCCTCTAACTCTAGAGTAAATTGTATTCTGGGGTGGATTGAATTTACGTGAGTCAGAAATTTTTCTAGCTCTGCATGACCATGTTGCCATATAATAAATATGTCATCCACATAACGAATCCATAATTTGGGTTTTAAACTTGCTTTCTCAAGAGCTTCTTTCTCGAAGTATATCATAAATAAATTCGCGACTACTGGTGATAGCGAGGACCCCATTGGAGCACCATTCATTTGTTTATACATTTGCCCGTTGAAAGAAAAATAAGTATTTTTGAGGCAATGCTCCGAGAGTTCTATTATATATGCCTGGAAATCCTCGTTCATAGCAATCTTGTCCAATGCTTCGTCGATGGGAATACTGGGATATTAGGGGAAGTCCATTTGAAGTATTATCTTGTTTTTAATAAATTACGCAACACAGTGTATATGTGTTATTAAATACCTATGTACTGAACTAAACTGGGTTACACTATTCCTAATAAAAGGAAAGATTCATAATAAGAGAATTTAAGGGTAAAGGAAATTTACTGATTTTTTATTAACGTGGTTTTGAATCACATATGCCTTGTAAACTTGTATGCAATTTAGAAAACAATTGCTATATTATTAAATTCATAAACTGTCAGTCAGTTATCGTCAAATCATCAGAACTAATAAAATGGAATACCGAGCAGTTATAGATTATATCTCACAAAACAAAAGAAAATACCGAAAATGGTTCTTAAAGAACTGTTGGCTGTCTATGCAGATGATTTCCATTCGAAGTCAACTATCTGTGAGTAGTCAAAACTGTTTAAATATGGCCGAGAACCATGGTTTTTAGAATCCTACATGATTATCTTGGTATGACAAAAGTTAGTGCAAGATGGGTCCGCGAATGCTTTCAACATTCCAAAGGCGTTATCGAGTGGAACTGAGTGAACTATTTTAGGCGTCTTGTGGAGAAGAATCTGATTTAATTATCTGGGTCTATCATTATGATCCTGAATCCAAGCAAGAGTCGATGCAATGACATCGGCTCGAGGCCTCCAAAGAAATTTAAAGTGTCTGCCTCTGCAGGAAAAGTAATGGCAAAAATATTTTGGGACTGCCAAGGAATTTTATTAATTAACTGTCTAGAAGAGAGTCAGGCAGTACCAGGAGGGCATTAGGCAAGTATTACATCGCCTCAGAGACGCTATAAAACTCAAGAAACGCGGAAAAGTGACGTAAGGTGTTTTGCTGTTGCACGACAATGCACCAGTGCACAAGTCAAGGCTTACGAAAGCTGCAGTTTCTGATAGTGGCTTGGAAGAAATTGAACACCCACCTTACAGTCCAGATCTGGCCCCCTAGTGATTATTTTTTGTTTTCGAACTTCAAAAATACTTTTCGACGGAAAAAATTTAGGGGCAATGACAGCAGCTATCTAGCAATATTTTGAGGAGAAAACAAAATAATTTAACTGTCAAAGTAATTGTAGAAACGTTATAATACCTGCAATTGAAAAATACTATTTACTATAAACAATATTTTTGTTACCACTCTAGGTTTTTATTTCCATATTCAGTCTGGGAATTTAAAAATGACCCCTCGAATTTAAAGAGATATTTGAAAATTTTTGGACTCATACCGGGTTTAAGAAGTGAAAGTTTTCTTTGAAAACAAAAAAATTGTGTATGTTTTTCTAAAGTCGATTCTACACGATCTACATTTATATACATACCCATTTGCACTCTGTTAAAAAAAAACTAAATAAATAAATTAACAGCGGGATATTTCAATCAGACAAATTACAAACACGTAAGCACATTATTATTTAGATGCTTTTCTGTTTATTACAAACCCATAATTTTAGCAATATTATAATACAATAGGATCTGTTGACTCGAATGCGCTTTAAATCTAGCGCTTGTGGGAGTCCAAAGCCATTAGCGAAGGTAGTGTTACGGTAATTGTAGAAAAATACGCCGGCACTATTTATGGGCGACCATAAAACATAATGTGGCTTGCAAAATAAGAAGTAATGCATGCAACCTTGTTGGAGGACTAATTATATTGCAGAGAGCGATGCTAAATAAAATTTAAGCGGCTACTTAAACTTTTTGCTCGCTTATATGAAAACAGTTGCCGATGTTAAACATTTCTTAGACTAATAGTATTTCATAAGTGAAGAAAGTGTCCATGTTATCTCAAAGAGACCTGATAATGAACAAATTAAAAATATACACAAAGTCTAGGTCTCAGTCAAAAATAAGTTTATAAATTAAAAATAGGTTACATGTTTCGCCCTAACGGGCATCATCAGATCTAAAATGAATACACATTATAACGGAAAATATAATTGAATAATATATAACTTTACCATAAACCAAACACATTTTACAAAGTACATAAAACAAACATAACCAAACGAAGAAACAATGAAATACGAAACAAGGCTACGCTTGAGTGACCAATCAGAGACGTAGATGTAAATTTATTTGATGAGAGGCCATAGGTCAAAACGAAAAAAGAAGGGATTGTTTAGGATCAACTTGACTAATTCTCGTACATTAATAAAAAGAAGAATTAGTGAAAATGACAGAAAAAACTTGAAGGTTATACAAATAAGAATATGTAGTTGTTCTTTTGAAGTATTGTTAAAAATCAAATGGGGCTCAAAATTAAACATTTCATTAACGCAGGTAAGGATGGGGGTCTTTTTAGCTTTTGTTATTTCCATCTTTTCCAAAAGATCCAACTTCTTACCTTTATCGCATTTGTGAACTATATTTACATTTTCAGATATGGAAAAACGATGTTTTGAGTATAAAAAATGACTCGCAAAAGCAGATTTTGTATTAGAAATATCTGTATTTTGATGTTTTGTAATCAAGCTGAGGTGATTTTGGATCCTTGTCGAAAATTTCCTACCCGATTGTCCCACAATGAAGTAAATAAACTCCAGATTTCTCAAGACTATCCTTTTTGTCTTTGATTCTTGATTATTTTAAAGTAATGTTTGTTTTAAATGATATGGAGATATTATATGACTTAAAAAATTTAACTAATTTAAGCAAAATTTGTATTTTTTTTATCTTTTCAAAAATATATAATAGTATGAACTTTTTCTCAAAAACACGCAAATAAATGACAATTTTCTGAAATTAAATGCATAATTTAATAGTAAGCCATGAATAACACTAATAAACAATTAAAAGTTTCATATTGCTAACGAAGAAAATTACCTATAGAGTTTTTTAATAACAGTAAGTTTGTAACAACAGTTTTATAGCATGAAGTAACAATATAACAAACACAAAAAATAACATTATTAAAAGAAGAAAAAATACATTTTTAAAGGTGATGTTTAAATTTATGACCATTTTCTCTAATGCAAAATTGGCACATTTTTGTAATTCTTTGATTAGCGTTAAAAAGAACCATTGGATATTTTGTATATAGTTCATTTTGTATATAGCCCCATAAAAAATCTAAAATTGAGAGATCTGGAGATCATGGAGGCCATCTAACAGGTCTGTTGGTACCTATTCATCTTTGAGGAAAGTTATTATTAAGAAATTCCCTTAAGAGCCTAGAGTTGTGACTTGGGGCACCGTCTTGCTGTGGGTAGACATCATTATATTGGGCTAATAGAATATTTTCGAGCAGTTTTCGAGGAGTTGAGTATGGCACGCCGAGTGTAATAGGTCGACTGCACGAGCTCCGAAACCAATTGTAATTTCTCTCGCGAAATACCTTACTTTGGATTAGTAAACAAAGTATAACTTGTGTTTTATGACAAACTTGGCAGTGAATAAAATAAGTTCTTTTTGTGAGTTAATAATCTTTTGTAAAAGGGGCCCGTCACTTGTTGGGTGACGACGATTTTATGAACAAGGTGTTAAAAAAATTCGGCGATAAGATCGAACAACTCGAACAACTAGTAAACAAACAATCTGACCAGATCGCTGCATTGGAAAGTAAAATAGAACTTCTTCAAAAAAACCAAAGAGGTAGAAACATATGTATCTACGGATTGCCCGAGGACAAAAATATACCGGTAGAACAAAAAGTACTGGACGTTTTAAATGACAAGGTCCTATTTAAGGTGACAACGGATGACATTGTAAAATGCTATCGTGTTGGCAATTATAAAAATAAAAAACGGCCTGTCATAGTTAAACTAGATTCTCTAAAAAAACGTCATATGGTTCTAAGAAACTGTAAGAATCTAAAAGGAAGTGGGATGGGATATTCCGAGGATTTAGATCAAAAACGCCTATCCTTGAATCGAAAAGCCCAAGAAACATTCGACAGAAAGTCTGTATTTACATCAGATGGATTTATCTTTGTAAAGGTTGACAATAAAAAATATAAAATACTTAATGAAATAGACATTTTGGACTTAGTAAACAAATAAACAGTTAAGGTATATTCTACTTTTATTTTTTTTTGTTTATACATTTTTTTCTACCTAGTAATATTCCAAGAATACTTGTTTTCTTTTTTTTATTTATGGAGTATTGTGCTGACCTACGCTCTTGTTTTGCATTTTGTTTATAGATATTCTACAGTATAATTCAGAGCTTGATAACTTTTTTAACATTGAAACATGCATTATTCAAAAGAATAACTATAGCACTAATGGAAAGTTGGATTTAAGTCTCTTTCATATTAACATAAGAAGCATTAAAAACAATTTTGATGAACTACTTATTTTACTAGAAAGTCTAAAGGACGACTTTGATATAATAATTTTAAGTGAAACATGGAAAATTCATTGTTTGGATAATTTTAAAATTAACAACTATAATACATTTTATTCAGAAGGAAATTTTAACCAAAACGATGGCGTGCTGGTTTTTGTCAGGAATGGTATTCGGATTGACAAAGTCTCTAACCTAAATTTTTCGGAAAATACTTTCTTGTTACTAAATTTTTCAATTTTTGATATATCTTTTCAAATTATTAGTATTTACAGACTTCCCTCAACTAATATAAACCTATTTCTTGAGGAAATCCAAGACCTTTTATCACAAAAAAATAATAACACTGTTTATATAGTGGCAGGTGACATAAATGTTGATTTATTAAATAAAAACAATACATTTGTAAATAATTACCTTAATATTATGGCAGAGAATGGATTTTTGAGCTACATTAATAGATTAACACGAGCTACAGCTACTTCCGAAAGTTATATTGATCATTTTTCATGTTTTTGAGTCTATAATTTTGAAGTCTGATATATCTGATCATTATACTATTATTTTAAGAGCATATTTAGAAAATAAAACCAACCAAATATCTATATCAAACAATTTAAAATGTAAAACTAAAATAAATTATGAAAAACTGAAACATGGGTTAAGGCGGGAAAATTGGAATAATGTTTTAAACAAAACAGACCTCAATATTGCATACCATTGTTTCATTGAAACTATACTTATGAATATTGGGTTATCATGTATCGAAGTAAGCATACATTCAAGTGAAAGAAAAATAAAACCCTGGATTACTCGTGGTTTATTAAAATCAATCCGTATTAGAGACAAACTAAAAAATAAAGTATTAAAAGATAAAAACAACTTTTAAATCAACATAAAAATTATAAAAATCATTTAAAATCTTTAATTAAAAAAACTAAGAAGGAATATTTTTTTAGTAAACTTTTTGAAAATAAGAATAACACTAAAAAAATATGGAAAACTATTAATGAGGAACTAAATAACACAAAAAATGCAGAACCTATTGTTTTAACTAACTACAACAATGAAACAATAACAAACAAAAGAGACGTTGCTAACATGTTTAATAAATTTTTTGTAAATGTCGGCCAGAATATGACAAGTGTATTAAACGCCGAAACACTTCTACCAGAAAGAAATTTACAATGCCCTAATATGTTTTTGTATCCTATCTTAGAAACAAAGTTTTCTAAAAATATTGATAAACTTAAAAAATCTGCGTCTCCCGGCCCTGATGGCATATCCTCTAGAACTATAAAAGAAATTCTTCGACCTCTTATTCATATATTCAACCTTTGTTTTACAGAAGGGATTTTTCCAACTGAATTAAAAAAATCTATAGTCACCCCTATTCATAAAAATAACGATAAAACTCAAATGAATAATTATCGACCAATATCAGTTATAAATAACTTTGGCAAACTCTTAGAAATGTCACTAAAACCACGAATAAACAGTCATGTAGCAAAAAATAATATCCTTTCTAATAACCAGTTTGGTTTTTGTGAAAACATTTCAACAGAAGATGCACTGTTTCAGGTTACTAAATTCATTTGCGATACACTAAATCTGCCTAAAAAGCCTCTTATAATATACCTGGATTTAACCAAGGCGTTTGATACGGTGTTTCATAGCAATCTTTTGGAGAGATTAAATAATTATGGATTACCAAACACGTTAAATGCTGATTTTCACTATGCCAGTTCTTGGTATTGTGACGATTAAAAATTCCCGCACTTGAAAAAAACATTCATCTGACCAGATAACAAGTCTGCCACATAAATCGTTATCATCGATTTGTTGCAAATACCACTGGCAAAACTGTGCCCGTCGCTCGGCATTGCCAGGATGCAAATGTTGCACTATATTAAATTAGTATGGATGATATTTATATTTCTTCAAGATCCTCTGAAAAAGTAAAGTTTTTAACAGTCTCTTTGCAATGTAATTAAAATGGGCTTCAAAAGAAAGTGTGTGATCACACTTTCATTTCTGTGAATAAGTTCCAAGCAGTTAGGTTAATATTTTATCTTTTTAGTTCGTTTTATTCTATGGGTTTTCGTTTGACAATTTTGTGTGAAACTATGCAACCTAACCTATGTTTCACCTAGTTTTAACCATTTATTTGACATGAAAAGTAAAACTTCATTTGTCCTTAGGATGCAACAATAAAGTTGCGAAACGTCGAAAAAAAAAACTTGTTTTCTTTACTAAATCCTAACTCCAAATTTTTTACCACTCTAACATAAGAAGATCATTAACGAAAACCATTTAGAAAAGTAAATAAATTAATTAGTAAAAAAATCTATCTAGAATTTTTCGTTGACTAAACCAACAAGCGTAAATTCATATTTACGAAAAATATAGTTATTAGACTATTTTTTGTGCATTAGTATAAGTCAATAGAACTCGACATATGCACGCACTAAATCCAGTTACATACAAATAGTATACCCTTGGGCATGTCTCCGTTGTACGTTCTTTAATGCACCGTTTACTGCTACATGTCAACAATTATTTAATGCGATATAAATTGTATAAATAAATATTGCACTTTATCGAGCGGTACTTATTATGCAATGGTTGCAGTTACCTCATACAGGGTTTGGTTGAATAGTTTTGAGTACGAGACGGTACCAGATAGTTAGTGTGCTTTTTGGCTGGCTGTATTTTTAGAGTCAGTTAATGTAACGTATGTTCTATAAGTTTAAAGAATAATAATAATAGCCGCGTTTTATCTTGTTGTTTTATATAAACCTTCCTTATAAACGTGCTAAAAATTCAGTTTGCAATCATTTATAAAATTAAAAACGCGTCAAAAAAATCCTTGGGTTACTAAGGGTTTCAGGCAAAAATATGAGAGCTTTACACCATGCAAGGAAATATTTTATCAACTGTTCTTTTTTTGCATCTCATTTTAATGTCTACAGATCCATTTATAGGCGAACAATAAGGGTAGCCAAACAAATTTATTATAAAGGTAGATTGGCAAACTAAATGTACTAATAATTCTCATAACGTCGGATCTAATCTATCAGCCAATCTACTTAATGAGTTTTATTGTTACGTGGCTGCAAACATGGCGAGTAAAATTCCAGAAAACAGTGATTTTAGAGTATATCTAAATCAAACAAACATCTTTGAATAGTTTTTTCTGCCCCCCACAAATACAAATGAACTTAAAGAAGTATAGTCAAAAGCAGTGTTATCGTGCGGATCATACGATTTATCAACGACAAACTTTTTAAGTTTGTTTTTTTTATTACGTGTAATCATATCCTCCTCATAAAATCCGAAAGATGAATTAGATAGACCTATGATATTTTCATATGAAAAAAGGGGGAAAACATATAAATACCAGCAGTTGCAAAAATCTTTGAGCGATGTCACTTCAAAGTCAGATTGACAAGTCAGTGACAAAATGAGTAACAGAAAACAATTTTCGGGTTTTTTGCATCCACAAGCGAAAAAAATTGTATTAAATCTAATAAAATATTACGAAAATGAAAATTCACCAGCCAATATCCAGGAAACAGTAACAAAAGCTCTGAGAATCGGTATAAGAACCGTGCATGAAAAAAAGTATAATTTACTACCGAAAAAGATTAAGAAATGTACACGAAAAAAGCTAAAGACAGAAGACTTAAGTGACAAGGTAAAAATGGATGTTCGTAATGCAATTTACGATTTATACAAATCAAAGACTAATATAACCCTTCAAGTTTTAAAAGAAGCTCTAAAAAATCGAGGCATATTGGAAATTTGACTAAAATCGTTGTCAAAATTAATAAAAATGTTGGGTTTTCGATATAAAAAGGACTGTAATCGAAGATTTTTATGCGAGTTGCCCCATATAGCAAGTCAGCGTATCCAGTTTTTAAAGAAATACACGGAAAATGTTAATTCAAAATTTAGACGAGACTTGGATATTTTCTAATGGAAGTGGTTCGAAATCTTGGCAGGATGAGTCGTTTGTAAAAAGTGTCAAGAGAAAAAAGGGATGTGGGACGGGAAAACAGTTCATCATTTTGCATGCAGGTTCTTCAACAGGATTCCTCCCAGGTGCAAGTTTACTGTTTTCTTCAACATCCAAAAGTATGGACTACCATGATAATATGAACTGTGAACTGATTCCAAGTTTAGATGCTCCATCTTTAATCATTCTGGACCAAGCATCTTATCATTCAAAAATCTTAAATAAACAACCTACTTCATCCTGGAAGAAAAGTGATATTTATGACTGGCTAGTAAAACAAAAACAAAATCGTTTACCGAATATGCTGAAACTAGAACTTCTTTTAACGGCAAAATCGGGTCTTGTAAACAATTAAACCCACGGAATTTGATAATTTTTTAATATAAAATAGAAAGTTTACGTTCATTTAACTGTTTTAAGAAAATAAAAGAAATGGATGAACCACTTTTTCTATTAAAAAAACCAAAAAGAAATTCGATATTTTCACCGTATTCCAATGCGCCATATTCGTTAATATGACAATTTGAAAAAAGGCTATCTTGCATTGTTGCCAAACTTACATTATTGTATGGAGCTTAAATTTTTCATGCTTGTCTTCCGACAGTAACGCATTTGGACCCCTGTGCCGATCCCAAATACTAGACTTTCGCCAGTGATGCAGTAGGGCTTTAATGATGATGCCTACGGCGCCTAACCTGGTGCTAACACGGTACCAATCTACCTAGTGCGGTCAACACTAATCAACAGGCGGGTGCATCACTGGCTGAAGCCTAACATTCGCCACTGATGCCCTGCGCTGTTGTTCGTCTTTTAGAGCTTTAACGATGACGCCTACGGCGCCTAACTTGGTGCTAACCCGGTACCAATCCACCTAGCGCCTTCGCTCTCCTGCTGGTACCAATCCACAACACACAAATGCATTTTGTTTTTCTTACATAATTTATATAGATCATATATAAAATAAACTTGGCAACGTAGCATCCTCAGCACACTGGATTTCCGTCCAAACAAACAACACTTTCGCTCTCTCTTTATTTAGCAGCTGTAATTATGTTTAAAAAAGTTTAATAATGTCTAATATAATAATTACTTCTAACTTTTAGTTACAAATCATCATTTTTGTGTTATAAAGCATTATAATATAATCAGTCTTTTACGTAGTTCATAAATTAAGTTTGTGAAAAATATGTTTTTAGCGATATGCCAAAAGCAGGTTCAGTGCAACTTTCCGAAATCTTAGTTTTTTTTTGGATATAATTTGAAAAAGTGCCTCATCCATAAATTTTTATGTAAAGGAATTATTTAAAAAAGGTAATGTTTCAAATATATATTTTAAATTTGTTAAATTCCAGCTTCTCGAAATGTTTTATAATTTTCTCCGACAATTAAAATTATTTCAATTTTATCTTCTTTGCTTAATTTCAGCGGCATTTCTTTTTACTATAATATTCAAACTGATGTTTCAATAAAGTAATACAATATTGTGGTTGACAATGGCAGTGACAATGCCATTATCAACAATCGATAAATAAGGAAATTTTGCTGGTATGTAGGTAGGAACAAAAGTAAGAAAATGGACTTGCCAGTAAGAAGTTTTACATTCCTTAAGAAGTGATTTCAGATAAGAAGCAACGAATGTAGTGCTAGAGATGTTTTTTTATTCTAAGTAAGATTCTGTATTACATTTTGCTATAAAATAAAAATTAAAAGTACTTTTCTCTTGAGTCAATTTCCATTTTTTGGAATTTTTGACCACCCTGTATATGTAATTTCAATTTTGAATATTTTAATATTATTTTGCCAGAAAGCAGAACTTTTTATAAAGAGTAACTTTTTTCCGTAAAACTACTAATAAAAAAGTTTCCCATATGTAGAGAACTTAAGTAGACACACTGTATATTGAAAATTAAACAAGAAGAGATACTTTTTAAAGAAAAAACAATCAATACTAAGGACTGTTTCATTAGTAGAGCAAGGTATCGCAAACCTAAGTAAGGAATATACTAAAATAAAGATATTTAGACCATTTCGTGCTATTTGAAGTCAACAGCCTGTGAATATTTAAATATAATTTGAGGCATTTAACAGCAAACATTCATTTTTCAACGCAGTTCTCTCCAGCCTCGTTAGTTCCGTCCCCCTAGTATTCCGCATTTATTTTTTTATTTATACCTTCATTACTTCCACCGGGCACCGGACAAAGACGCCGCCGAACGGCGAATTTCTTAAAGCCTTTCATTATCCGCTAATAACTCTTATAAAACAACTTTTACAAAAAATAAATCCCGAGAAAATTGACTTAATTGGCCATCGGGTCGAGATAAAAAATGCTCAGAACCGGCAACATTGTTGCAAAAGCTAATTTCGACAACGTAGTAAAGAAAACCGACGATGTTTATATTTTGGGCTTTAATTATCTCGGCTGTAATATCTCAATACGTCTGAGGGTTAATCGAAAAAGTTCGGATTCAGACATAAGTTATAGACCTATAGCTTATGAAAAATTTCGCACATGTTTCATAACCGTTAATATGCCTAAATTTTGTTCGCTAACTTGGAAGATTTTCACAAACTTTCTGCTATTTACAAATGCGCTATATCTAAGTTTTTCTTGTCCAGAAGTTGTACAACTACAAACCTAATCAAACGTCTTAACCAATTGACCTGATCTTTAGATAACGGTCAATCGCTGGAAGTCATATACCTTGATTCCCAGCGTGCCTTCGATCTGGTTCCACACTAGCGCAGCGCAGCGCTTGCTGTTTAAAGACAGCATATCGGAATCAAGGATAATTTTTTACGATTGGTCTTTGATTTTCTCAGCGATAGGGTGTCCCAAGTAGGGGTTAAAAAATCCTTATCTGTAACCTACTGGCCTCTGTTACTGGGTCTCATTTAACATTTTTGCTAATTTGTTATGTTAATTTCCAGTGCATCAATGTTCGCTGACAACATTAAAATTTTCTCAAACCGTTTCACTGGCGCTTATCTTCTGAAAGATGACATTACCCTGGAAAGTGGGTACAATAAATTGTTCACTGTGCTTAACCTTGATAAATATACTATCGTCCAGATATACGGTCCCAACAATCTAAATCTTAAATATACGTTCTCTCATGATACAATCAAGGCTGTAGAATAGCAAAATAACTCAAAATGGTTACTAGTTATAAGTGTAAAAATAAGCTTTTAAAAGTTTATCAAAATCCATTATCATTTTTCCAGGAACAGTCCAAACGGGGAAATTTCCTCGTTTATACTGCCTGATAGTGAGAAAATTATTATTAATCTAAAAATAATCATGAAAAAAGTGGCATTTCCCTGGCCGATCACCCCACCCCCACCTTTTTTGCAATGCTATTCCCCTCTGCACCCCATTCTTTATACCAGTAATTGCTAGATCAGATCAAGAGCATTATTATCGATCTTAATAAAAGGCGGGAAACCCGATGAAACTATTGAGTCATTTCATCTAGCCTGCAACACAGTTTTTGTCACAACAGTCACCATTAATGACCGGATTTTAAGCGTATATATATATATATATATATATATATATATATATATATATATATATATATATACTTATGGAATTTTCTTGGGTATTTGGTTCACTGAATTAATTGGCAAGTTTTAGAGATCGGCAAATAATTATTTCATAGCGAGAGTTCAAAACGTTTCAACCATATCTTGGTCTTCATCAGTTGTCTGTAATGAGATATATAGTCACGGCACAGAAAATTACAATAATTAAAAATTTTTTTTTACCAAAATCAAAAAGAGGAATTTTTTTCGGCTTACCTAGAAATTAAAACATTATCCGAGATTTAAATGTTGGCATTTTAACATATAACAAGAAAATTCCATAAGAATATAGTTAAAGGTTCCAGAAACGTATATTCCTAAATATGTATATATATATATATATATATATATATATATATATATATATATATACTAAAAGTTTTTATTTTTTCTTTCAAAAATATTATTGTCCTTTCCAAGGTAAGACATGCAATAAAATGCTTCAAACAAGAAGCGAAACGTCGAGCTAGTTGCAGGAAAAAAAAGTTTCATTAATTAAACCTATACCCAAGAAAAATAAAAACTTTTAGCATAAAGTATGGTTTAAGAACAGTATATATATATAAAAATATATATAAATATATTATATATATATATATATATATATATATATATATATATATATATATATATATATATATATATATATATATATATATATATATATATATATATATATATATATATATATATATATATATATATGATAGTATGTTTTCATTCCACTTACACCAACGTCATAACAAGAAAATGATCCTTGTTTGGAACATGTTCTGCATCACAGCAGACACAATGATCCATTTTAGTCAAACGACGATCGCGATTTCGCTCTTATTAGAGCTCATCAGGCCGCCATAGACTAGCCAGCCCCGTGTAGGCCAAAGGCACAAAATTGAATCACAAAAACAACTACTCCGCTGGCTAATACCACGACCGGCATTGAATTACATTGTGACTCCTGGCTTTCGTTGGGAGTATTAAATGATAGTATGTTTTCATTCCACTTACACCAACGTCATAACAAGAATATATATATTGTATATATATATATATATATATATATATATATATATATATATATATGCGATTTTGAAGGAAAAATGCATATTTTAAGAATTATTGCGTATTTAAGCATGTTAAGTCCTAACAATGGAACCTGTGGTGGAAGATAGATCAAAATACAAGAGTTCTAATCACACTACACCACAACTTGTTACGTTCTGGATGCGCGTTTCGCTAACCAAGTTAGCATCATCAGCAGATGATATAAACTAAAGTAACTTATCCTATCCGAGAATATTTGGTGATTATTATTTGTTCTTTAAAATAAATGTTTATGGAGCGTTTAGTTTGCCCAGCATATTTTAGATCGCAGTCATTAAAGCTAATTTCATAGATGCCACTCCTCTCCTTCAAGACGACTTTGTCTTTAAGGTTTCCAAGGAGATTTTTCAAACTGTTCTCCGTTTTATAAAACCTACTTTTTTAAATACTTTTTCTAGATCTCTCGTATATCTGGGATCATATGGGATTACTATGAAGTTATTGGGAGCCTCAGATGCTTGAAGAGTAGTGGCATCTTTTAACATTTTCTTATGATTATGTCAATTTACTAATTTATGTACAAAAATATCGTTATATCCATTACTTTTAGCTATATTTTTAATCTGATTCATTTCATTGTTAAAACGATCTTTTCTTAATGGAAAATTGACTATCCTGTGAGTTAAGAAATGAAATAGTGCCATTTTGTGTTGACGGCAATGAAATGAGTCGGATGTTATATAACTATCAGTATTAGTAAATTTCCTATAAATATCAAATTCTAATTTATCGTTATTTCTAATAACTAACGTGTCGAGAAAAGGTAATTGCCCATTGTTTAATGTTTCTAAGAGTGTCCAAATTTTCTGATTTTGTATCCAAAATAGCAAATATATCGTCTACGTATCTATACCACACCCTTGGGAAATACTTGAGTTCTTTTTTGAATTGGGTTTCTAATCTACCCATAACAAATTTGCAAGGAACGAAGATAAGCAATTGCCCATCGCAGTTCCCTCAAGTTGTTTATAATATTTATTGTTGAAGCAAATATTTATCAATAAGATCTTTCTGCAAATTATTGAATTTAAGTAGATCCTTTAGGTACTCTAAAGCTAGTGGTATGGGTACACTAGGAAACAATGAGCTTACAACAAAAGATATTAAAATTTCACCTTCTTTTAAGTGAATATTCTTAATTTTATCTAAGAATTCTAACGAGTTAGTAACCTCAAAGTTATCGTACGAGATATTTAATTTGCTGAATTCTTCTACTAATCATTTTGAAATATTGTACGTTGGTGATCCAACAGTTGAAACAATAGGTGTCATGGACTTCCCAGGTTTATGGATTTTGGGAAGGCAATACAGTTTAGATAACTTTGGGTTACTATGTGTTAGTTTGAATTTTAGTGTTGTTAACAAATATAGAGGAAGTGTTTGTGAAAAAAAAATAGTTTTGTTTTTATATTTTGCATAATTTTATTATGGATTTCCACCGAGTATCGGTTGACACAATCATATTGTTTAGCTCTAAGCTTAAAACCACTAATACGCAAAAAAAGTAAGAAATGGCCAAAAACTACACATCTCTTCTTATTTTAAAAATATTTGACCAACTTAACCTAGTCAGATAATAATTATTATTTATAATATATAAAATAAATAATTTGCTGTATCAGCCAGTCTGCATTTTTTTACTTGAACCTCTCAGTGCCAATTGAAATACGCTTGAAAAGTATTTTGACCTATTCAGTAACAAACAAAACATGATGGAGATGCCACAGCTTTATCAGACACCCGCTCATAAAATATGTTTCTATTAATTAAGTTAATTAAAGCATGTGGGATTTACATTATTGGCCTTAAAGGTATCGTAAATCGCTTTAAAAACATCTTCATTACCTGGCGGAATGCTTTTAGATCTGCTTGTTAAAAACCAATTAGACACCTTAGTTAGCTGCGAATTGGCTGTTTCTTGTTGATTAGGTCATATAATTTCTAATTTGAAAATTCCATCGTGGGATACATTCTTTGGTGATGATCGAGATATTTATATGTATGTCGGTAAAAAGAAAAACAGCGATTATACTTATATATTTGATATTTTATTGCATATTACATTATAGAATATTAAACAAGAGTTTATTACTAGGTTATAAATTTCTTCATCTATGTTGTAATAAGGTAATCCAAACTAAGCTATATTAATAAATCAAAATTCCACAGGTCATTGGAATGTTTGGAAGAGGATATTTTTCCACACGCAACTCTATTTTACATAACGATGCAATAGCTATTTACCTAACCAGTGCGGAAAATGGAAAAACGTATTCCGCAAGTGTTAGGTACAATAGTTTTTCTACAGACGCACACTGGCTGATTTTGCCAGAAAACATGGCAGAAATAAAAAATATTTTTTTGAATATATTTTACTTTAAACCGAACTTGTAGGGATTCTAATGTATGAAATATCTAGTTGCCTTTGAAGCTGACGTTATAGAAAGTGCATGATTTGTTTTAAGAAAGGTCAAAGTCAAACAATTTGGAGGTGATTTTCATACCTTTTTTTTTACAAAATTGATTTCTTAGTGAATAAAACGAACTCTTTATAATTAATAGGTAAGGTTGATTTATCATGGAACACGACGAGCAAGGTATGTTGTTTAGAAATATTGTATGGCATAACGTTATATTTAAACTTCGGACAATTTTGAATGGGTTATAAATAGCAGTGTATTTTTTAGTATACTTTTTTTTATTTCAAAATTGAAAAGTCATTTTGTTTATGATTTCACCACATTTCACCTATCACATATATTTTTTTTAATTACGCATACTTTCTTCTCTTTTTTTGCTAACAAACGTTGCCGGAAAATGCCGATAAGAAAATATAGAGTAATTAAATTAGGGTTGACCACCAGTCATATCTCCGACAGTATCGGTCGTTAATTTTAGATAAAAATGGATAAACTTATTTCAGCCATATGAAAACGTTGAGACATATTTTCTTGTAAATTTTGCCTGTTAAAATTTATTTAAAATGTACAATTCTTAACCAATTATACATATTTTTTTTACTTTTCCATTTTTGCATGTTCTCCGACAATTAAGTGAAGTTATTATAAGTTAACTTCAAAAGGTTCGTGGGTTCGGGAGGGGTTTAAAAGACACAATTATATTCTGTGCAACGTTTCGTAGATGTATTTCTACTTTATCAAGCACTAAAAGACACAAAGCACATTTAAAAATCAAAATTACAGAAAACAAATAATACTCCTACCTGAAACCTTTTAGCATCCATGCACCCATATTTTTAACTTCATTGTACAATAATAAATATAAACTTTGTTTTTACGTACTTGAATGAGACATAAACTGTTGTAAATACTCGCGCACTGCGTGTTGTCGAGGAACTGAGCAGATGGTAATTTCAAAATATTTGCAAAATAAATAGATGTTAGACTTTTTTTACGATCCCATTCAAATTTAAGAGTCTTGACTCTTTATGTCAATGTACGGGTAAATTGATGCTTTGGGGTTGGTTACACAGAGATTATAACATGATACAAACAATGACTAATACATATAAAATAATATAGAAAAAAAATATACAATACCGAACAAAATAATAAATATCGATATACATTGTAAGTATTTTTTAATTAAAATTCAATAAAAATGAAATTAAAAATCATGTAGTAGGAATAAAAGATTTTCCCATTATATCTAGACATAGAATACTTTTTGTTTTTACATGTTTTTGGTTGCTTTATATTTGTCTAACACATTACTATATATAACACTTAAATTTTGTGTGTCCGATCTTAGATTTATTGTATCATTTAAATAAATGTAAATCATCTCGCCTATATTCCGTTTGTACCAATTAGCCTCTCTATACAAAATGGTTGTATTGTCGAATTGAAAAATGTGACCAGTGT
This sequence comes from Kuschelorhynchus macadamiae, assembly GCA_030620095.1. Classification (NCBI taxonomy): domain Eukaryota; kingdom Metazoa; phylum Arthropoda; class Insecta; order Coleoptera; family Curculionidae; genus Kuschelorhynchus; species Kuschelorhynchus macadamiae. The sequence goes on along the minus strand of JAUTXW010001327.1, from coordinate 251,356 downwards.
TAAAACTATGAGACGCTAACGCAGTTTTATCTTTTTTTGTTTGATTATGGTTTTTGCAGTCATTTTTGTGTTGGTTTATTCTGTCGCCCAAATATTGTTTAGTTTGTCCTATATACTGTTTTCCACAAGAACAAGGGATGTTGTAAATGACATTGGACTGTTTATTAAAAGTATTTACAACAGTTTATGTCTCATTCAAGTACGTAAAAACAAAGTTTATATTTATTATTGTACAATGAAGTTAAAAATATGGGTGCATGGATGCTAAAAGGTTTCAGGTAGGAGTATTATTTGTTTTCTGTAATTTTGATTTTTAAATGTGCTTTGTGTCTTTTAGTGCTTGATAAAGTAGAAATACATCTACGAAACGTTGCACAGAATATAATTGTGTCTTTTAAACCCCTCCCGAACCCACGAACCTTTTGATTAATTTAAAATGGGAGACGAAGTTCACGTCAGATTATTATAAGTTTTCCGGAAAATAATCTAAATACAAAATTCCTAAGACTAAAGGGTAGAATTTTGGTACTGACTGGCTATACGTCATTGACCATTGAGGCTAAAATTACAAATTTAAGAATAAATGGAATTCTACAAACAGAAGAAAACAACGAATTTTTGAACAATCCAGTGTATGGCTTGAGACCGGATAGTATAGGAGCGAAAATAATATAAATGCGGCAAAATTATTAAAACCAATAAATCAAGAGTCAATTTCAATGCTTTAAATAAAAAAAGCAATGCTTGTATTCCCCACTTACTGGAAGTTGGTGGTTGAACCGAACCTACCAAAATTCCAGTATAAATTCGCATGAATACAGGCTATAAATCTTAATTGCTCCATATATCCTTCATATGACCAGGTCTGAGAGGAAAATGTTACCCTGCTGGAATTGTTGTGAGTAAACCTCAGGCTGAACTTCCACTTAAAAATCTACTTAACCATACATGCCTAAGAATACTTCAAACACAGGGAGACGCCCTGCTGAAACATCGAAATCTCATTGAAAACTTGAACGATTCAACTTTAATTTGTAAATGGGGTTTCGATGGTTCTCAGAATACAAAGTTTTAATATTAGTAATTCAGATTCCAGCATTTATATTACTTCTCTAGTAGCCATCGGACTCAGTTTAGAGGAAAATAACAAACCTGATATCATAATCTGGCAAAATTGTAGGCCTTCCTCAACACGGTTCTGTCGTACTATTAAGGTTCAATTCGCTAAAGAGACTAAAGAGTTCAAGGTGCTAGAAAAAAAAAACACATAGATTTTCAGATCAAAAACCTTATTCCCCTTAATTATATCCTGGATGGTATTGTTGTCCAAGTAAAGTATAAACTGTTTTTTACAATGGAGAGACGGTAAGGTTGGGAATGCTATAATGGAAAACAATTCCACCCAAAAAAGTTTTTATGTGGTGCAATGTCGAGAGAATTTAATGAAATTGAAGCATTCAGTGGTATTTAACATTGTCCCGAAAAAAAATAACACTATGTAGATTTTCCTAAAATGTATTATGAGGGTATTGCATATATTGGGCCCACTATCCTGCCTAGTTACCTCTAGAAATGTACGAGGTATATCAAAAAATTAAAACAAAAAAAATTTAACAACCTGTATGTCGGACACTGTCAACATTAGTACTGAGAGTAAGTTAGTTTAGATCATCATATCTTAGCACCAGTTATACATTTCTAGATTTTACAGACACCCTATAGATAAAAGACATTCTGCTCTACTATGAAAGCAATTATTTTAATTTTAACACCCTGTATAATAAAAATATAGCAAGTTTTGACATCTAATTTCACCAAAGCGGACATATTTTACTGAATAAAAACATACAAAATACTTTAGATTAATTTATGCCATGTTTTTGGCAAAATCGACCATTTTGAGACGTGTAGAAATAAGTACATAATTCGTAGTAGTGATTTAATAGTTTTTATTAAACTATAACAAGCTATTATACCGGGTGTCAACGAATCTATTAGACATGTCATAACTTTTCAAGTATTTGATGTATCAAAACGAAATTTTGTATAGGGAAATGGTACATAAAGAGGAGAGTTTTCGCATATTTTTCACTCTCCGGTCACTTCCGGTTTCACCGTATATTTTTACATTTTTGAATTCCTGGGACAACTCTTAATCACAATGTGATATTTTAAGAACTTTTTACTTGATTTTTTATAGCCATTTTTAAAATTGCATCTAGGTGGCCATGACTGGACGCAAATTAATCTAAAAAACTGAAATGATGACAGAATAATACAATCGCTAAGTTTTAGTGATTAGTCTGATAGCTAGGAACAAGAGAAGTTGATAAAATCATATTTTTGTGTCTATTTTTTTTTAAATGGCGACCCTTTTTAAAAAGAGGATTTTTTTTGCGAATCTAATGGTACTAACTTTTTTGCGATTGGATTAAAAATAAGCTCAAAAATTAAGATATATACTTTTACTAAGAAATTTATATTATATTACTAAGAAAAATACTCGATAATTAATTATTTACTTTTATTAAGTGTGCCATGGATAGCCATGCTGGATATTAAGTAGGATTTTTTGTTTTTAGAGTGAGTCTTACCTATTCTTTCTGAGTAGATAAAAGATTTCCTTATTTTTCTTGATTTTCAGTATTATTTTTGTTTTCAAAAGTCAAAATAATGTATACTCCAAGTGAAAAAGACGATATGTTATTAATATTTGGAGAATGTCGTAAAAATTCAAGGAATGCTGCTGAATGCTCAGAGATACTCCGACTTGGTGAAATCCATTCCATCAGTATTTTCCATATCTCGAGAATCGTTTTAGTCATCAAGAAGGAAATCAAGTGGTGGAAAGCAGATTTATTATAAATGAAGAAATGGAGATTAATGTTCTTGATATGGTTGAAACTGATAAAACTGTTTGTTTAAGAAAAATTAATCACGAACTGGGTTTAAGTCATGAATCAGCTAGAAATATACTGAAGAAACACGGATATCGAGCTTTTAAGTACCAGTTACACCAATATTTGTATTCCGATGATGGGGATAGACGGGTATTGTTTTGTGATTGGTTGTTCCAAAATTGTAGAATTGACCCATATTTTATCAACTTTATCTTATTTTCTGAAGAATCCAGATTTACTAATAATGGTATGTTTAACATGCCAAATCAACATGAAATGAGAGTAGGAAATTTTCAAGAAAGGTTTGGTCTCAATGTCTAGGCTGGTGTTGTTGGTAACAGAATAATTAGGCCAATTTTATTTCAAGACCAATTAACAGAAGTTAGGTACTTAGGCTTTCTCCAAAATAAAATTGAGCAACATCTTAATGATCTACCTTTACATACCATACATACATACATACACAATACCTGAGAAGTTCTTAATTATTTTATTGAACCTTTTAATAATAAAATATTGCAACCAATCGCCCAATACGGTGGCCTGCCCGTTCACCGGATCTCACTCTTCTCGATTTCTTTTTTTGGGGATATGTTAAAGAAAGAGTCTATGTAACAGCCCCAGCCACTCTTGAAATCTTAGAAGAAAGGAATGTACGTGTATTTAGAAGTATTACACCTCAAATGCTGCACAACGTGTTGAGAGAAGCAATTGAACGAGCGGAAATGTGTCGTGAACAAGGAGGAATGCACTCTGAACAACTATAGTACTTTTACATTTTACAGCGTTATTGAAGTTATATTTTTGTTTAATACTCTGAACTATTTGTTAGCCAAAGATACAGATTTGCACGCCCCAATTTGTTGACAATATCTGAAGAGGGGCAGCAGAAAACTGTATAAAAAATGCTGTTCCGAGTCATCAATCTATATCAAAAAAGACAACAATGTTGGTAAATCTAGACGAAATAGTTGACATCTTTAATAAAAAAAGAGTTTTGCAACTAGAATAAGGCTTATATTAAATCTGTTTATATAATTACACATAATATAGGAAAAACGGCAGCTTGTGCACATAAAGGTTAAACTTGTTTGGTGTGTGTTGTTTTATTCCCTCTCATACCTGCATTTTTTTTAGTTAGACCTCCTCCCCTCAAATGGGACTTAATTACGTCCCTGTACTTATCAAAAAACACAGATATAGCATTTTTTAGTTTTAAATTGAACTAAATATAAACATGTATAACAAAATAACAGTATAAAATTAAATACTGTCGGATTTTATACAACTTTAACTCTTTCTTAGCGTGTTTTTTGTATTTTTATTAAATAAATGTATAATTGCCATGTCATAAGTTTTTTATTTTAGTAAATCATATGTCAATGTTTCATTAGAAAAACATTTTTAAATGAAAAAAATGGTAGTATAATGTCTAAACGCTAGAAACGACATGCATCGCCATAAGAAATTTAAAAATCTACTCATGCAATGACGTCACTGCGCAAACCGGACAATTGAGACCGTCTAGATATGGTACCTTCCGTTTTTTATATCATGATCCTACTTAATATCCAGCATGGATACCCATGGCACACTTAATAAAAGTAAATGATTGATAATCGAGTATTTTTGTTAGTAATATTTAATTTGTGAGCTTATTGTTAATCCAATCGCAAAAAAAATAGTGCCGTTAGATTCGCAGAAAAATCCTCTTTTCAAAAAGTGCTTGTCTAAAAAAGGGTCGCCATTTGAAAAAAAAATAGTTAGACAAAAAAATTTGATTTTATCAATTTCTCTTGTTCCTAGCTATCAGACTAATCGTTAAAACTTATTATATTATTCTGTTATCATTTCAGGTTCTTAGATTTATTTGCGTCTGGTCATGGTCACCTAAATGCAATTTTAAAAATGGCTATAAAAATCAAGTAGGCGTAAAAAGTTTTTAAAATGTCACATTCTGATTCAGAATTGTCTCAGGAATCCAAAGACGTAAAAATATACAAAGTGAAATTGACAGTAATTATAGGCATTATTAACCAAATTGGGAGCATTTTGATTGTTAGCCTTTTTGGTGCTGGCAATAATGTTGACACTTTCTTCTTAACTTGTCATATTGGTGCTGATTCACTGGTCCATTTGTGTCAGCAATACTATCAATTTCATACGCGATGGCACTTGTAGAAGGCAAGGGCGAAGGCAGAGGCAAATTTTTCTTGGAATTTTCTACTGTAGAACATAGAATTTGGTTGACGATGCGTTTTTTGTTCTCTATGGATTTGTCCACTATAACATTTTCAAATTTATGTATAATTATTTAGTTTATAGTAACACTAAGGCAATTATAAAATTTGGCTGGTTATACAGTTAGTGATTTTCACAGAGTGTTCCATCACCATCCTGTCTAATAACTCTACGAGTTGGATTTTTCCAAATTTACATATCATACACTTCATAAAAGAAAGTTAATAGAATCTATACTAATAGGGTGTTACTATTGGAAGTGACATATTTTGAATATATAATCAGTTTTAGTTACTAAGATACTGGCCTTCTTTATTAATGAAAATAGCAATTTTTTCATTTACAATAAAATATTCAATCAATTGAATTTTTGAATGTAAGCTGAATTTCACATGTCAAAAATTATTTTATAAAACAACTCAAAAAAAAACAAAAGTTCAAGGTATCATTAAAATTTGACAGTCTACACTTTATATAGTGTTTTATTGAAAAGCCCTCCAAGTCTTTATTTTGTCTGCATTTAAATATCAATATAGATTTCTTCCTAATTGAGTCACAGTCAATTAGGTGGCGCCCATTTTAATTTCGAAAGATGTACCCGAAAACCTGCCACCTACAGCTCTCTGAAAAGATGACTGGCTGCCGTTCGCATGTATTGGTAAGTTCATAAGGACTTTACGCCATACCACATACAAATCTGCAACTTTTGTCGATTTCCATCCCCGAGACGTTTCAAATTAATAATATCTACTCCAGCGTCGGCCAACATAGTAGCCGAAGAGCGTCTATAACAGTGTCCAGGACAGGTCTCTGGACTTGGAAGTCTCAAAAAAGCAGCCACGTCCGATGGCATCTTACTAAACTTATTAATGCCAACAGTTTGAGTAGTACATTTACTGAACTGAAAGACCAGTTCGACATGGCTCTTCTTGATTTTTATTCAAAATATGTCGATCTAGACTCGTTTCCTGAAATCTGAAAACATGCCCAGAATATCATGTCTCTGTTTGGGAGCACGTATGTGTGCGAGCAGCTGTTTTCTCGTATGAAGAATGTGAAGTCTAAAACAAGGTCGAGAGTTACAGATGCACATCTGGAAGGAAGTTTGCGGGTTGTAACTACAAAAATCAAAGCAAATATCGACACACTTGTCAAAAATAAACAATGAAGGAATTTTTTATTTTATTTATATGGTGGTAAAGTGACGTGGATCATTGTGGCCCTTCGGACGATGTGAAATCGATTTTTGGCCCTTGCACTAAAAAAGATTAAAGACACTTGCAAATAATCAATTTGAGTTTTAAATATTTAAAACATTAAGATTGATTTTTCTTACATAATTGAAACATTAAAACGTTATTAACCTTCATAAACCCGTGGTCAAAAACTTACATGAAATACCGAGTGAGGTGCAAATGTACCCCAACAATTTTGACTTATTTATTATTTTGGAATATGAAAAATAAAACACATTCTGCTTATAAAAAATATATATATATTTACAAAAACAGGTTATAAGCGTTGATAAAGGAGTAAATAAAATAAAATGATTACATATAATAAAAACAAAAATAATTGTGAAAAAAAGTACAAACATTTTGGTGACATTTTAAATAATAATTTAATTATCACACTTGTTACAAACTGTTATATTTTTTTAATGTTCTGCACATACGAACTGATTGCATCGAATACAAAACTTTTGAGATTTTCTGTCTTTACGTCTGTCGCATAAGAAACATCGCTGCTGTCTGCCAATAACGGGAACAGGTTGTTGGACTGTTTTACATTGGAATGTAACGACTTGTCATTGTGGTATCTACGGATTATGTTTTTCCCAATTAATTCTTGGCTCAACTCCAACAAAAACATTCTTCTCCTCTCCAAACGATTTTTTTTCCAATCTGGATTTTTTAACATTTAAAGTTTATAGGCTTTAATGCCACAAATGTCCAGCAGATGAAAAAACATTCCCATCGGCCACCGATTACTTTTTCTTTGGGTCGTGAATTCATTTGCCAATTTATCTGTTGTGTCCACTGCACCCTTCGTTCTATTGTATTGTAAGATACAGTCTGGTTTGTAATTAGTTTCCTCTCCACTTATTTTGTCATCGTCATGTTCTGTCGATAGAAGAATAACTGCCGCATTTTTTTTTGGTACGTAGGAAACTAAAGTTCTATTTTCCATAAAAGCAAACAAGCTTGAAAAGTCCTTCTTATATCTTGCTGGAAGTAGTTGTTTTGGAATATAAGGTTTATTTTTACGCAGTGTATCACACAAGGTAAGGTTTTTATCTAAAAGCTTATCAGCTAACTCAATACTTGTAAAAAAGTTATCAGTAGTTATTCCATATCCTCCAGATAAATGGTTTACCAGGTCCATCCTTACCCTTTGTCCTTGGCCTTTCTCTGGTTTGTTCCCTTCTTTGCCTAAAATTATTACTTATTTTGTAATAAAAATCTGCATTTTTTTCATGAAAAAACTTTCCTAAATAAGGTTGCATATTTACCGTATATGCCGAGCTACAGCCAATGCCCAAATTTACTTACTCTTCATGTAAACCGGAAAAGGTGCCTTGCCTCGGAATGCGACTAACTGCTCATCCACGCACAAGTGTTCAGATCAATTTAAGGATTTCTTGCATTTTGATACAAAACTATCAAAAATATCTCTGATTGGGGCAAATTTATCGGTGCGTTTTCTTTCTTGTCTTGTTTCAAAATTGTGGAATCTTAAAAAGCACATAATCTATTGCGAGACAAAGCAGATGATACTAGAGGTCGACATAAAGTTGGATCTTGGCTCCATAGAACACATATTGGCTCTTCAGCAGCGTGCCAGGCTCCAAAAATAATAAGCAAACCAATAAACGCTTCTAGTTTTTCTTGCCCAAAAGAAGAAAAGGCCTTCTCATTTCTCGCATAATATGATTCGACTCTTCTATTCGTCTCCGATAAAATTACATCCATAATCCAAAAAATAGTTCAAAAACTTCTTTTATGGTGGAAAATTTGGAACTATATCTACTCAAACCTGTTGAAACCTTTTAAATATTACATTTTCTTCTTTTTACCCTCGTAGTAAGTGGAACTTTAACCCACACACTACCATATTTAGACGAATAATCTTTAAGAATAATCTCTAGAATCTGCGACTCATTTTCATTATCACTAACTTGCAAAACGTCATCAATCTCATCAATTTCAGTCACTACATCAGGCTCTTCAATATCACTTGAACCATCCTCTAGTGCTAAACCATTGAAATAACTATCGTAATTGTCCGTTTCTAATATCGCCAATAGTTCTTCGTCAGTTAGCTTTTTTTCATTTCTAAACTTCCGTGATTCACTCATTTTTATAAACGCGTACTCGACAATCACCGTAAATGTAATTAAACACACTAAAATTATAATGAGATAAATACGTGCACAACGCTGTTATTATGAATTGGGAATCCCCAAGAACATTGACGCCAAGAAAGGGGGAATCCCCGTCGTTTGAACGATTTGGGGTTAGTTTGTACCGCAGTTGGTTTTTAACGTATGCAAAATGTATACCTGTCGTTACATACCGAGCGGGGTGCAACTGGACCCCAAGAAACAAAACTCTCTATAATTTGTTGCAATAAAAAGCAATTTATTCAAACTCTTTTATATCAATTTAGAAATATATTTAAGAAACATAGCTCGAAGGAAAATAAGTAAAAAAAATTATTTTAGAAAATATCCCCAAAAATTCGTGTCTGGGGTGCAACTGTACCCCGCTGAGGTTTACGAAGGTTAAGCATTGTCCCTTCTATTGCTATGGTAGGAACGGTGTTTGTAGTTAAGAAACAAAAAACTAATAAATATATATATATATATATATATATATATATATATATATATATATATATACAGGGTGATTCATGAGGAAATGTCAATACTTCAGGTACATATTCAGGACCAAAAAATTAACATAAAAGTCTATATAAATAAGTGTCCGCAAGGCCTTAGTTCTCGAGATATAGGGTGTTAAAATTTTCATTTAATTTTCCTATTTTTTAAATAAAATCTATGATAATGTAAATAATGGAGTGAAAATTGATATACGGGGGTTTTTTGGTATGACAAATTCGAATCTAATATTAGTATTGCTCTTACTTGTAGGGGGCGCCACCTACATGTCTTTCTACTCCTTCGAACAATCACAACTTTTTGGTACAGTCTTGTATTACATTTTTGAGTAAAACAAATTATTCGCTTGCCATTTCTACGTCAAAAAGGTATACCTGTTAAAAATGGATACGAGCAACCGTTTACGAGATATTTGGATTTAAAACAATTTCGGCGCATGTAATTTTTTATCGCAAAATTTTAAAAGTTTGTTATTTTGTCCAAATTTAAACGCATCTTGGCACAAAAGCTTTGAAATGAAAGACTAACACATTTTTTTGAGGTGTGGATTCAGTGCCTCAGACATAATCTAAACAAAAGGTATTTACTTTTTATTAAAATTGTTATTATTAAGTTGTTTTTAATATAATCTAGGTTACGTTTTATAATTTTCAAAAATTCCACCATTTGCTTTTAAGCACAGGTCAGCTCTATGGTGTACAGCTCGGGTTGCTCTGTGGATACATTCGGGCGCATTTCTTAGTATTTGTGATGCGTTTGTTATCCGATCCAATAATGATTCTCTTGTATTTACTTTAGTGGAATATACCAGTAATTTGAACCATCCCATTTTCAAGAAAGTTTAAAAATTTTCTCCTGTAAGACTACCGTCGATTATAAATGGACCAATTAAATGACCATTTAACATACCACACCACACATTAATGCTAAATTTATGTTAGAAAAAATTATGTTCTACTGTAGCGTAAGGATTTTCATAGGACCACCGGTGTTCATTGTGAAGATTATTTATACCATCACACGTGAACTGTGCTTCATCAGTGAACAAAACATACCTATACAACCTTCGATCTTCATTAATCCAGTTACAGAATTGCATTCTCAACTCAAAATCACCCTCCTGCAAATGTTGAACCCGTTGTAAATGAAATGGGTACAAACAATTAATGTGAAGATTTCTCCAAGCAGACGATTGTGTAATTTGATAAGTATCTGCAATCCGCCTAGTGCTTACGCTTGGATCATTTTCGACGGCATTGAGTATAGCCTCTTCTATTTCAACGTTGGGTCCCGATTCCCTTTCAGATACAATTTTCGCACTTGGAAGCATCTCAGATTCTCAGTAGTGAAAACTTGTTGAAAAACTCTTCTATCTGGCACCCTTCTATCTGGAAAACGACCCTGGTACTCCGCGACTGCTTGAATTGCGACCCCATTGCAGAAGCCATAGACGAATATCATATCTGCATATTCACGATGAGGCATAATGACGTATTTAGATCTAAAGTTTCTTAAATGATTATTGTCAGATAATAAAAGTTATGAACAGAAATTGACAGTAACAAAATTTGATCTTATTATTAACTGACATTACTATTGCTAAGTAACAGGTAAAACGATGAGAACACCAACCAGTAGTTGTTCTGTCAGGCGAGGCACACTTCTATTTTTTTACAATACATGCATACTTTATGTGAATTTGATAAAAAAAATCACATGCGCCGAAACTGTTTTAAATCCAAATATGTCGAAAACGGTTGCTCGTATCCACTTTTAACAGGTATACCTTTTTGATGTAGAAATGGCAAAGGAATGATTTGTTTTGCTCAAAAATGTAATACAAGACTGTACCAAAAAGTTGTGATTGTTCGAAGAAGTAGAAAGACATGTAGGTGGCGCCCCCTAAAAGTAAGAGCAATGCTAATATTAGATTCGAATTTGTCATACCAAAAAATCCCCGTATATCAATTTTCACTCCATTATTTGCATTATCATAGAATTTATTTAAAAAATAGGAAAATTAAAATAAAAACTTTAACACCCTGTATCTCGAAAACTAAGGCCTTGCGGACACTTATTTATTTAGGCTTTTATGTTTATTTTTTGGTCCTGAATATGTAACTGAAGTATTGACATTTCCTCATGAATCACCCTGTATATACAGGGTGTCCCGAATTGCAGTGTCTAAACTTTAACAGCGCATTCTGCATTCAAAATAAGCCCTAATTTTCTATATAAACGTATATCGGCAAATGCTTCGTTTTCGAAATACAGGGTGTTAAAGTTTTAAGAAACAAATTGTTATTTAGTCATAACTTTTTTAGTACTTGAGATATTGTTATTAAATTTGGTAAACAGCATTTGAGTAACAAAAGGCATTTTTTGATTTGAAATATTTTTTAATTCTTTATCAGTGGCGTCCGTACAGGATTTTTTATTGAATATTCTTGAAGAAAAAATGGTACGCTACTGCTTTTTCTGAAAACAAAAACCATTCCTAAAATCCCCACTCAGTTTGGAGCAAATTTGATCCCTTGTCTTTTTTCGTGCGATGCAAGGATTTCGAGTTAAAAACTAAAAACTATTTTTATGTATGGCGTAGTTAAAATTTCTATTATTGTTAGTTATTTCAGTGGCAAAACCTTTAACATCTTGGTATGCCATGATTGCATTTTTGTGACAATTGAACAATTGCTAGTTTCGTCTTTAAAGTGTGACATTTGAGATTTTAGAGTAAATAAATGTCAGGTACATTACAGTTTATACAAAAAGGTAATTATCAGTCTAACTAGTGATTTCAAAATGGTGTTATTCAGAAACTTTGAGTATGCTGATATTCATTTCGTTTATGGTTTCTGTAATGGAAATGCAAATGCAGCAGTACGGGAATACTAACGAAGATTTCCAAATAGAAGATTACATTGCAAACAAATTTTTGATTAAAACGCATTTAATGTTTAGGAATTTTGGACTCAAAAAAAATCCGAGAAACAAAAGTAGGAGAAATGAACAATATCGAAACGTAATTTTAAATAAGTTTGGCAACGATAGGACATTAAGCCTACGAAGAGCAGCTCATAATTTACAAGGCAACGCAGTTTTTGTTTCTAAAAATAAGGTTCATCGCGTTTTGAGGAAAGATCACAGGAAGTCATTTCAGATGCAGCCAGTTCAAAACTTACAACCTGGTGATGCCGAAAAACGTGTCAGTTTTTGCAATTGGTTTTTGCGCCAAATAGAGGAAGGCGAGAAATTCTCAAAAAACATTTTGTGGACTGATGAAGCCACATTTACCCGAAGCGGCTCAGTAAATTTCCATAATTTACGAATCTGGAGCGATGACAATCCACGTGTTGTACGAACTAGAACATTTCAGCAAGAATTTTCTGTTAATGTTTGGTGTGGTGTAATAAATGAAATTTTTTGCGGGCCCCATATTCTACCACCACGCCTAGATGGACAGTTATTTAATGATTTTCTGCAAAATGAGTTATTTCAATATCTAGAAAATATTCCTCTAAATCTTAGAAACGAATTCTGGATTTAAATGGACGGGGCTCCCGCGCATTTTGCACTTGTAAATCGCGAGTGGTTAAATAATAATTATCCAGAACGGTGGATTGGACGATTAGGAGCTACAGCCTGGCCACCACGTTTTCCTGACCTCACACCTGTCGACTTCTTTGTGTGGGGTATTTGAAAAATTTAGTTTATTCCAGACCAATTCATACAGAGAACAACTGATTCTAAGGATAGAGCAAGCCTGTGAAACTTTGCGAGCCAATACGAATTTTATACGCCATGCCACTGACACAGTTAAGAGCAGATGCCGAAAATGTGTCGAAGTTAGAGGAGCTCATTTTGAGCAATTATTTTGAATTTTAAGGCCCACATTAATCTTTAATGATATTTAAAGTGCTCTATAAATTTTTTTCACGATCTAAGTTAATAAAAGTTATGAATTCTAGTTTTTGTAAAATTAATTACGAACTTAGTTAATAAAGAGTAGTTTCTGTAAAATGAAGTATCATCTTCAAAATTGAATTAATTCTAATTACCGTTTTACAAAATGAATCGACGATTTTAGAATTATAAACTCATCTGTCATACTTTAAAGACGAACCTAGCAATTGTTCAATTATCACAAAAATGCAATCATGGCATATCAAGAGTCGACAATAAAGGAATGATGGTAAGTACCAAGGACATTAGATTTTAATAGGTTGCCTGCTAACTTCTGCGATGTCACCCTGATAACCCAAACATAATGCAAATCTCCATTACAACGGGTCGATGACGTCATCTCTCCTTAGTTGTCAGACAAGCTTTTATTTTAGAAACCCTACATACGTTGTTCAGAAATTATGAACTCACCCGGAATGCATGAAATAAATATCGGAAACCTAATAATTTAAAAGCTTGCTGTTACAATCCCACCTTAAAGGTTTTGCTACTGAAATTAACAATAATGGAAATTTTAACTATGCCATACATAAAAATGGTTTTTAGTTTTTTACTCGAAATCCTTACACCGCACGAAAAAAAGACAAGGGATCAAATTTGCTCCAAATTGAGTGGGGATTTTAGGAATGATTTTTGTTTTCAGAAAAAGCACTAGAGTACCATTTGTTACTCCAAGGCTGTTTACCAAATTTAATAACAATATCTCAAGTAATAAAAAAGTTATGACTAAAAAACTATTTTTTTCTTAAAACTTTAACACCCTGTATTTCGAAAACGAAGCATTTGCCGATATATGTTTATATAGAAAATTAGGGCTTATTTTAAATGCAGAATGCGCTGTTAAAGTTTGGACACTGCAATTCGGGACACCCTGTATGTATATATATATATATATATATATATATATATATATATATATACATATACATTTATATATATATATATATAAATTAACAACGCTCTCACTTCTTTCCGGGTCAATGAATTCCATAAGGAGAAGATTACATACATTTGTCTCAGTTTCCGCATAGTCATTCTGTTTATATCTCATAGTTTCTTTTACAAACAATAATTTATTAAAATACACAATTGATGCACCCATCTATAAAATTTATAACGTTTGTGACACGGCGGCTTATCGCGATCGTATAAATCCGTCCGATTTATTTCGCTAATCTCCGTGGAATCTCATTAGAATACCGGTGGCTGCCAATTTTTCACAGATTACCAGAGGAGGCCGTGCGCGTTTGTCAAAGATATCACCGATCGAAACGTCAGATAGACGAAATTAAACGATCCGAGATAGCCGCGGACTCGTTTCCTAATAAGCGATTATTTATAACTAAATATAACTACGGCTTATTTATGAGATGACATTTTATTATTTTGATAAGTAAATAAGTCATAAATTATTCATTTCGCTTAGATAGGAATGCTTGTGTCACTAACAGATGTTGCTTGTGAGAATTACACTGCCATACATTCATTCTGAACTTCAGTAGGAAATGTCAGTCATTTTTTTATAGCTGATAATAAATGATGACCTGTTTATCATTATGCCAAGCTCCCCTACGAGTAAAAAAGTTTAGTTACTTGCGTTACTGGGTTTTGATTTTTTAGAGTACGTCGTAAAAAATCAGTAAATTTCCTTTACCCGAAACGGAACTTCCCTCTTTGCGACTGAAATGCAAAAATTGCAAACACCCGGTGGAAATTTCAATAACCTGGATTCACAGGAAATCGAGCATACAGGACTTGGCTGCAGAGAAGCTAGCGGCCTGCATAGGTTGTATTCGATTTTCTATTGTGGCTGCGTCGGAGTCAAGGCCGCATTTATTATGGGCTTGATAATTAAGATAATATTTTAGCATTTTTAATATAAACTAAATTATTGGTTTCCTATTTCAAAAATTACTATTTAGAAGATGTTTTGTAATTTTTTTAGGGGAAGCATGTGGACAATGCCGTGCTAAAGCAAGCTGGTCGCCGAGTGACGTAGATCGCTCACACCGAGTTGGGATAGGTCAAGATTGATCGAGGCAACCTGTAGAGTTAATGGGCCTTGACTACAATTAGACTAGTTATAACTGTTGAAATTGTATAACCCAAAATGCTGTTTGTTGTTGCGCCACTGTACTTTATATAGGCGATATTATTTTAACACATCAGCAGAAATGCTTATTGATAATTTTCTCTTATATAGTTATTAATAAAATTAGTCTCTGCTGGAAATTCAACAAGCGTGTTTCATTTTTAATAGGTTATGGGCCCAGGCCGTCGCGAAGCCCATTGATAACCTCCGAAATTTGATATCGTGTTTTGTTAGTTTAATTTCCGAGTAATCGCACAAGAATGGCTGGTAATTATATAATTAATGTTCTAAGATTGAAAGGACGAGAGAACTATGGGGATTGGACGTTTGCTGTGGAGAACTATCTGGTTTTAGAGGGTCTATCTAAATGCATATCAGAAGTTGTAGCTGACGATGACGCCAAGGCCAAGGCCAAAGCAAAACTTATCTTAACAATTGACACGTCACTTTATGTTCATATTAAAGATGCAAAAACGACTTTAGAATTATGGAATAAATTGAAGACGTTGTTTCACGATAAGGGTTTTGCAAGAAAGATTAATTTGTTAAGATGTTTAATTTCCTTGCTTTTGGAAAATTGTGATTCTATGACAAATTATGTCAATCAAGTTGTCGAAACAGGCCAGAAACTACGAGGTACAGGTTTCGATATTAATGATGAATGGATTGGTTCACTTTTGTTAGCCGGATTGCCAGATAAATTTCAACCCATGATTATGGCAATTGAACACTCAGGGATTGCCGTTACAACGGATTCGATTAGAACTAAACTATTGGATATGGAAATAGATGTCAGTAGCAGTGGAAGTGCGTTTGCCAGTAAACAGGATTGGCGTGACAACCGAAACGCTAATAAAAATATGAAATCGGGCGCGAATGTCAATAAACAGATAAAATGTTACAAATGTAAACAAATTGGACACTTTCAGAATAAATGCCCGAATAAGGATAATAAAGATTTAACGACTGTTGTTGGACATTATAGTTACGAAATAACTGTTAAAAATGTGTTGTGTGTTCCCCAATTGGTAACGAATTTATTATCGGTAAGTCAAGTGATAAGAAATGGTAACACTGTTAAGTTTATGAATAATCGCTGTCAGATTTTCAATAACCAAAATAATTTAGTTGAAACAGCTGATTTAAAGGATGGGGTATATAAGCTAAACACATTGACTGTTAATACGTGTTTATTATCGACGAAAACGGTTATTTCAGGAGAAGTTTGGCATCGTCGTTTTGGGCACCTTAATAGTGCTTACCTGAATAAAATGAAGGATGGTATTGTCGAGGGACTTAATTATCCAGGTGTTCTAGGTATAGGGCAGAAAAATTGTGAAATATGCTGCGAGGGTAAACAACCTAGATTACCATTTAAGAATAAGGGTCACAGGGCTAAAGATATTTTGGAAATAGTACATACAGATGTATGTGGTCCAATGAACACTGTATCTCTTGGAGGATCAAAATATTTCATAATTTTTGAGGATGACTTTAGCCGTATGGTTTTTGTTTATTTTGTAAAGACAAAAGACCAAGTGTTTGATTGTTTCAAAAATTTTAAAAACATGGTCGAAAATCAACAAGGCAAAAAGATTAAGATCTTGAGATCAGACAATGGGGGAGAGTTTTATAACAGGGAGTTAGACAAATTTTTAAAAACCTGTGGAATTATCCATCAAAAAACAAACCCATATACGCCTGAACAAAACGGTATGGCAGAACGGATAAATAGGACTGTAGTTGAAAAATATAAGTGTATGCTGTTTGATGCGAACCTTGAACAGAAATTTTGGGCAGAAGCAGTTCACACGGCAGTCAATTTACGAAATCGGTCATTAGCTTCTGGAATTGATAAAACTCCATTCGAACTGTGGACAGGCAGGGTGCCTGATGTGAAAAATCTCAGAATTTTTGGCAGCACAGTAATGGTACATGTTCCCAAAGAAAGACGCTTAAAATGGGACAAGAAGGCTGTTAAATGTATTTTAGTAGGGTACGATGATGAAATTAAAGGTTATCGATTATATAATGCTACGAAAAATACAATATTTACGAGTCGAGATGTGACCATAATGGAAAATATCAAAGATAAAGAGAACATCATGGTGAACAGTATAGCAAACACAGAAGGAGATAATAATGACCTAATATCAGTTCCAGTGGGAGATCATGTTACAAATGGAATAATTGAGGATGACTTACTCTCTAATAGCTCAGGTGAACTTTAGGAGAATGCTGTCAGTAATGACAGTGATGATTCGTCTCCTGATGAAGAGGCTCCTATTGTATTAAGAAGATCTGAGAGAGTGCGAAAACCAAGAAATTTTGTAAATGGTTTTACTTGCATTTACTCAGAAAATTCTGATGTGAACACTGATCCGGAAACTGTTAAAGAGGCTTTATCACAACCTGATGGTGACCAGTGGAGAAGGGCAATGGAAGAAGAGCTGCAATTTTTCGAGGAAAACCAAGCATGGGAGCTGGTTGACATTCCTCAAGAACAGACAACTGTGCAGTTCAAGTGGGTGTTTAAAAAGAAAATTGATTGTGAAAACAAAGTGCGGTACCGTGCTAGGTTAGTTGCGAAGGGTTTTTCCCAAAAACTAGGTATCGATTTTGATGAAACCTTTTCACCTGTTGTAAGACATTCCACCCTTAGATTGTTAATAGCCTTATCCGTGAAATTAGAATTAGATATCATACATTTAGATGTTACCACCGCTTTTTTGAATGGCATTCTAGAAGAAAATGTTTTTATGATGTTACCAGAGAGATTTAAAAGTTATGATAAAAATAAAATTTTGAAATTGAATAAAGCTATCTATGGACTTAAGCAGTCTGCTAGGACATGGTACATAAAAGTTGACGTTGTTCTTAAGAATTTGGGTTATAAGAAATCTGATCATGAACCTTGTTTATTTACTAAGAGCAGAGGTAATTTGTTGACTTTTATAATAGTATACGTTGATGATTTTTTTATTTTTTCCAATGATAAGATCGAAACAAATAATTTAAAACTCGAGTTAGGGCAACATTTTAAGATTAAGGACTTAGGGCAAGTTAAGCAATGTCTCGGTATGAGAGTTAGTATTGATAAAAACAAGAAAACGATTTGTTTAGATCAAGAGCAATATATAAATCAACTTTTAAAACGATTTAATATGTTGGATTGCAAGACTGTTTGTACGCCTATGGAAGTCAATGTAAATCTTACAAAAACAGAAAAGCCAAGTAACACGGAATTGCCATATCAGCAACTGCTCGGTTCTTTGATGTATCCCGCTGTTTTGACTAGACCTGATATAGCATTTTCTGTAAGTTATCTGAGTCAATTTAATAATTGTTTCGACGAAACTCACTGGAAACAAGCTAAGCGCGTTTTAAGATATTTAAAACACACTAAGCATTATGGATTAAAGTTTTGTAAAGATAATACGGAATTAGAAGGTTGTGCTGACGCAGATTGGGCTGCAGAGTCGAATAGTCGCAAATCATACACAGGATATTGTTTTAAACTTTGTGGTTCCGTAATATCATGGGAATGTAGAAAACAAAAGACTGTAGCGCTATCAAGCACTGAGGCAGAATACATGGCGGTCTCAGAAGCTACAAAAGAGGCTATTTACTTAAGAAATTTAATAGCTGAGTTAACAGAAATTGTTAAAAGTATTAGAATATTCAATGACAATCAGAGCGCAATTAAATTGTCTGCTAAATCAATGTACCATAAGAGGACAAAACACATTGACACACGTCATCATTTTATTCGGGATGCAATTTCTGATAACTTAGTAGAAGTTAAGTATTTAGATACAGCGAACATGCCAGCCGATATTCTTACAAAGGGTTTGGCATCAGTTAAACATTATAAGTTTTTGGATTTGTTGGGTATAACACACCCATTAAAGTAAATTTTTGATTATCATTTTGTGTTAGTGGGAGTGTTGAAATTGTATAACCCAAAATGCTGTTTGTTGTTGCGCCACTGTACTTTATATAGGCGATATTATTTTAACACATCAGCAGAAATGCTTATTGATAATTTTCTCTTATATAGTTATTAATAAAATTAGTCTGTGCTGGAAATTCAACAAGCGTGTTTCATTTTTAATAATAACCATATGAATAGAAGGGATATAATTTATTTTTGTGATAAAAGCTGTATAAAATAGTAGATGACAGAATTATGAGAGCTATGCTGAAGTTTAACATTTTCCTAGATTCTGAAAACGAAATCAAATTAATAGTTTTTCTATGTTTCCGATCTTACTATTAGGTTAAGAATTATCTAGAAAATATGTCTTGTTTCGTGTCATTGTTTAATTATATGTATTCTTATATTCTTTTTTTAATTCTTCTATTTTTTAATTTCTCTGTGTATCGTTTTTGGAGAAAAAACACGTTTCTTTTGAAGATGGTAAAATATTATTGGATACTGAGCTATTTAATCATTCCGGATCTTTTAAAATTCCTAGTATAATTTAATTTATGCTTTTAATATTTTTTCTCATAGGAAAAAATTATGTCACACCAAAGAACCGTACCTATTACGTTCAGTTTCTTCAAGGCTAAACCCATAAGAATAACGCTAACATAAAACAGTTTTTTCCATATGCGGCCAATAACCTGCAAATTCAATAAAATACCGAACAAAAATTACGGGAAATATTAATTTGAATTGCAAATAATAAGCCTGCAACTGAGAATTCTATTAACAAGTGCCTTATTAGACAGGGATAATTGTCGGTGTCATTCAAAGTCAAATTACCTTTAAGAGCGAATTATGTTGTTTCGTTGTTTCGACACGACATTATATTAATTTCGTTGAAATTATATTTGCTGAATTTGTCGTTAATTATTGACCTTTTCTAGGAGATATTCTATATCAGCATTAATTAATAAGAAATTTAATTACCGAGGTAATCTTGAGCAAGCACTAATAGGTTCAACAGTGTTATTAAAGAATAAAAATATTAGTTATGCATTTATTGCATTTCTTAAACAATTATAAAAACATGGTACCGTTTAATTTTTTTTTATTCTTGATATACGATAACATTTTTGCTATTAAGATACATAGATCTTAATAGGTCTAGTGCAGGGGCGTGTAGTCCATGGAAGCAAGGGAAGCAGTGAAAAATGACAAAACATCTTCTAAAATAAGTAATTTTTGAAATAGGAAACCATTAATTTAGTTTATATTAAAAATGCTAAAATATTATCTTAATTATCAAGCCCATAATAAATGCGGCCTTGACTCCGACCCAGCCACAATAGAATATCGAATAGAACCTATGAGGGCCGCTAGCTTCTCTGCAGCCAAGTCCTGTATTCTTGATTTCCTGTAAACCGAGCCAGAGGTTATTGAACTTTCCATCGGCTGTTTGCAATTTTTACATTTCAGTCGCGTGCTTTAAGTGGTGGCGGAAGCTATCGTTGGAGTAGGTTCTTTGTTTGAACGGTTATCCGTGTGTTGTGTGATACGTACATCACGTCGTGCATGGTGCGATATGGAAGACAATAATACGGACGTGGATATGCAAATACCGTCAACTTCGGCTGTCGGTAATAACTTTGAAAATATTGGAGAATTTAGTAAGAAGAGTGTGTGTGAATGTGTGGTGTGTGTCTTAATAATAAAGGGATTTTCAACATTAAACTTCGCTGATAAGCTTCAAATAATTTCCAAAGGAAGGGCAAAACCGCCTATGAAAAATTTAACCACAAAAATGAAAAACTGTATTAGACATTTTTATCAGGAAAAACAATACGAACAATTTAAATGGCTGACAGGGTGTGAAAATATAAGTAAATTATTTTGTTGGCCATGTTTACTTTTTGAAATTGAAAAAAGTTTCTGGAATAAAACTGGTTTTTCCGATTTAAACAAGTTCCATAAACCTGTAAAAAGACACATTAGGTCCACAGCGCATTTACAGGCCGTCATAAAAGAAAAAGTCTTCGGCAAAACCAGAATTGAATACGCCCTTAATAAACAGTTGGAAATTAATCACCTCCAACACAATGAACTAATCGATAAAAATAGGCAAATATTAAGAAGAAATGTTGTTTGTTTTCATGAGGAAACAAGGGGTTTCTTCAAATAGAGGACATTTTCAAGATTTACTTAGTTTAATGGCTAAATATGATGATTGCTTAAAAAATCATTTAGAGCAGTCTAGCGTTTTTCGGGGAACGTCGAATCGAATCCAGAATGATTTAATTTTCGCTGTTGCAACCATTATTCTAAAAAGAATTAAGCAGGAGATTGGCGAGGCGCCGTTCATTGCTGTTGTTCTGAACGAAACAACTGATATCACTAATTTTAGCCTATTATCTATACTAATACGCTACGTTAAAACAGACGGAAGTATTCAAAAGCGATTTTTAGGTTTTAAGAATGTGTCCGAAAATCGTACAGCAGATGCATTATATACCGTAGTTTATAACGTTACTAAAGAAATTAATGGAGAGAAAAAATTAGTTGTCCAAAGCTATGATGGAGCTGCAGTGATGGCAGGACAATTAAGGGTCTGCAAAGATAGTGCTGTGTTTGTCCATTATTTTGCTCATACATTAAATTATGTTTTATCATAGTCCATCAATCACATTAAAGAGTGTAAAGCATTTTTCCTTACTTTAAGTGGCATGGCTGCTTTTTTTTTTCAAGTCAACAAAACGTACACAAGCTTTGGACTCCATTGTCCACAAACGATTGCCCAAAGTAGCTCCTATTAGGTGGAACTATAATGGAAGACTTGTGTTAAGAGTATCTGAAAATCGTGAATCACTGATTGAACTATTTGAGAATATAATAGAAAATAAAGAAACGTGGGACTAAGAAGCAATAAATAGTTCGAGGAGGTTTTTGGACTGTTTGAAACGAGATTTTTAAAATTTTAATTATTTGTTGAACATATTTTCAGAAATATTTCCATTCTTGGACAATGTTTTTAATATATTACAAACTAAAACAAATGATAAACAAAGTGGATGATTTTAAGTCCATGTTAAGCCAAAAAAGAGATGACTCTAACCTATTTTGGGAGAAAACGATGACGTTAAATGTAGAGCCACAAGCCAAGCGTCTTCGAACAGACAAGGTGGGAGATGTTCAAGCATCATATAGACGCCCCTTTTATGAAATAATCGATCAAATTCAGCAAAAAATAAACTATAGATTTAACGGTTTAAATGATAAACGTTAAGGAACTAATTCAATTTTTAAAAGACAAGGAGCCGGAAGATGCCTACACCGAAGTGTCGAAATTGTGTGAATTAGTATTGACAATACCTGCCACAAGTTCATCAGTAGAACGCAATTTTTCAACACTTAAACGTATAAATATTTTCGTGAGAAATTCAACGGGACAGGAGAGACTTTCGCATACATCGCTGTTGTCCATTGAAAATAAACTTCTCCAAAATATGTCGGAACATCGACATTTTTATGATGATGTCATTGACTAATTTGCAAAAAATGATCGAAGAATCGAATTACATTACGAATAGGTAAGTTTCTAAAAATTGCCTCCCTTTCTTGAAATTTCACCCCACGCCCCTGGTCTAGTGATATTGTTAAAGTAAAAACTTGGTGCAATTCTAATTAATTGTTTTTTAATGTTCAAAAAACAAACATCTTGACATTTATATTTTCAATGGATCCTCTTATATTAAATAATCAAACCATTGAATGCAAACCTTTTATTAAATTTTTAGGTATAACACTGGATGACAAATTGAAATTCACGGAGCATATTTGTGTTCTAAATTCAAAATAGGCATCTGCATGTTTCGGGCTGAGAGTAGTATCTAATGAGCTATGCTGGTCCGCTGTAAGAATGTTCTATGTTTCTATGGCAGAACTCAGGGTTCTTAGTAGTAGACTTCTGGGGCTTAAGTGCTCAACATTTGCTGAAGTCAATGTTCGTATTGCAGAAGAGGGCAGATCGGTACCTGAACAAAGCTCAACCACGAGATCATTGTAAACCGTTGTTCATCTCGTCCAGGATTTTGACCTAGCCTTGTCTAGAAAAGTGTGTCTTGTTCACAAGAAACTTCACGAATACATCAATGGTGGTGTTGTATCTCAATATCGCACTCGATAATCCAACAACCTTCCATTGCCCATCCCCAGGCTTGTTTCAACCAAAAACTCTATCATCTATGAAAGTATCAAAGTGTCACATACATGATCTGAAAGAGTTTAGAAAGAAAAGTTTCTCGCACGATTTTGCTTTACAGCATGATTTTTGAAATTATGACAGAATTTATATAAAATGGTCTAATTTGACACCCTTGGTATATATTACAATAATTAGGTGCAGGTTTTGATTAAAATGTCAAATACACATCACGTCATTCTGAAGCAGATGGTAAATATTGTTGTATGCCCCAGCAACTGTCAAACAATCGACCATTGACAATCAACAACTGTAGCCTTTTTTCAGTTTCATCATTTTTGCAAGTTTTGCAAGATGGTTTTTTAGAAGACATCATAGAGGCCATCAACGCAGCAAATTTACTCTGATTTCAGAAAAATCTAAAGAATGTTACAAAAAAGAACTCAGTTTGTTCGAGTCCTGGTGCAATAAAAAAAATTATCCACAGTAAAGGAAGAGGTATTGCTAGCATATTTTCATATATTATCAAGTTCATATGTCCCATCAATGGTACGGTCGAAATATTCGATGTTAAAATTAATCATAAAACTTGAGAAGGACGTGGATATAAGCAAATATCATAAACTCACATCCTATTTAAAGAGAATCAACGATAACTACAAAAAAATCAAAAATTTGGGAACAGCAAGATGCAAAAATTTTATATTTTTAATGCTGCAGACAACGTCTATCTCATGAAGAAAAAACCTACAATCTTTGATATAGCATGCGCTTGTCGACGTGATGAGTTGATGAAGATGACGACCGAAAACATTGCAGATAAAGAAGACATTCTGGTAATTACCATACCATCTACCAATATGCCGAGAAAATTTGTGGCTACGCAACCTGTAAACACTATAAACAAACGCTCTTTTCTGTTTTATAGAAATGGAAAATGCGTTGGTACATTACATTTTTACCAGTTCCTACTTATCCGACACTTAATTATTGGGCATAATTTAAAATAAATTGAATATGTAGTTATTTACACTGATTTTTTAAAACCGTCATTTTGTTCCGTCATGTTGAATTCAGTTTATCCCTATATTACATTTCATTTTTGCACAAAACTTGAAGTCAATTGAATAAGAACATATTGATTTTTTAAGTCGTTTTGTTCCCCACCTTCAATTTGTAGCACCAAAGTTGTATAAGTTTATCAGTATATCACACTTAATACTTGCATTGAAATTAATCTAAGTAGTTTTTTCGGGCTGTTTTTTATAGTATATTACATACCTAGGTGGAAAATGTTTCATTCTCCTCGAGAGAAAAGGATGGTGAACCATTTCTCGTGACAGGAATGAAACCTTTCCACCGAGACTTGAATACTATTTTAATTATAACCATGCTTTTAAACGCAAAAGTCGTTTTTGTGACAGATACAATTATGTGAGAAATTAACCAAATAAGAATCCTGTATAACTACAAGCATCGCCACCATCAACAGATAAAAAGTCAAACTGACATTTTTGACAATTATTACTATAGTACTAAACAAGCTAAGCATACAAACTTAAATTAGATGCATTTTTGATATATTGTCATAAAAAAAGTTGATATTCGCAAAAAGGTATTCAGAAAGCTATTTCTGAAGTTATTGTGCTGGAATATTTTAGTGAAATTGCTAAAATCAAAAAGCCGCCAACCCTATGGTTCATTTATTCAATGTTGCGTACTACTTTAAGTATTAAAGATAAAGTGGATATCTCCAAATTACCGAGGTTATTGGCATTTTTAATAATCGAAATCTAGGATGTTAATCTAAAAACTTAAGCACTTTCTCCAATGAGAACTTGGCGGCGTTTTTTATATAATCGAAGAAAATTGAAATATTTTGGATATTCAATAAATATCGACATTTACCTGGGTGATATTTACCCGGGTGGAAAGTGATCACTTTCCACCCACGTAAATGTCACCTTTCATCCGGATAAATGACAAAGTCAGAAATATGTTTCTTTCAAACCATTAACATGTCAGAAATGTCAACATTATATACGTGGTTGTTAGTTGTTATGTTATTTTTTGATTCGGTTCCTTTCATTTCTAAGTAATACTTGATGTTTGTACAAAATTCAAGAAAAACTGGATAATTAGATTTTTAGTAATATTTTTTAACAATTCACTAGGCCGCCATTTTGTTTCGTCTTATTGGATTTTTACCAAAATATTGGCATGTCGTCTATATATGATCCTTAATTTTTGACCAAAAGTTGAGGCCAATCGTATAAGCAGTTTTTTAGCTATGTCAGAAAACATTTTTTTAATATCTAGAAACGCTATAATTTTGTCAGTTCATCTCTATATCACACCTAATTCTTGCTCAGAATTTAAAATCAATCTAAGTGGTTTTTCAGGATTTTTAAAATATTTTATTAAATTGCCATTTTATTGGATTCGTACCAAAATTTTACCACAGGTTTTCTATGTAATACTTGAGTTTTGTACAAAATTTCAGGTAAATGGGTAAGTAGTTTTTTAGGTATAATTGTTTTAACATTTCACGAGGACGCTATTGTGTTTCACCGTATTGGCTTAGTACTAATGTTACCAGGTCATACCTATATAACCCTAAAACGCGAAGATATGTCCTCCTACCTACTTTTAATAAAATAAAACTTTTACGAGGGAGGTAAAGTTGGGGAAATTTATAATAATAAAATACA
Organism: Kuschelorhynchus macadamiae; assembly: GCA_030620095.1. NCBI lineage: Eukaryota > Metazoa > Arthropoda > Insecta > Coleoptera > Curculionidae > Kuschelorhynchus > Kuschelorhynchus macadamiae. The sequence continues at coordinate 225,422 of JAUTXW010001327.1, read as the reverse complement.
GACAATGGAATATTGACAAAAAAATTAAAACATTAAAGAATTGATAAAACATATTTTTTGGCTAATTTATTTCTCTACCACAATTAGTTATGGTACACAATCTGAAATCAGTTCATTAAGTAGTTTTTTTAGGGTGAATTTTTAAATATTTTATTAAACCGCCATTCTGTTATTCTGTTCCGCCACCTTGGATTCATACCAAAATTGTACCAGTTGGTTCCCGCATATTACTTGATTTTTGTGCAAAATTTGATATAAATTGGTTAAGTACTTTTTTAGTAATGTTTTTTTTTTAACATTTCACTAGGCCACCATTTTGTTTAGCAATACTAAAATTTTACCAAACTTCCTAGATGACCCTTAATTTTTAACCCAAATTTGAAGGCAATCTTTCTTCTTTTTTCATTTTATTTAAAATTTTATATATATATATATATATATATATATATATATATATATATATATATCTTTAGTTTTAAGTTAGTATTTTACAGTATATACAAAGAAGCAAGCAAACATGGTCATATGTATTTATATATTTGTGCTGATACATCTACATATATTTATATTTTTTTAGTTTATTTAGCGTTGTCAATAATATAGTTGGGTATATGTTTGTTCTAATTCTTTTGTTATTTAGCTTGGTCAATGATGCTTTTATTTTAGACAATAAAGCTTTTTTAAGTTTGAATTTTAAGTAGTTTTTTAGCTATGCTACGAGCTTAGCTAAACAGACAGACAGGCAGACTGATGAAATCAAGAAAACATGTTTTTCGGCATCTAGGGACACTGAAACGTAAAGATCTGAAAAAATCTCGGAGGGTGATTTTTTTACGATTACAAAACTTCCCTTTTGCGAGAAAAGTAAACAGTAAGTTTTAAACTGGTGTCATTTAAAAACTGAGTGAATTATGCTTTGGAACCAGTTTATTTTGTACTATTTACCACCCTATAACAGATGTAAATTTCGTAAAACGACATCCCCGATTAAAATATACTGGTTTTGCGGTTTCAATACAACAATCGTTCTTTTCATCCTAAATTATTGTTATATGAAATCGCTAATTTATCAGTCGGCTTCGTAAAAAGTGAAAAAAGTTTTGTTTCTCATTCAATGCAAATTTTTCACCTTAACGCTACAACCATAAACTTCGCAAAGAGATGCCATGTCTCGTTGATAGGTTTTCACTTCCATTATGTTCCAGTAATGTAAATTAGTCAACGAAAAGAAGCAAGCAAACATGGTCATATATATTTATATATTTGTGCTGATACATCTACATATATTTATATTTTTTTAGTTTATTTAGTGTTGTCAATAATATAGTTAGGTATATGTTTGTTCTAATTCTTTTATCTTTGTTATTTAGCTTGGTCAATGATGCTTTTATTTTAGACAATAAAGCTTTTTTAAGTTTGAATTTTAAGTAGTTTTTTAGCTATGCTACGAGCTTAGCTAAACAGACAGACAGGCAGACTGACAGACAGGCAGACCGATGAAATCAAGAAAACATGTTTTTCGGCATCTAGGGACACTGAAACGTAAAGATCTGAAAAAATCTCGGAGGGTGATTTTTTTACGATTACAAAACTTCCCTTTTGCGAGAAAAGTAAACAGTAAGTTTTAAACTGGTGTCATTTAAAAACTGAGTGAATTATGCTTTGGAACCAGTTTATTTTGTACTATTTACCACCCTATAACAGATGTAAATTTCGTAAAACGACATCCCCGATTAAAATATACTGGTTTTGCGGTTTCAATACAACAATCGTTCTTTTCATCCTAAATTATTGTTATATGAAATCGCTAATTTATCAGTCGGCTTCGTAAAAAGTGAAAAAAGTTTTGTTTCTCATTCAATACAAATTTTTCACCTTAACGCTACAACCATAAACTTCGCAAAGAGATGTCATGTCTCGTTGATAGGTTTTCACTTCCATTATGTTCCAGTAATGTAAATTAGTCAACGAAAAGAAGCAAGCAAACATGGTCATATATATTTATATATTTGTGCTGATACATCTACATATATTTATATTTTTTTAGTTTATTTAGCGTTGTCAATAATATAGTTGGGTATATGTTTGTTCTAATTCTTTTATCTTTGTTATTTAGCTTGGTCAATGATGCTTTTATTTTAGACAATAAAGCTTTTTTAAGTTTGAATTTTAAGTAGTTTTTTAGCTATGCTACGAGCTTAGCTAAACAGACAGACAGGCAGACTGACAGACAGGCAGACCGATGAAATCAAGAAAACATGTTTTTCGGCATCTAGGGACACTGAAACGTAAAGATCTGAAAAAATCTCGGAGGGTGATTTTTTTACGATTACAAAACTTCCCTTTTGCGAGAAAAGTAAACAGTAAGTTTTAAACTGGTGTCATTTAAAAACTGAGTGAATTATGCTTTGGAACCAGTTTATTTTGTACTATTTACCACCCTATAACAGATGTAAATTTCGTAAAACGACATCCCCGATTAAAATATACTGGTTTTGCGGTTTCAATACAACAATCGTTCTTTTCATCCTAAATTATTGTTATATGAAATCGCTAATTTATCAGTCGGCTTCGTAAAAAGTGAAAAAAGTTTTGTTTCTCATTCAATGCAAATTTTTCACCTTAACGCTACAACCATAAACTTCGCAAAGAGATGCCATGTCTCGTTGATAGGTTTTCACTTCCATTATGTTCCAGTAATGTAAATTAGTCAACGAAAAGAAGCAAGCAAACATGGTCATATATATTTATATATTTGTGCTGATACATCTACATATATTTATATTTTTTTAGTTTATTTAGCGTTGTCAATAATATAGTTAGGTATATGTTTGTTCTAATTCTTTTATCTTTGTTATTTAGCTTGGTCAATGATGCTTTTATTTTAGACAATAAAGCTTTTTTAAGTTTGAATTTTAAGTAGTTTTTTAGCTATGCTACGAGCTTAGCTAAACAGACAGACAGGCAGACTGACAGATGAAATCAAGAAAACATGTTTTTCGGCATCTAGGGACACTGAAACGTAAAGATCTGAAAAAATCTCGGAGGGTGATTTTTTTACGATTACAAAACTTCCCTTTTGCGAGAAAAGTAAACAGTAAGTTTTAAACTGGTGTCATTTAAAAACTGAGTGAATTATGCTTTGGAACCAGTTTATTTTGTACTATTTACCACCCTATAACAGATGTAAATTTCGTAAAACGACATCCCCGATTAAAATATACTGGTTTTGCGGTTTCAATACAACAATCGTTCTTTTCATCCTAAATTATTGTTATATGAAATCGCTAATTTATCAGTCGGCTTCGTAAAAAGTGAAAAAAGTTTTGTTTCTCATTCAATGCAAATTTTTCACCTTAACGCTACAACCATAAACTTCGCAAAGAGATGCCATGTCTCGTTGATAGGTTTTCACTTCCATTATGTTCCAGTAATGTAAATTAGTCAACGAAACCAATATATCACTCTAGCGAACCATAAGGTGTCAATTTAGTATGTGTCGGGTATAGGGTGATACACAGCTCAAGTTACGTTCCCGTGAGAAATGCGATTCTGCATTTATGCACTTGCAATTCTTAGACTTTTATCTTTTCGTTCTCATGCAACATAAGCATTACTGAACTTATAAATATAACTAAAATGCATTTTGTAGTCAGTTCTCTTTGTACGCTTATGAAATAAAATTGATTTTTTAAAAATAATTTCTCGTGTTTCGAGTTGTTAACTGGCGCAGTCGGTAGGATTATTGCCAACAGTCGCGCATCGTGCGTATTTTCTGGTTTCGTCTCAACGATTCGTGGCAAAAATCGGACAATTAAAAAATCTTCAGGGTGTACTAAGAAACTCAAACATTGACCAGGGATTTGGAACAGCATCGTCCAGCGTCCTATTGGTGCGAGTTTGGGAACACACATCGTCCCACCCTCATAGCTGCTAACCAGGGAAAGGACCACATCGCCTCTCCTATTGGACCCTAGTTTAAGAATGAGAATTGGAATTATCTTCAGTACATTGCTGTAAGTGCTTCCTTTCAATTTTCCTTATTTCATTTTATTTTTATCCTATCTTAAATATTGATATTTACGTCTCTTGTAATTCCGCAAACTGGAAGATTTAACATTAGCTTTTGGAAATTTAAATTGTGAAGGAAATCTAACACCTTTTTCTAATTTAATTCAAATAAGTAAAATAATGACTACTGAACCTAATTTACAACTAGTCAGATATCAGGCAGACAATATTCCGTTATTCGATGGGAATCCAAAACAAATAAACAGATTTATTAATGCTTGTGATAATTTTTATAATAATCATAGAAATAAAACTGACAATAATGCACATATAAATGTATGTTTACACGATACTACATTAAGTAAACTTGTAGGTAGGGCAGCCGATATTATTTGTTTTAGAATAGAATTAAATACATGGCCCGCAGTAAAAGCTGCAATAATTTCGACTTTTTCAGATCATAGATCGATTGATTGTATTATTCAAGATATAATAACGTCCAAACCGGAAAAAAATGAAACTCCGCAACAATTTGGCCTGCGTTTGCAAGACGCTCGCAGTTTGTTATTTTCCAAAGTAAATTTAAGCAATGAAACGCAAGCTCTAAAACTTTTAAAAATTAATGAATATGGAAATTTAGTATTAAAAACCTTCATAAACGGTCTAAACTACCATATGCAACTTGTGGTTAGATTAAAAAATCCAGTTACTTTAGAAGAGGCAATGAGCTGTGCCTTGGAAGAAGAAAATTTTATGTATTATAAGAACCGTAGTAACATATTACCAAAAAACCCAAATTTTAATTCACAAAAACCAAAAATAAATTTGCATACACAAGCACATTATCCTGCTAATGTGAGACCAATATTTTCGAATTACCCCGTTCAGCAATTTTCAAATTTTATGCCTTCTTATAAACAACCAATCCCAAATTTTAATAATGGAAATAATCAATTTATGGGCTTTGGACAATTTAGGCAACCCGCAAATAATTTTAGACAATCGAATTTCCCAAATCAAAATTTTATGCAAAGAAACACTTTTACCCCAAGACCATCTTTTAACCCCCAAAATCAACGCCCAACTCCTTCTGGAATATCACGCCAACAAAAGCCTGAGCCGATGGATACTTCTTCAGGGAACACAACCCTTAGAAGAAACCAACAACCACATTCTTCACAACGTAATATTGTTGTAGAAGAACTATATAATCAATCAGTCGAATCGATAAATGTCGATAATGATCAAAATGAAAATTTTCAAACTAGCAATGCTGAATTTCAATATTATTACCCGGAATACACCGATAATTCGCAATATTCGTATAATGACTCCAATACCGAATTTTCTTGTCTAGAAAATAACCCTTATGAAAATCAAGATTTTAATGAAGAAAATTTTCAGGAGAACCAAATTTTCAACAACCAAACATAATACTTTTAAATAATTATACAAATTCAGATTTACCAGTAATTTTCATACCCGAAATCAAAGCAAAATTTTTAATTGATACAGGTAGTGGCAAAAGTTTTATAAAGCCTAATTTAGCATACAAAATTTATTCAAATTTCATTTTTTCGGAACCTTTCTCAGTAAGGACAGCCCACGCTACGTCCATTCACAATGAATTAATTAATATACCAATATTTCCTTGTTTTAATCATACAGGTAATCATAAGTTTTATCTTTTTGATTTTTCACCTAAATTTGACGGACTTTTAGGAATTGATTTTCTAACACATATTGGAGCTAATATAAATTTAAAACATTGTTCTTTAGATACTCAATTTGTAACATTGCCTTTATATTATCAAAATAATATATCAAATTTACATAATTTTGAAACTATCGAAATAATAATTCCCCCACGTACATGTCAAAGAATCAAACTGCCTGTAAATTAATCGAATGGTTTAGGTATTTTAAAATATACAGATTTTGGTTGCGCAGAGATGCCAGAAGCTTTAGTACAAGTCATTGACTCCTACGCAACAACTATAATTACGAATAGTCGCGAAAACCCAGTTAAAATAAAAATATTTAATCCCATAGATATCGAAACCATAAATGAAGTAGAAAACAACTTCATAGAAAAAATGGAAACCGATACAGAAATAAATGAATATATGGATAATACACAAAAACAAAACTTAAAAAATTTAAGACTGTCACATTGTAATCAGGAAGAATACAGAGCTATTCGAAACTTGTGTTACGAATATCGTGACATATTTTATTGTGAGGGCATCCCACTTACATTTACTAATCAAATTAAACATAAAATAAACCTAACCCATGACACTCCTATATATACAAAAACTTATCGATATCCCGAAATTCATAAAAAAGAGGTTAAAACCCAAATTAACAAAATGTTAGAGAACGGTATCATTCAAAACTCAACGTCACCGTGGAGTAGTCCAATTTGGATTGTCCCAAAAAAGATGGACGCGTCCGGTAAACGTAAATGGCGTATCGTTTGCGATTTCCGTAAAATCAATGAACGCAGTATTGATGATAAATTTCCTTTACCAAATATATCGGATATTCTCGATAAACTTGGAAAATCTCAATATTTCAGCACATTGGATCTAGTAACCGGTTTCCATCAAATAGAAATGGAACCGAATGATATCCCTAAAACAGCCTTCTCAACCGATACAGGTCATTATGAATTTAGACGCATGCCTTTTGGCTTAAAAAATGCGCCCTCTACATTTCAGCGAGTCATGAACAACGTCCTTCGGGGACTTCAAAATGAAATCTGTTCTGTATATCTTGATGACATAATAATTTTCTCTACGTCACTTCAAGAGCACATCGATAGATTAAAATCCGTTTTTGATAGACTTAGAGAATCCAATTTAAAAGTGCAGCTAGACAAATCAGAATTTTTACACAAAGAAGTTGCTTATTTAGGTCACAAAATTACAAGCGAAGGTGTAAAACCTAATCCTGATAAAGTCACCGCAGTTAAAAATTTCCCCATACCAAAAACCCAAAAAGACATTAAGTCATTTTTAGGACTAGCCGGATATTATCGTAGATTCATCAAAGACTTCGCAAAAATCACAAAACCCCTTACATTATGTCTCAAAAAAGGAGCGAAAGTTGAACACTCACCAGCCTTTATTCAATCATTTAACCATTTAAAAGAATTGCTTATTAATGCTCCAATACTAAAATATCCTGATTTTGAAAAACCCTTTGTCCTTACGACAGATGCCTCAAATGTAGCCCTAGGCGCTGTTCTCTCTCAAGGCAACCCACCAAATGACAACCCTGTAGCATTCGCGTCGCGCACTCTAAATGAAACAGAACAAAAATACCCAACGATTGAAAAAGAACTTTTAGGAATCGTTTGGGCATGTAAATACTTTAGACCTTACCTTTATGGCAAAAAATTTAAAATATATACTGACCATCGCCCATTAGTATGGTTATTTAACCTTAAAGAACCAAATTCGAAATTAGTACGTTGGAGGCTAAAACTTGAAGAGTATGATTATGAAATAATCTACAAAAAAGGGAAACAAAACACTAACGCTGACGCCCTTAGCCGAACTCAATTAAACGCAATCGAATCCGAATCATTAATAAATTACCCAGGCGATATAGACACCGACGTAACGCAATTCCTAAACGATCAATTTAACCCAGATATCCTTGACTCTGAAGTAGTGTCACAAACAATAGAAAGACTAGAACACGAACCTGAAACAACACCCAAAATTAATATTATTTCTGACATTCTAATAACTCCACCTATAACACAACTAACCCATTCTAATATTCCAATAAAACCACCCGTAACGGAAACAATACATAGTACAAATGCTAACGAAAATCATTCCAATATGACTATATTAGATGAAATTATTAATAATAAAGCTCATCAACTTATTATTAAAAAAGCACCTTATGACAAATATGTTAAAACCAAACGTGAAAATTTCGAAGGACATCAAATTATTCACGCAACATTACCCACTAATATTATAGTAATTACTAACTTTTTGAAAGAATATTTAACAAATAAAACAACATATGTTTATTTCTTTTCCAAAGAACTAAGAACCTATTTTCAACAAACAATGAATAACCATTTTAAAAATTTAAAACTTATAGAATGTTCAAAATTAATAAATAATGCTCAACCTGACGAACGAGAATTACTAATTAAATATCGTCATGAAGGCAAAACAAATCATAGAGGAATCGGAGATATATCAATATTTTAAGTTATTTCCTTTACCAATTCCCAATAATCGATCATTTCTTGTAAATATTCCTTATAAACCCTACCTAGCATTAGGCAATACAAAATATGCCCATATGGACCAAAGATGTCACGAAATCCAACCACAAAAATATTTGTGTAAAGAAGCCCACACCACGTTGGTCGAAGACAGCCCCTCCTGCGCTGTTCAACTTATCAAACATCACCCAAATATTACGTTTTGCCACCCATTCGAAACTCAAATGCACGAGATCCAGACAACAAAAATAATCGACGACAAATGGCTGATAACAGTACCAATACAAGTAATCGCCGTCATAAATTGTCAAAAATCCGAAGATAACATACCCTTATATGGTTCCTATCTTCTGGAGTCATCCCCAGGATGTAAAGTACGGATAAAGTCAATTACGCTTGAAACATATAAATCAAGCCAATTAACATTTAATGGAATTAATCTACCTACCCTTAATTTAAGTCTAATTAAGGAAAACCGAGATTCATTCTACAGCCCTCCTAGTATGGACTTAAACTACGTAAACCTAAAAACTACTAAAGAAATCGAAGCCAAATTGGAAAACCAAAAGAAGGCCCTAGAAGAAATGACCACAACGATTTATGTAAAGAAGACCAGTTTTTGGACAATTTTACTTTACATATTCATTTCAATAATTTTTATATTTTTCATATACAAAAAACTTGTAAAAAAGTCTAAGAAAAAACAATTAAATGCAAACTCTAATACTTTAGATATTGAAGAAAATAATAGAATTTTCTAAAATATTAATAATCTTTAAACCTTTTTGGAAATTTTTGAAAACACGTCTTTAAGAACGTGCTTTCAACTAAGAGGGGAGGAGTTACGTTCCCGTGAGAAATGCGATTCTGCATTTATGCACTTGCAATTCTTAGACTTTTATCTTTTCGTTCTCATGCAACATAAGCATTACTGAACTTATAAATATAACTAAAATGCATTTTGTAGTCAGTTCTCTTTGTACGCTTATGAAATAAAATTGATTTTTTAAAAATAATTTCTCGTGTTTCGAGTTGTTAACTCTCATACATTTTTTCTCTCAGTCTTATTATTTAAAGTAATGGAACCAGAGTTTGTATATTATTAAATTATAATAACATACCTCGTTCGATTAACTAGTAGGGCTTGATGCCAGGGGTCGTTGGATACATAGACATGGGAAGCCTGGCCATCAGAGCATTGGGGGTAGTGAGGGGGCGGATCAGCTGGCTCGGGAAGGTGGCAACACAGCTTTCGTTGGGCCGGAACCTGCTCTTGGAATTGATCCTTCAACTGTCAAGGCTAGGATTAGGAATCTCACTGTCGAAGAATTATGTGCTGAATGGCACGAGCTAGTAGGACTCAGATCTTCATGTCAGGCCCTTTTAGCCATTCTGAGACTAATTGACTTCTAAAATAAAACAGAGGCCAACTCAGAACCATCATGGGGGTCCTAACTGGACACTGGCTGGTGAAGTATTACCTGCATAAGATTGGATTCAGCAATGATCCATAGATTTTGTACTGAGGTAGATGAAACTACCGAGCATCTAGTCTAAAATGTAATGCTTTAGTCAACGCCAGACTGCTTTGCATGGACATTGTGGAACAAGAAAGAAATTGGGTAGTTAATCAGTAAAAAAACATGAATGTGGTAACTATAATATCTAGGATATTTAGGACACCAAGCCAGTGAAAGTAGCAGTAGTTTAACCTCATTGTCCACGTTTGTTGTCAGAACATATCAAGATAAGAAGAAAGAACTAGACAATCAAGAGTAATTTTTAGCACACATTGTAATTTTAGGTCAACTGGACATACAAGGCTATTGAAATGTTAAGACCAGGCTACAAAAAGATTTCATTGTGGTCAACCCTGTTAAATGAAATATTTCAAGAAGAAAAATCAAAATCTTTTAAGAAATTATCTGGTCATTTCCTTTGTATGTCTATCCATGGCTTGTTCTATAATATGTGCAGATTTAACAAAGGAAGATGGAGGTAGTGTTCTTTTAGGAAGTTACTTCTGGTTACCCCACAGTGGTTTTATAAAAAAGGGTAAAGATGAATATAATGCTACAATTGTAGCATTATTGTAAAGATGAATATAATGCTACAATTAACAGACAACGCAGCAAATATAAACAGGGTGCGAAAAAAAATGTGGAAGCATTAGATTATCCCATCTTTACATTCGCTTGTGCTGTTCATATGCTGAATTTACTTTCCAAGGATTTAAAAGTGAGATATGTGAAAGATCATGTATGTAAATTGTAAAATACTTTCGAAATGCCCAATAGGCATGCTTGGTACAAACAAAAAGAAGGAAAGAAGCTAATATTACCACAAGATATAATACAGATTCTGACTATGTGGAAATTTAGATCAGTGAGTAGCCAAAACTGGCACTGATTCAGTAATTTCTCAGAAAGTATCGAATATTCAAAACCAATGAATGTCTGAACATTTTGGAAAACTTTTTAAACCAGTTTCTATGTTACTGGATATGGTTTAGTGAAAAGTTGTCTCTTTGTCTAATGCAGTTGAGGCATGGAAAATATACATCAACTTCAGTTCTTTAAAACAAGATATTATCAAGCTGTTTCGCTTATGTCACTGTCATTTTGTAATTGTGACATTTAGAAAAATTATTTGTTCAATTGTTAAATATGTCAACTTAAACCAATAACTGTCAAATTAGACCTGGTCTAAATTTAAACCTCTTTAGTGAATACCACTGTAGAATACAATAGAAGATAAAAGACGGTGAATGAGGTAGCTCGAAGTCAACTTGCTGATTATAGAACTGGAACCAACCTTAGAATTGTCAAGACAGCAAGTCAACATGCCTTTTCCAACTATGGGCAGATCACTAAAATACTAAGGTATGTTGGTTGACTAAGGTGAAGAGAGGAAAAGTTTTTAGATACTGGATTTAAAGGTTAAAACTCCCAGTCTCACTTAATATTGCATGTAACTGTCTCAATGTTTTGGCACATTGTGGTAGTTTGGATAACGTACCTGATAAACTCGCTGTGCTTTTTCAGCATTTCCATTTGCTAGGCCATAAATGAAATGCATCTTGGCCATTTTACCGTTAGTAAAGTTATTTACCTTTAAGTCAGTATTAGGTAAAAAAAAATCGAGAAAGCTATTTCGTAGTACCTGGTTGGGAGAGATGTAAAATGACAATAACATTTTTGAAAATCATTGGCTTTCTGACACTGACTTACGTGTAACTACGCAACTGGTGGCATAAAAAATGAATTTACAATAAACATGCAGCTCTATACTAACATACATAAGATGCAAAGTTTCAAGAATACATCTTTAACCGTTCAATACGTACTGAATTAAAATAATATTAAATTTTTTTAATAATTTCAACACCCTGTATCTCAAATTTTAAGCCTTTCTGAACATACCTTTAAAAACCCTGAAGTCACATACAGTACTTATGAAACACCCTGTATATAATGTTTGAAATTATCATTTATTATTATTATTAACTTCGGCACTTACTAAAGGATTAAATATGTATGATATAAGAGCAATATTTTATTTTTGATTTACAATAGCTTTATAAAGTAAAAAAATAGTTTTTTAAATAGCTAGTATAAAAATGCTACTACAAAATAGTTGTCTTAATAATCTTAGTATTATTACCAAGGGCACAATTTAATCCTCATTAGTATATCCGTTGTTATAGAACTGAGCTATTAGCTGTTTATTAATCGCCAGTCTCTAGCCTCTTTTATTTCTCAAAAAAATACATTCGCTGTATTTTTTCATAATTTGGAATTCTTTTGTCATTCTTCTTTAGTTTCAACGCGATAAAAATAATCTTTTTACTTCCCTCATAAAAGAAAAGTATTTTAATCGTGAAAAAATCACCCTCCGAGATTTTTGCGTTTTAAAGTCTCTGGATTTCGAAAAACATCTGTCTGTCTGTCTGTCATTCTGCCTCTACGCGAAATTGCTCAAAAACTACTTATCCCATTGACTTTAAATTTTGATAAAAAGTCAATAGTTATTAGGATATGAAATGTTTACATTTTGGTAAAAAAGCCATTATGGCGGAACAAAATGGCGGCGCCACAAGATATAAAAAAAACATTAAGAAAATATTTACCTGATGGACTTCAAAATTTGCCTAAAAATAAAGTATGATATAGGGAAAAACTGATATAATTTTAGTGCAAACTGTAAATGGCAATACAAGCTAAAATTCTCTTTCTTGGAATAAAACCTTCTTTTTATGGAGAAAAATAATGAAAGAGATAATTTGATTTTTATTGACAATATAAATAAAGTTGTGAAAAATAAATAATACTAATAATAATAATAACCATAATAAGTATATCAAAAATTAAAAAAAAAGTTGAAATGATTTAGCTTATAAGATTTCTATAAACTTATTACCAAATAATTATTTGCATATACATATAAGTTGTAGGTAAATGCGATTTTACCGATTTTTTACTTCTTGTAGTTACCAAACCAAATTAAGTTTATCGTGTTAGACAAACAAAACTAACAGTGGGATAAAAATATATCGTCTATTATTCTGTTTGAGAACGCTATTTTACCTGTAACATCCTGTATCGAATAAAAATGATTGACAGCAATACCTGTTACAATACCGAACTGCCGAATAGAAATTCTAATTTGAAATGTGTTTGCCTAAACATCTTGTATTAATTTTCTCATTAATTTTCGATGTTTAACCTTTTCGACCTTTATGGTTTCAGCAAGTTGGTTTAGAATGTTTTTTATTCACGGCAGATTAAGAATTATTGTTTTTTTTGCGAGGACATGAATTACATTTTTTTTTTCTTTTAAATAGAATTAATTTTGCGTCTTTTTTAACTGAAGTTGTTTATGGATTTATGGAAATCAGAAAGGAAGAGCTTGAATTATCTCCATCAGGTTTGAAATAATTATCTAGCATGTTATGTAAATCTGTCAGAATTCGTGTTAAAAAAACAAGGCTTTATTTTATTTAGTCTTAGTAATATGCCATCCTGTGTCCTGAATAAGAAAAAAAAGACAAAGTCGATTTTGGAAATTACATTGCTTTACTATAAATTATATATATATATATATATATATATATATATATATATATATATATATATATATATATATATATATATATTACATTATATATGTGTATATATATATATATATGCTGTTGTTCTGAGAACAGTTTTGCTGACGTTTCATCAAAATCACAGTTAGCATTTTCGAAACTTTCTTTCTCGCATTCGAATAGAGACTGAAGTGTTACTGGCTGCGAATCTTTCATTTATACTCCTACCCAGGGTCGAGGATTTTATCTGAACGGCCGCTAGTCGTTTTTTATATTTTTCGGATGTTGGTGTTGTTGTCGATCACTGTCTTCCTTACTGTTGGCAGTTTTAATTGAAAATCATACCACGGGAAAAGCCGAGCAAATGCTCTAACCTCTACGATTTATCAAAAATAAACAAACCAGGGGTGTCCATTAGACTTATTGTTGTTAATTTACTGCTACAAAAACTGGATAAATTATACAACTCAACTTATCAACTGTCGAAAAAACTGATTCATATATAAAAAAACTCGAATCATTTTTTTCGAGTTATACGAGACATCGTTCTTGAAAATATCATATCAAGCCTAGATGTCAAATCATTGTATCCTAGTATTCCCATTGACGAAGCATTGGACAGAATTGCTTTGAACCATGATTTTCCAGCATATATAATACAAATCTAGGAGCACTGCCTTAAACATACCTATTTTTCATTTAATCAATGGGGTACTCTCTATCATCAGTAGTCGTGAATTTATTTATGATATACTCCGAGAAAGAAGCCCTTGAGAAAGCAACTTTGAAGCCCAAGTTATTGATTCGTTATGTAGATGACATATTTATTATATGAAACATGGTCATACAGACCAATTTATTATGGAGTTAGAGAAAAACTTCCATTCTTAGATGTTCTGGTCACAAAAACGCATGGCGGACATTTCGAATACACCGTGTATAGAAAGCCAACATATACTAAGAGATATTTAAATGCAAGATCACACAATCACCCAGCACAAATTTAAGCTATGGTCAATACTTTAATATCTAGATCCGTGCGATTAACTAAAACGAAGTTAACATAATATCTGTAGCACTGAAGAAAAATAGCAACACAAATCGGATCATAGAAAAAGATATTAATGTGCAGAGTTCCAGAATAACGAACATAAAAAAAATGAACCCGCAAGAGAACAATTAGTCTTACCATATGTAAAAGGCACAACAGACATATTTGGAAGATTCTTGAAAAAAATCATGGGATATACAGCTACTTGGGAGTCATTAACAATTCAGGCTCCATTCGGACTTCGGACGCGTGAAAGAAAGCTTCGAAAATGCTAAATCTGATTTAGGTCAGCAAAATTATTCATTTCAGAACGACAGTAGTGAACGGATGTAGTCCCGGAAGGAGAAATACGATGAATTGAAGGACTAAGAATACATATATATATATATATATATATATATATATATATATATATATATTTATATATATATATATATATATATATATATATATATATATATATATATATATATATATATATATTATATTAAACAAAGTTGATTTTTTTATATGATATTGTTAAATAAAACTTTTGTATACCCCTACATTGCATTCAGATTTGAATTTCTTTATGATATTTAGTTTTTATCAAACTCTCGGAATCCTCAGAATAATTCTCTTATGGCATTTTGCTCTAAAAGGCAGTTTTAGATTTTCTAAGTTTTTGGCAACTATGTACAGGGTGTTCCAGCGAGGACTGAACAGGGACCTATTTTCGACCTTCCTTGTATTTTGGAAAAATTCAAAATAGCCAATCGATGTATTTTTTCTTGTAGAATCCAAATACATAACATGAAACACACACACCCACACACAAATAAATCAGTAAATTTCGGAATATTTTTTATTGATAAGCAATTTTGTATTATTTTGACATTTTATGATTTTTGCTGTCTTATTTTAGTCATCGAAAAAATATTTGAACCAGAAACAAAAGAGTTACGCTATCATCAGGTGTTTTTTAAATGGAATGTATCGTTTTTTATACGATTTTTGGAAAGAGTGATTTTTTTTATGTCCGTTCTGATTAAAAGATTTGATTTTTCGATAGTTGTTTATATTACATTTTAATGTTTTACAAACTAAAATTTTAGCTTCACGTGTTTAAAATATACGATAGGTTGGTATAGGTGATCAAAGTAAAATGACGTTTGAATGCTTTGTCAATAAAAATTGACATTATTTTAATTATTGTCGAAGTCTTCACCTAAAAAATATATATTTGACTCTGATCGAAATGAAATACTCTTTGGACGGGAGACTACAGATTGTTATGCTATTTTACAAGTGCCAAGAAAATGCAAGAGAAGCAAGAAGAAGATTTATTGCAAATTTTCATAGAAATATATCCATCAATACAATTCTAAGGATAAAAAACCTATTTGAGGAAAATAAAACTTTACATGATAGAAAAAGAAATTCAATAAAAAATAATTATTAAATAATAAAATAAAACTACTAATAACATAAGTTTTCAATGTGACCGCCGTTTTTCTCGAAACAACATCGATAACCCCTTTGTAGCCTTTCTAAACTTGCTGTTACAATATGATTTTCCTGGTTAAGGCGGTTTATTTCATCGACAATTTTTCCCATGATCTCTTTGCAATAAATCTTCTTCTTGCTTCTCTTGCATTTTCTTGGCACTTGTAAAATAGCATAACAATCTGTAGTCTCTCGTCCAAAGAGTATTTCATTTTTTCTGAAAAAAAATATAGACTCAAATATTATTGAAATTTTAGGTGAAGACTTCGACAATATTTAAAATAATGTCAATTTTTATAAAACAAAGCATATATATATATAAACGTCATTTTACCTTATATATATATATATATATATATATACCTATACCATATATAATATATATATATATATATATATATATATATATATATATATATATATATATATATATATATAATATATATATATATATATATATATATATATATATATATATATATATATATATATATATATATATATATATATATATATATATATATATATATATATATATATATATATATATATATATATATATATATATATATATATATATATATATATATATATATATATATATATATATATATATATATATATATATATATATATATATATATATATATATATATATATATATATATATATATATATATATATATATATATATATATATATATATATATATATATATATATATATATATATATATATATATATATATATATATATATATATATATATATATATATATATATATATATATATATATATATATATTCTTATTTTTTTATATATTTTAAATAAAACTTTTGTATACAAGGATTCAGATTTGAATTTCTTTATGATATTTAGTTTTTATCAAACTGTTCAGTAATTCTCTTATGGCATTTTGCTGGAGTTTTAGATTTTCTACAACCATGTACAATATTTTTTAAGTTTTATAATTCCAATAATATTTTCGGAGGAAGCAGAACTTTTTATGAACAGTAACATTTTTCATAACATGAAAAACAAAAAGTATTCTATTGGTTAAGAACTTTTCAGGACACACTGGATATATCATATAGCGTTTTTTTATTTATTCTGTACTTTGAATAAACAAAAAACCTTTTTCTATTTTTTTATATATTCAATAGTTTGCCAATTCTTTATTAGCTTCTTCAGGAGTAATGAGAATTTATCCACAATACTGTATAGAGATGATAGTAAATTCTAGGGACTAACTCGAGATTCTTATTATTCCTGAAAAAGCTAATAAAGAATTGGCGGAATATTGAGTATATAAAAAAGAAGGAGTTTTAATTACTATTTGTACGGACCGATACCTGACAATTGGTCTCTAATTCTTGATCTATGTCCATTTTTACCTTAGTGAAAAACACTAATTCAGAATATTTATTGTGCCTATAATACTTTGAAATGCGATTTTATGATACGACAAAAAATACAGCTCTATAGTTAATGGTACTAAATAAGTGTTACTTTAGTCTTACTTAACATGTTACATAACAAATGAGATTCTAAAAAATTGACTGGTTGAATCGAGGAGACGTCAAAAAACAATTTACACTACTGCATAATAAAGACCGAGTTACATAAGTCCATTTGCCGAACTACAGAAATTAATAAATTCCAATCTACTTGCATATCTAGCTACCTATTTCGCTCTAGACCACACCCTTGTTACCGTAAAATTACGATTTAAGCCATCGTTCCATAAATCTAGTTGCATTCGGTATCCCATATTTAAATGGTCTTTGCTATTTTACTGCCTTCCACAAGAACTGCCAATTTTCTGCTCGCCAAACTAGAAATGGTAAAACCATATTACACAACCTGTGGTGATTGCACTTTCATATGCGCTATTTTTACCAGAAATGCAGATAATTTATTCTTCATTATTTTGCTATCAGATTAGGAAATGAACAGTGATCTATAACGAAGACTATTATAATAATAATTGTCAAGGAAATTGCTGAGCTTAAATAGACACTTTGTACTGAATTTTACAGAACGTCTTTTTTAACTTCCGTTTAATAGTAGCGCAGAACAACTTATATTAAAAAATGTATTTTTTAGCGATGGAACACGAAAGAAGTATATCTTACTGAAATTACATACAGAATACATATAGAGAGTGAAAGAACTTTGTTAAAGCCTAAAATTCTCAAAACATCTGTTTTTTTGCTTCTAACCAAAGTGATCTTTAACGATATTAAAAAAAAATTATAGAGATTTTCGTTTGTTTACAATTTACAGGGTTTATATGAAAATTTTAACATCTTCATACATGTGGAGCGTTACTTAACAACCTGTATACAAATCAAATGTTTAAGTGATAGGTTGTTATACCATTATCATTAGTACTAAGAAGTATGGACACACGATGTCATAAAAGTTAGCTAGAATTTACCAAACACTAACTTAATGTAGTATATATATGTTACTATAACTTGTTTTTGATATTACGTGAAACGTTAGATAATTATCATATACCAGCTGTGATAAAACTTTATCTACCATGGACTCTAGCCGTTTTATTTGTCTTGATATAGGTTATCCATTTATAATTACAAAAGAGGTATTATTTAATTGATAGCTAAATATGCAAGAAGGGCAAAAAGTTTATATAAATATGTTTACGGACACATATTTATATAAACATAACAACCTTCGTTGTTGAGAAGTTAATTATAAGCAATAACATTGCTAAATAAGTTCTATATGGTACACAATATCGAAAAAATCAATAAGGAACTGTAGGTAGCTGAAAACAGCTAATGATTTACAGTGGCGGCTCTTCCATAGGGTCATTTGGTCAATGACCTCCCAAAAATATTTCAGAAAGTAAATTATTCGTTTGACCGTCCCTCCTAATAGTTGTAATAAAACGGGAACCTTGGGAAAAGTTAAATACGCTACACTATTAGCCGAGCGCGGCGGTTCGAATGGTCTCGTTGCGTTCCTTAGGCATAATAAAATACGCTATACTAAGTTAGGCTGGGCAGTCCGAATTGCTCTGATTAACTTAAAGCTTAATTACGTTGTGTTTCTATGCAAGGTTCGGTTCGTAGAAACTCCAACTTCAAAATGATGTTTTCTATAAGCTTGCCAATGAAACACACTGGTTTACCGTCTTGATTTAGAACTGCTCCGATTGCAAAGTGACTTGCGTCTGTTAGTTAAAACAAATAATTTGGTGAAGTCAGGTCTAATTAAAATTGGTTCATTGCATAAGATAGTTTTACATATATCGAATGCTTTTATATATTCCTCAGTATGATCTACTTTCTTGCCTTTCTTTAAACATAAGATTATTGGTTTTGTTATCTTTGCCAAATTGTTTATGAATTTCCGATAAAATCCTATCATTCCAAGACAACTTTTAATCTGTTTGTGGGTCTTAGGAATGTAGTATTCTCCATCCATACTAACGTCTATAGGGATAGATGTCCTTAAAATCGCATGGCTACTTAGGCATATATTGTGACAATCGTATTCTGAAGGTGAGCATTGGTATACTGGAATAGTACAATCTTTCCTTTGTAAATATCCACTTTGAAGATTCCAATTGAATCCTAAATGGCGAAGGTCGCGAAAACTTATCAAACCGTCAAAAAATGTATGGAAATTAAAAAGAGTAAAAATAATTTTGTCATTAGAGTTAAATTCTTTAAATGCTGGTATGTGTGCTTCATATTTAGTATTTTGTTGTCCACAAGATGTTTTAATTATATTTGGTTTTATAATAATATATTTTGCAAAATATTTTTCTGCTATTACAGGATTAATTAGGGACATATGACTGCCTGAATCTAAAAGAAATTTGAGAGGCTTATCAAAGCCTAATATTTTGATGTAAGGAATTTTTCGAGTGTCAAAATTATTTAGTTCTAGGTGGGGTTTGTATTGGAGGCCATTGTCTGAAAATTTTGGTCAGTATCTGGTAATTCTTCTATTTGAAGTTCTTGAGGTTCAAAATCCTGAGTGTCATTTAACTCAAATGAACACTGAGCATCTTGGGGTTTACAATAATTATCGGTATTAGGAAGATAATCATATAGATTGTCATCATGTGGATTGTCATCAAGTGGAATGTCATCATATGAATTGACATTATCCATATTATTAATATTATATAACTCCTCAGCAATAAAAGTAGGTCTAGATTGGGGTTGAAAATAATTGGGTTTATATGTTGGATATCTTTGAGGCTGGCTTGGTTGTAGGTTTGGTTTTGAAGCTGCTTGTCTAGTGACAACAGACATGGGTGTCGATTTAGGCTGTATGATACCTTTTGGTTTCCATACGTTGACATTTGAAGTACTAGGTTTGCCAAAAACTTGTTGGTTAGTAAAGAATTTTTGTGGGGGTAATTGTCTAGGAGTAATATTTATTGGTTGATTAGGAAAGCTTTTAGCATGAAGATGGTTTGATTGTGGATTAGAAAAATTTGAAATAAATGGGGCTTGAAAATTTGGCCTGGGTATATTTTGTGTACTATAATTAGTATTTGTATTAAAATAATCAATAAAATCTTGTACCATAGATAAAAAATTTTCCTCTTCTAATAAATATTGCATAGCTGCTTCTAAACTATCAGGTTGTTTTAGTCGTACAGCTAATTGAATTTGTGACGGCAAATATTTTTGAAAACTAATTAAAATAAGTTTTTCAATATTAGAAATCTGTGCAAGCTTTTCTCCGTGAGACAAATTTTGGTCACTATTAATTGAAGAAAAAATTAAACTCTTAAGATATTGACACCTAACACCAAAGCTATAAGAATTTTCTTTAGCCTGCGGCCTCATGTTATGTAATTCTTGCAATAAACAAGAAAAAGATCTCTGGTCTGAAAATGAGATTCTTAAAATATCTTAATCGCATCGCATTCAGAAATAAAATTGTTTAATTCGCAAGGTTCACCACTAAATACAGGTATAATATCAAGAAAAAGTCGTAATTCAGAATAATTAATTTCAGCCATTATATTATTGGTATTACTAGTACTGGGTAAATAATAATTTGGATCCGATATATCAATTCTAGCTACTTTACTTATTATTTGATCAAGATCAGTGTCAGAATCAGAATCTGAAGAACTAGGCTTTTGAAAATGTTTCACTTTTTCCCTATATTCTTTATTTTTTCTTTTTGTAATTAGGTAGAATAAAAAATAACAAAAAGGATTGAGAAAATTGCAGCAAAATTATAAATTTGACTTACATTCGTGTCGAAGTCTTCTTTGTGTTCAATTCTTAGCCAGTAAGCCACCTGCAAGGATATGCGTTCCTGAGGTGACTGCAAACCAGCTCGATGTAGCTTCTGGTCACTAGAGGGTTGGCCAGCTGTGTTGTACGTACACTGCTACACACTTGGTCCCGTGTTTGAAGAAAAATTCTTTTTGAATGTCCCTTGAAAGTCACCAGTCAGTTAACACGCTATCCAAAAAAAGGCACTACGCGAAACTTCTTGTACGGGGAATCCTACCGACTGCGCCAATTACGTTGTTTTATCTATTTTGAATTACATAAATTAGCTAGGAATTGTACGCTGGATATTTAGTATATTGTAAGACATCACCGCGTAAGGCTAATTGTTAGTTGCAATATCTGTCTCACCGTTGTTTTTCTAATAGACTTTCGTCTGAGGGAGCAGTGTATTTCATTGGCAAGCTTATAGAAAACATCATTTTGAAGTTGGAGTTTCTACGAACCGAACCTTGCATAGAAACACAACGTAATTGCTTAACGAAAGTACCCGAAGATTTCAAAGCTACCGAGCGGCAGCCGAACGTGATAGCTAATGGAATATGAAATTGCGATTTGGGTCATCAGCCGGTCTCTTCTCATTGTTCTCAAGTTCAATTGTTCAGAGGTCGCGCGGTCGATATTCTAACTCGATATTGTTTCGGACGTTTTTAATCGATGAAAATTGATTTATGTACTGTTTTTTGTAATATATATACGAGTTGGAAATATACAGGAAATAAAATGTTGATAGTGACTAGTGCAAAAAAATAAACAACTAACAAGTGCTTAGGAACTTAATTTTGCAAAAAAAAAACAATTTCAAGGTGGTCTATATCTGAGTTGTGAATGTAGATGAAATAAAATGTGCGTTGTGCTAAAAATTAAACAACTAAAGAGTGCTAACGAACTTAATTTTGAGAAAATAACCGAATTTAAGGTAAGTGGTCGCAATTTATCAGAACTTAGTATACGACAAACTAGTAAAGCCAAAAATAAAGAGGTTCATCGAAACTTTCTCAAAAGTATGTACGATTTAGCTAACTGGATATGTGGTTGTGAAGTCTCTAACTCATTTTACTGTTATGTTTGTTTGTTGTTTTCTAAGGACTCGTCGGACTCATTATGGTGCAATAACGGTGTTAAAGACTTAAAGGAAAATGCTATGCTACGGTCGGAAGTGTTGATATTCGCTCTCAGCTAGACACACCTTATAGAAAATCCCTTAGAGATTTTAATGAAAATATATCCAAAAATCGTTATATTTTAAACAAAACTATAGATTGTGTAAAATTTTGTAGGGCATTCGAGGTGGCACTATGTGGCCATGATGAAATGGCTTATAAATTTTGTTGAGGAGTTGTGTCAAGATATACTATCCGCTTTAGCAATGTTAAGTATCGAGAAATCGTTGATAAAAGGAACTTGCGTGCAATTTTAAGAAATGTGTCATTCAGCATTTTTCCAATTCTAAAGAACAAAGAGTAGACCTGAACTTGAGGAGAATTTAAAGGTCAATTTAAAGATAGGATATTTATTTTTATCTGAAGTATGCTTATTTTTAAATTTGTTATTGACCTCCCATACCCTGAGAGACGACGATTTCAACAGGATAACGCGAGATGATATTCTAGAGATTCGATGTACTAGATATTGGATGCAAAAGCAGTAAATTGACGTAATTCCATGGCCAGCAGCTTCGCCGGATCTTAGTCCAATCAAAAACATGTGGGAAGTAATGCAAAATGAGGTGGAATAATGTCTGGTATCTCGAAATAAAAATTAATTCATTACGCCAGTTTTTCATGCGAAGATCGTTACTGCCTAATATGTGACCAACCAGATTTCGGGTCTTTTTGAACAGCTTGCGTGATGAAAACAACCAAACGGATATTATATTATCAAATAATTACATCCACTTGTTACTAGTACTATGTTTTTTTATTAATAAAATTATATTTTGAGATTTATAATTGTTTTATTTTTCTGGATTCATTCTAGAAGAGCTATACAGGGTGTTGGGAAACAACATCAGGAAACTTAAGGCCGTGATTCTACATAAAAAAATAATGTTAGCAGATCATTTAAGAAAATGTCAAAATCTCAAAGGTTTCCTAGTAACGGCTGATCAAAGTTGAATTTTTTAATTTTAAATTTTGGGAATATTTAATTTGTCAAAATCTCAAAGGTTTCCTAGTAACGCCTAATCAAAGTTGAATTTTTTAATTTTAAATTTTGGGAATATTTAATTTATTTCTTTACGGATCAACTTGATATTTGACACATAAGTCGGCTTTACATACAAGAACACCCTGACCGAAATGTTCCTCATGCTCAACCCTTGTGAGTGTCCATACAAGACTTGGTGAACAAGGTTCATTTACGCATCGCAAATATGACGCAGGAAGAACCAAGTCCGTTAGAACGGTTGAGGCAGAAGAAGGAATAATTCAAACGATAGAAGAAAACCCGGGTGTCAGTACTCAGTAAATTGCCGTTGCAGAAGGAATGGCGAAATCTACAGTTTGGGAAGTAATCCATGAAGAACTTCTTTATCCTTTCCATTTGCAAAAGGTGCAACCTCCTTATGATGGTGATGAGGTATTACGCCTAAACATGTGTAATACTATTTTATATAAATATGAAAATGATAATATTTTTATTAATATCATATTATTTACTGATGAAACTGATTTCACACGCGATGGAATAGTGAATTTACATAACACACATCAGTGAGCTATTGAAAACCCATATGTAGAAAGGAGACATCACCGAGGATTCATGTTAAATGTTTGGGCAGGCA
This sequence comes from Kuschelorhynchus macadamiae, assembly GCA_030620095.1. NCBI lineage: Eukaryota > Metazoa > Arthropoda > Insecta > Coleoptera > Curculionidae > Kuschelorhynchus > Kuschelorhynchus macadamiae. The sequence continues at coordinate 201,446 of JAUTXW010001327.1, read as the reverse complement.
TTATAGGATATTGTCTCGTAGGACCTCACTTTTATGATGGGACGTTGAAGGGAAATCTTTATTTAAGTTTTTTACTAAATGATCTTCCTCACATATTCGAAGATATTCCCCTTCGATCACGAATAAGGATGTGACTCTTGCAAGACTGCGCAGCACCACCATCGACATAAAGATGGCAACTCAATTTTGACAATTTTTTTCCAAAAAACAAAAGTTTTGATGGAAATAAGTTTTCAGTTGTAGGGAAAGTGCCCTCTGGTGGTAACTTAAATAAACATTTTTACCTTTGGATAAGAGCGTCCATTACCTTAAACTGATGTGTCAAATATCAACTTGATTCGTAAAGAAATATTCCCAAAATTTAAAATTAAAAATGCTACTCTGATCAGCCATTACTAGGAAACTATGGTGATTTTGACATTTTCTGAAATACTTGCTAACATAATTTTTTAGTGTAGAATCACAACCTTAAGGTTCCTGACGTTGTCTCCGAACACCCTGTATATGTATGCAGTCCTAAGATTGGATTTTAGTCTGCTTTTGATAACGTCTATAGATACTATACTTGTCAAAACTTTGTGAAGAAATCAATAATAAAATAAGTTATTATTGTTTATTACAATAGTGATTTTTCTAAATAACAACATGTTTCTGGGAATAAATAATACTACATACGGTTTAATTAAAAGTTTATCCATATCCGCTGGTCGAAACTAATTAAAAGAGAAAAATTCGGCCATTATGTCTACAGATGGTATCGACACGGCGGCAATTAATTTTGGAAAAAGCCGACGAGCGTGTGTGAGTGTCGGGAGGTCCCGAATACGCTTTTTAATGAGAGAATCGATCAACGGCAAGAAGCTGCTTTCATCACATGACAAGGCGCCTTCAAATCGCAATAGGTAGATATCTATAGAAGCAGTACAGATAGTTTACTAATTGGGTATAGTTAGAATTTGTTGTAAACCGCTGGACGAAAGAACTTAAACACCCAAAAAGCATGGTAAAATCAATTTGGATTTTAGCTTGCTTTAAAGTAGTTTTTGTGACGGTTTGATAAAAATTTATGGTTTTAAAAATGTTACAAATAAATATTTATTTTATAAAATTCTCTTTATAATTTTATTATTGCTATGGGTTTTAACATATGTAGATAAACATATATATATTTTATTAATAATAGGTTTGCCTAGATAAACATTTTTATTTTTTCTCCTAACATAACCTCAAAAACTATTTTTTTACCCCTTTTAAGTTAATTACATTTAAAAACAATTTTTGAATTCTTTTTCAAATTTTTGACCTAAACACCAACGTATTTATACCTTTTTACATTTCATAACAAACAGCCTCCTATCGTTTCATAAACTACGTCTATTCTGTGCTTGATCAGGGAAAATATGTTGTGGCTCTATTCTTTGACCTTTCAATAGCATTTGATACTGTCAATAAAGATATTTTGCTTTTGAAGCTGTACAGTATGGGTATACGTGGTAAAATGTCTGACTGGATTATTTCCTATGATGACTGTAAGGTATGGATGCGTGTGTTCTGAGCCTAGATCTGTAAATATTAGAGTTCTCCAAGGCTCAGGACTGGGACCATTACTTTTTTTACTATATTCCAATGATCTGTCAGAAAATATTAGTACTGGATACGATACAATGTATGCCGATGATACGACGGTGGTATTAGAGGCAAATACCCCGAAGGAGGTTTCCATTAGTTTAAGAAAAGTTTGTAGCGATATGGAGATATGGATGTTTGTTCGTAAACCCTTGCCTTTAAATTTTGATAGCCTTAACAACATTAAATTTTCAAATTCTAGCAAATTTTTGGGAACTATAATAGACTCATCTTTAATAGGCACGTCGAGCATGTCTGTGTTAAGCTTAACTCTGCCTACTTTGCTGTTCTGAACTTAAAGAATACACTTTACGAGTCCGGGTTGCTTAGTGTTTATTATTCTTTGGCTTACAGCTACTTATCTAATAATACTATATCATGGGGAGGTAGAGCAGTATAGGAGAGAGTCTTTATTGGGCAAAAAAGGATTTTAAGACTGATTTTCAATCTCAAGCCAATGGATAGTTGTAAGCCTATATTTACTCAAAAGAGAATTAATTCATCAATAACATTGCCCCGTATATATATTTTTGAGCATCTAATTTGTACAAACAATAACCTTAAATTATTTGTCAAACTGGGAGAGACTAATTCGTACAAGACTAGAAATGAAAATGTCACTAGTGTACCATCTCATAGAAACTCATTCTTTCAGAGAACTCTATATTACAGTTGTCTGACCCTTTATAATAAGCTGCCCAAAAACTATAAAGTTTTACAACTTTAGGAACAAACTCAGACAATTTCTTATTGATAAAGCTTTCTATTCGGTACAAGAATATTTACAGTCTTGAGGGTTTCGTTATTGCTTGACACATGATAGTATTTATACGAATAGTGTTTTTAATTGCATGTTATGTGTATTTATTTTTCGAAAAAAACATATACAGGGTGATTCATGATGAAATGTCAATACTTCAGGTACATATTCAAGACCAAAAAATAAACATAAAAGTCTATATAAATAAGTGTCCGCAAGGCCTTAGTTCTCGAGATACAGGGTGTTAAAGTTTTTATTTAATTTTCCTATTTTTTAAATAAAATCTATGGTAATGTAAATAATGGAGTGAAAATTGATATACGGGGGTTTTTTGGTATGACAAATTCGAATCTAATATTAGTATTGCTCTTACTTGTAGGGGGCGCCACCTACATGTCTTTCTACTTCTTCGAACAATCACAACTTTTTGGTACAGTCTTGTATCACATTTTTGAGCAAAACAAATTATTCCCTTGCCATTTCTACGTCAAAAAGGTATACCTGTTAAAAGTGGATACGAGAAACCGTTTTCGAGATATTTGGATTTAAAACAGTTTCGGCGCATGTGATTTTTTTTATCAAATTTACATAAAGTATGCATGTATTGTAAAAAAATAGAAGTGTGCCTTGCCTGACAGAACAACTGGTGGTTGGTTTTCTCATAGTTTTTCCTGTTACTTAGCAATAGTAATGTCAGTTAATAATAAGATGAAATTTTGTCACTGTCAATTTCTGTTCATAACTTTTATTATCTGACAATAATCATTTAAGAAACTTTAGATCTAAATCCGTCATTATGCCTGTGATATTCTCGCATCGTTAATATGCAGATATGATATTCGTCCATAGCTTCTGCAATGGGGTTGCAATTCAAGCAGTCGCGGAGTACCAGAGTCGTTTTCCAGATAGAAGGGTGCCAGATAGAAGAGTTTTTCAACAAGTTTTCACTACTGCTGGAGAATCTGGGATGTTTCCAAGTGCGAAAATTGTATCTGAAAGGGAATCGGGACCCAACGTTGAAGTAGAAGAGGCTATACTTAATGCCGTCGAAAATGATCCAAGCATAAGCACTAGGCGGATTGCAGATACTTATCAAATTACGCAATCGTCTGCTTGGAGAAATCTTCACATAAATTGTTTATGAGAATGCAATTCTGTAACTGGATTAATGAAGATCGAAGGTTGTATAAGTATGTTTTGTTCACTGATGAAGCACAGTTCACGCGTGATGGTATAAATAATCTTCACAATGAACACCGGTGGTCCTATGAAAATCCTCACGCTACAGTAGAACATAATTTCCAACATAAATTTAGCATTAATGTGTGGTGTGGAATGTTAAATGGTCATTTAATTGGTTCATTTATATTCGACGGTAGTCTTACAAGAGAAAAATATTTAAACTTTCTTGAAAATCACTTGCGAAATCTATTAGAAGATGTTCCCCTTAATGTAAGGCAAAACATGTATTTGCAGCATGATAGAATCCCTGCACACTACAGTTTACTTGTAAGAGATTTTTTAAACCAAAACTTTCCAAACCGATGGATTGGTCGGGGAGGTCTGTTTAATTGGCCACCTAGGTCGCCAGACCTTAATCCTTTGGATTATTGTCTTTGGGGATGGTTCAAATCACTGGTATATTCCACTAAAGTAAATACAAGAGAAGCATTATTGAATCGGATAACAAACGCAGCACAAACACTAAGAAATGCGCCCGAATATATCCACAGAGCAACCCGAGCTATACACCACAGAGCTTACCTGTGCTTAGAAGCAAATGGTGGAATTTTTGAAAATTATAAAACGTAACCTGGATTTTATTAAAAACAACTTAATAATAACAATTTTAATAAAAATTAAATACCTTTTGTTTAGTTTATGTCTGAGGCACTGAATGCACACCTCAAAAAAATGTGTTAGTCTTTCATTTCAAAGCTTTTGTGCCAAGATGCGTCTAAATTTGGCCAAAATAACAAACTTTTAAAATTTTGCGATAAAAAATTACATGCGCCGAAATTGTTTTAAATCCAAATATCTCGAAAACGGTTGCTCGTATCCACTTTTAACAGGTATACCTTTTTGTCGTAGAAATGGCAAGGGAATAATTTGTTTTACTCAAAAATGTAATTCAAGACTGTACCAAAAAGTTGTGATTGTTCGAAGGAGTAGAAATACATGTAGGTGGCGCCTTCTACAAGTAAGAGCAATACTAATATTAGATTCGAATTTGTCATACCAAAAAAACCCCCGTATATCAATTTTCACTCCATTATTTACATTATCATAGATTTTATTTAAAAAATACGAAAATTAAATAAAAACTTTAACACCCTGTATCTCGAGAACTAAGGCCTTGCGGACACTTATTTATATAGACTTTTATATTAATTTTTTGGTTGTGAATATGTACCTGAAGTATTGACATTTCCCCATGAATCACCCTGTATATATATATATATATATATATATATATATATATATATATATATATATATATATATATATATATATATATATATATATATATATATATATATATATATATATATATATATATATAATATAAACTATTCTATTCTGTTTATAAAAAAATTGTCTTTCAAAGAAATAAAAAAATAAAAAGTGATTTGAAATAAATTGTTTTAAATTCGATTAACTTAATAGGGGGAAAACTGTTACACGAGGTAGACCTACTATATAATAATGAATTGAAAGTCATCCTTGATTTTTTGTCCCCTCTTTTCCCACCAAGGGAGAAATTCTCAAATTTATAAACAAGCGCGCCGACAAATTGTGCAATAACTCGAGAAAAAATTATTTGTATTTATAATTCAAAATGCGTTTGGAATAAAACATCCTTGGCTTCAAACCACAATCTCAAAAACTATTCTTTGCTCCATACTCAATTGAATGACTTTTTTAAGATAATATCCGAAGTACGTTTTTTAATTAAACAATTTTGCTTTATCTGCCTTAATTTGGAAGATATTGGCTTTCCTTTTTTTGGGTCATTTTTTACAACGTGTAAGCATTCAGTACATTTTTGAACAGCCCTCGAAAGATATTGTTAATAAAAAAGTTTACAATTAGATTATTCTTGTGACAGTCTCCAAAACTGTCTCTGGTGACTTGGCTACTAGATATGTTTCGACCGAAAAATTTCTCCAGAAAAAAATCAATTTTTTGCCTTGAAATTTTAAGGTATATTCTTTAGCTCGCTCTGTTGACGATCTGTCAAAATGACAGATGTCAGATTTTGACAACACAAAAATAAATGCCTCTTTCGTGTCTCTAACGACGTTCTATGGTCGGTACCCTATTTTTTAAATCCTTTCTCTTAAAATCTAAATGTATTTCTTTCCTCGGTTTATGAGTAGACTGGGATTAATCCCTTTATTACAAGACACACGACAAATTTGAAAACAATCTTGTCGTAAAAAGCAACATAACTGCTATATACTAGAATGTTCTCCAACTCTCTCTAACACATTGTCAGGTGTTTTATTGCATTTTTTTTAATATCTCCAAAAATATGAAAGTTACTGAGAGGTACATTTATAACCAAAAAACCTGTATCATAGTCAAGTAGAAAAATGTATATGGCTAACTTTTTATCAAAACTTAGTAATAAAAAAAGTATGCATTATTCTCATACATAGAAAAAAAACATGTTCAGGAAAATCTACAATTTATTGAAAACACCCTGTATATCATGGAACAAAAAAAATCTCTGAAAACTGTTTTTTTATTTTTAGGCGTAAATTATCTTGAGTTAGTATAATCTAATAATTAATTATTTCGTTTTAAACATGTTTTTATGAAAGCCAGTTGGTCTTATTTCATTATTGATCAATAAAGAGGTTCAGTGGGATGTAGAAACGTGACACCCCCCCCTTTTACGGTAAATATTAATTCTATGAAAAAAAAAATCGCGAGCCTTATTTTTTTGCAGAAACGTCTGCACTATTGGGAATATCAACAGTCAAGTAAGCAAGCAGCTCGTGTATAAAATATATCGTTTATAATATCATAAGTGCATAAAAATTTGAAAAATTAATGATACATACTAAATTAGTTTATTTCCTGTGTGTTTTTTAAGTTATAATATTTATTGAAATAACAAAGAAATTAAACGAATGCAGTTCGACCCACTCTGTGTAATCTTCGGTGATTAAACATCAAAGAACACATCTTTTATGCTTAAAGAAAAGCAATACGTTCAAACAAGAACGATAGCTAATACTAAATCTACACGATTATATAAAAGGTATACAAAAAATGTAAATTTTATTTGGGTATATTTAGTATCAACTATTATTCTTATTTAAACTTATTGTTTTCCTTTATGTATAATAATTGTGAACCTTTTTGTTTTAGCCATGAATATGAATCCGAAATTCTATATCGAATATATAAAATTTATATACAAAAAACATACATTTTATATATTTGTTTATATTTAGTATTAACTATAGTTTTTGTTTGATCTTATTACTTTTCTTTATGTATAATAGCTGTGTTCTTTGTTGCTTTAGTTCTGAAGATACCACAGAGAATGTCCTAACATAGCAAATTGATTTAAATAAGTAAGTAAACAACCTTTTATACAAACACATTTTTGTGTTCTTTTACCAATTAAAAACGGAAAGGATATGCTTGAATACTTCATGTGTTTTTTCTCTTTTGTTTTCAAATTATAATATTTATTGAAATAACAATGAAATTAAATGAATGCAATTCGGCACACTCTGTGTGAACTTCGGAGCTAAAATAGCAAATAACACATAATTAAAACATATAAGCATTACGTTCCAGCAAGAATGATTGTTAATACTAAATCCATACGATTACATAAAATGTATAAAAAATAAATTTTATTCGTGTATATTTAGTATCAACAGTTATTTTTGTTTAAACTTATTACTAGCCTTTAAACATAATAATTGTTTTAGCTTTGAATATGAATCGAAGAAACTACTGTCTATAAAAACACACAAAAAAAAATATTTTATATATTCGTGTATATTTAATATCAACTAATGTTCTAGTTTGGTTTTGCCACTTTTCGTTATGCATTAGCTGCGTTCTTTCTTGTTTTAGCTCAGAAGATAACACAGAGCGTGTCGTAACGTCAGCAATTGACCCAAATATATAAATAAACAACCAAACAAGTTGTTGTGTTTTATTACCAATTAAATACGAAGGGGAGGGAGGCGAAGTATTCATTTTGATGATATTTCACGAATTGATAAAATTATACTGATACTCCAGTAGCTGTGTTATTCATGTTTTGCCAACCATAATTTTAAAAGGCAAAAATGCACTCGATGAAGTCAATTATGACCAAAGATAACCAACCATCTTCTTGTTCCAATGCCTCAAGCCGTAACATTTTTCATTTCTCTAAAATGTTTTAAACTTTATTTCTATCCTTTAAATATATTAAGGTAATAAAAACCATTTTTGGCCAACGTTTTCATAAGCCTATGACTCCCTACAGAGGTGTTTCTGGACCTAGTTTAATATAAACTTTTTATTAAATATTTTTTATTGGACAAATACCCCCTAAAATATTTGCTGGTCACAATCCGTATTGACTTTGCTAGGAAGCTTAGATTCGTATCGTTACCTTGTTACATTACTACGGAAATTTAAGGTGCAAAATGAATTACCTATTTTATCCAGAAGTGGTAAAGAGCGCAGTCGGTTTCTGTGAAAATGAAAAGTTTTAGCTAATTAATACGCAGATAGTAAAATCTCTATATAGTTACTAGCTTTTTTTTCTGGTTGCAGATGGCTTAGACAGACTGAAGAAGCAAACTTAACGGGCGATATCAAAAGGCAAGTAGACAAGTAACCCCTTTTATAACAGTACCTTTGGAAACATCAACAGCCGATTGAACAAAAAACCTTTCAGTTCGCTTAAAAAGGCGGGAGCCAATATTTAATTAATTATTGGTATTGAAGACGATTTTATTTTTTTATAAGTTTTTCGGATACTTACCTAGTCTCATTGGTTTGTTGGTCTACAGGCACTGTTTTTCCATTCCCTCTGAAATAAAACAACCAAAAATTAGCTTGATATGAATTTAATAATTTTAGCGTTAAGTATCTACGACTTTTTATTCTGTAACTATATCTACAGCGTATCCAGGACATTTTGAAGATAATAATAGTGATAATAATAATAAATGACTTTTATTTACACCATTATTACCAGTTCCATATAGTATAGTTTAGGCACAGATTTTCTTATGTCATAAAATTTTGCTTGAACAATTAATTAAAAAACAAAATTTCTTTTATTTTGCAAATCCAAAAGTTACTTTTTATATTTTACTTTAAATTGGGGCACTTTTAAATTTAGCTTTTGTTATATCCGTTAAGCTTTTGTGTTCTAGTGTAATGCTGGTTCTTTTTAATTCTTGACAGCTCTTCTGAGTAAGCAAGACTCTGATAATTATATTGATTGCTCGAGGTAGTGCTTTATAATATGTAAAATCCTGGTCCTCTTAGGACGACTTTTAATAAATTGGTGTTTTCTTGCAGCCTCAAATTGGCACATACAGTTTAAAAAGTGGACCATCAAATATTGGTGGTGTGATTTTATCACTCCTTTTTTTTTATCAAGGGTGAAAATGCGTTAACACTCGGTGCGTGGGACTCGCAATTCAACAAGAGCACCCTACTCACTAACACCTCTTCACATCTCTTACCCTGGCGTCCGCTTTCGTATTTCTTCAGCGTGAAGATTGTACATATTAATTTTCCATATCTATGCCCTGCATAGCAATAATTTTTCGACTCTTGTAAGTGCTCATTCCCTATTTTCAACAACTTTTCTATATATATATATATATATATATATATATATATATATATATATATATATGTAATGCCTCTGCTGTTCCCCAGAAAACGCATTATAGAAACGAATAATATTATATGAAAAATACCTTTGGTGATGTGTAAGATGAGGAGATTATCCTGTCCATGAGGCCAAACAACAAAAATATCATATTTCTGTACCACCTTAATCAGCAACATCATAATATCAAACTCACGATGGAAATTGAATTTAATGGAACAGTTCCCTTTCTAGATGTATGTGTTCAAAGAAAGGAAAATGATACATTAGGACATTCTGTGTATAGAAAACCGACGCATACAAATAGATACTTAAACGCAAATTCCCATCACCATCCAGCACAAAAGAAATCGGTTATTAACTCACTAGTATTCACAGCTATTTTGATTTCTGATCAAGATTCTTTAACATCGGAAACATCGAAACTGACCGAAACTCTCAGAGGGAATGGCTATTGCACTGAAGATATTACGCGTTCAATTAAAAGACCATTAGGTAGTATTGTTATTCCCTACATACATGGCACTACAGACAAAATAGGATGATTACTTCGGCGGTCCAACATACGTACAATCTTCAATACACATAAGAAGATTGGACAATGCTTGCGATCCTCAAAAGATCTTGTACCTTTCCAAACAGAAGGAGTATATAAAATTCCTTGCTCCTGTGGAGAAGTGAATGTGGGAGAAACAGGATGCTCAATATCAACTAGACTTAAGGATCATGAACGATGTATTAAAAAGAAACAAATTGTTCAATCTGCTGTAGCTGAACACCAGCATAACACTGGCCGTTTCATAAATGTAAAGGAAACCAAGGTTCTAGCATCGGTTCCAGGTTTTTTTAAACGAAAAGTTAGAGAATCTATTGAGATATTTAAATATACAAAAAATTTCAATAGAGACACTGGTTACGGTCTACATCACACGTGGAAATCGATCTTAACACAGGGTTACGGTTCAGCGAGCACAAGTCGGGTATAAACGCCCGCCTGAATCTCTTCGAGCTCATTCAGTGTTCAGATCTCGTGGAGTAAAGATCCCTGAAGATGCCTCGTGAAATCGAAGGCGAAACGTCGGATAGTAATTCCAATTTGACAGGGTCGAATCCCGAGAACCATGATTTCTTAATTGGTTTAAAGACATATAACATAAATCCTAAATTGTTAGTTGTATTTTAATCACCAGCTATTCGTATTTGAGAAATTAAAGAGTTTTGAACAATATGTCGCGAGTTTGTGTAAATAAACCGGATCATATTTGTTATGTGGCGAAGTGACTTTTGTGAAACTACAACGTACTTTTAACCCCTTAATAAAAAAGGCTTACCACTTGTATTTTGGCTGCAAAGTTGGAGACCAGGATAAAAATTGGGATCCACATAATTGCTTGTAACATATGTGAGTCTAACATTCACAGCTGGCTAATGGAAAAAAGCGTAAGGTGCCCTTGGTTGCTCCTATGATCAGTCGAGAATCGAAAGACCACCTTACTGACTGTTACTTTCCCTTGACACCTACCATAAAAAATGGCTTTTCGTAGAAAAAAAGGTCTGCGGTATAGTATCCAAATTTACAATCCGCCATATGCCAGTACTTCTTAGTGGCAAGTTGTCTGTACCTAATCTACCTTAGGAATATACCTATATTCCCAGTAAAAAGTCTCACAAAATAAGTTAAAGTGAATTAAGTGACCTAGTAAGAGATTTAGAATTGCCCAATAAAAAAGCCGAACTATTGGTCTCTCGATTGCAACAATGAAATTTACTGCAAGATAAAGTAAAAGTGTCTGTGTATCGAAGCCGTCAGAGAAACCTAACATGGACAACAATTTGTTAGCCTGTAGGAGCATTAAGGGATTAATAGCAGCTTTAAATCTAGACTATGATGGAAAAGACTGGAAACTTTTCATATATTCCTCAAAAGTAAGTCTTAAAGGTGTATTACTTCATAATGGAAACACGTTATCATCAGTCCCAATTTATTATGCAGCCCTCATGAAAGAAACGTATAACAATTGTTACTGGAGACCATACAATATGAAATATATAAATGGCAAATTTTTGGGATTCAAAAGTTGTGGCGATTTTGCTTGGAATGCAGCTAGGTAATACCAAATACTGAGAATAGGGCAGTCGAACACAATACAGCACTACAGAAAGAAAATCTGTCCACCGAGAGAGTTTTTTAAGCCAGGCAAAAAAATGTAACCAGCGCGCCATTAGTTCCCCATGAAAAGATTTTACTACCGCCACTTCATATAAAAATTGGGACTTCATATAAAATTTGAAACTTTTTGAAGACAATGTACAAACTAGGTCATGCTTTCAGTTATTTAAAAGAAAAGTTCCCTAGAATCAGTGACGTTAGAATTATAGAGAATATTCCACTCATGTACAAATTTTCCCGTAAGACTGGTGATGTTTTCGAAAAATTATAGCGGAAATACCACGTCGTCTAGGAAACATGGTGTTTCCACTTACCTGGTTAGGTGTGGTTACATACCTAACCAAAAAATGAAATCTTGACAATATGAAACCTGCTTTTGAGAGACGCTAGAGTCCCTAGAAACTGATTTTTTTTTAAGTATCTTTCAAACATTTTTGAAAAGTTGTCAATATGAATAATCGCTTTGGGCTAGTTCAAGAAGAGGAAACTGATGAAAATATAATTGGAAGCGAACCAAGAAACACCGTTAAATCCAAGAAGAGCATCTGGAGACAGTTTGTCATTCTGCGATGAAAAAAACTATACGTTTGACCAAGATACTCCAGTATCCCAACTAGCAATGATTTTGAAAAGCTGGGCCTACAATATGCGAAAAATGAACGGGGAAGAATATAAAGAAGGCACGGTAAAAGTTATTTGGAATGTGACGGCGAAATTATTGATGGAAAAGTATTTCAATGAATACAAAATTGAAATAAATCCCTTCAAGCAGATCGAATTCAAATCGGCCCGAGACGCAAAAAATGCCAAAAGGAGACATTTGCAAGGTGTTGAAGGCAAACGCAGAGAATCGGCCGTTTTTTTAACATACAATGAATTAAATAATCTAATCCAAGCTTATGGTGAATCAACTCCAGAGGGTTTACAAAAGAGGTGTTTTTTTCTATTGTCCTATGAATTAGCCTGGAGAGGAGGAGAAAGTGCAAGAGCCGAAACAACTTTTTTCAAAGAAGAAACTGACAAGTTCGGAGGAAAAACAGGTAGAATTCAATACAACCCTGTTTTTTCTAAAACATGTCAAGGTGGTGGCCGAAAACTCGCCGATTCGAAGTGGTTGGTGAGAAACGAGAGAAGTCCCAGCTTTTGCATAGTAAGAATTTATAAATAATTACAAGATAAAAGGAAAAGTATCTCCAACACTCGACTATTTTTGACGCCAAACCCCCATCGGAAATTTTACTGAAAATGGTTCAAAAACTGCCCAGTAGGGGACAACGAGATTTCAACTTGGACAAAAAAACAAGCACAGAAATCAGGCCCCAATACCACAAAAAAATTTACCAACAGAGCTACTGCCGTGTCCAAGCTGGCCAAAAGCGGAGTGTCGGAGTAAAACTTGATAAAAATTACAGGTCATTCGACTGCGAAATCCCTATCGAGTTATTTGCAAATGGATCCAGATCACCACAAAAAAATTATTGAAAAAATGAGGGAACCTGGAAAAGAACCACCTCAACAGCACGTGCATCCAGCCCCTGTAGCAGCATCACCCAGCAAAAGTACAAGTAGTGGTCTGACGGCATCTTCTACGTCGTCGCAAAACAACAATGTGGTTAATAATTATCAGAACTGTACCTTTTATTATACAATCAATAATTAAAATTGAATATTTAGATTTATATTAAGTACTTTTCAATATTTAGACAAATAATTTTATTAGTATATTATTATTCAATTTGTTACAAAATTCAAATTTCTGAACTTGAAATAGATATGTATTTAATACTCAGTTAATAAAGCTTAGTTTCCCTGTATTTGATTCGTGGAATATTTCTCCTAAATACCATTCGTGTTTAAAATTTAACCAGATAATTTTCCACTCATGCGTGTTTTCTCTACAAATTATAAGAAAGCACGCATTCGTGAAAAATTATCAGAAATTTTTAAGCACTCGTGGTATTATCCCCGAGAATCTTTATGGGTCCCTAGATTAGGAAACTTTTCAGAGATTCGCATTAATGGTTACAATTTTTTTGGAACATGAAAGCAGAAGTCTATAAAGACCTGATGGCCCAACTTCTTTTGTGTTATCAAAACCTAGGGTGTAATATGTCAACTGGATTACTTCTACAAAATTGTGATGCTGAATGTGGCGAAAATTTCCACCAGGATATTTCAAACATGAAAAGAAGGTATCTGGAAAAATGGAACTGTAAGATGTTAGCCAACTACTGCTGGATTATTACGAGAGACACCCCAGGGCTGCTTTCAAAGAGCAGGCTAAGAAGAGCAAAATGGGTGTTTAAACTCTAGATTCAACGATAAAAATGTGCTATTTAATTGATTTGTTGAACCAACAATATATTGTAATCTGTATTTTGTATGTTCATTGTATATGATTACAAATTACAATTTTGTAACAAATAATTCAGATTTTTGTTTGCGAGCCAACTACATTCTTTAATAGATATTTTTTAGTTACTTGAGTGTAGTTGAACCCAAAAAACAAATAGGTTTAGTTCAAGAAACAAAAAAAAATTGAAATTTGTATGTATATGGGGGGTCTATAAAATATAAACTGAAGTATTTTTGCATGAAAGGTCAAAAAGGTCAAGTATCAACAAAAATTATAATCGACGAATATTTAAAACTATCTCTCTTAGCCATGAAAATACCAGAATGCGGTCTTATCGAGTGGGTCCAAAGGTCACCAACATTATGAACCAAATCAGAAAACACAGTGAATACCAAAATGTTGTGTGATTCTTTTATCGAGCTATTAAATCTCGATGGGGTATTTAAAAATATACAGGGAGAAAGAAAATAGTTCCTTTTATTATATTACGCTACATATTATACAATATATTTTATATATTAAATGCCGAGGGACTACTAAATATGTATTTGGTTAAACTTTTTTGGTTTACAAAAACAAAAATACACAAAATGGCAAGCGCCTTAATAAAGTCGAAAGGCGGTTCGAATCAGTGGCACAATCAGGATATGTTCTGTTTATACAGCCACTTAATGAAAGTGAGATTTTTTTATCAATCACCAAAAATTATGAGCCCCGCTTGACCTAAAAATATAACTACTTATACAGTGTAATTTATTTAAATTGCGGGTCACCCCTGTGCAAAGAAAACTTGTTTTTTTTTGTATTGTGATAACAAAAAAATTTTATTTTGCAAAAATATTATACACTTTTGTTAAAAACACAAGATAATTAGTTATTACTTCCCTCGTGAGATTTGTTTAGATCTTTACGTTTAAGGGTCCCTAGATGCCGGAAAATATGTTTTCTCAATTCCGTCTGTCTGTAGGTATGTCTGTTCGTCAGTCTGCCTGTTCGCGGCATAGCTAAAAAACTACTTATCCGATTACTTCAAATTTCAGTCTAAAATTAAGGGCCATGCATGCGAAAAATACAGGCGATATATATATATATATATATATATATATATATATATAGCCTATATTTTTCGTTAGCCCCGAGTTTCTGGTAAAGCGATCTTTCCGATTTTTATATATCAAATGTTGTCTTATAATTAATAAAAACATTTACTTATTTTAAACACGCTTAAATGGGAACAAGTATTTTATAATTATTTATTTATTGCCTACAAAATTACAAATGTACTAAAAAGGCAAAAAAATGGTTTCAAATCTAATAAAAAAAATTTTAAATTAAAATTCACTGGCTAATATCCATGAGCCAGTGGCAAAAGCTCTGAGAATCGGTATAAGGAATGTACAGAAACTTGTGCATGAAAAAAAAAGCATAATTTATTTCCGAAGAATATTAAGAAATGCACACGAAAAAATCCAAAGGCAAAAGACTAAAGTTACAATGCAAAAATCGATATTCATAATGCAATTTATGATTTATACACGTCAAAGACTAATATAATCCTTCAGAAACTTTTTAATATTATAGACTAAAAAATATCATCATCACTTAAAAAGTCCTCATCTTCTGAGTCGTCCTCAAATGGCGCAATGATCATTGGTGCTATTTCGACATCTAGATCTCGTTCTCGATTTCACAAATCCCATATTAATTTCTCCGTATGTTCCACAGATTTCTTCCAGTACTCTGGCGTAATATAATTTAATGAATCTTGCCAAACAATTTACACTTCATCTGATATAAAGCCATCGTTCACGTGTTTTTCGTAATATGATTTTGCCAGGGCTCATATTAATTCTATTGCGATAAGCTGGCAATGGTATGTCGGCAGTCGTAAAACCTCATGTCCATTTTCCCGTTTTTTTGTTGGTTTTTTAATAGATTTTGCCATTAAAAGAAGTTCTAGTTTCAGCATATTGGGTAAAGTATTTTGTTTTTGTTTTATTAGCCAGTCATAAATATCACTTTTCTTCCAGGATGAAGTAGGTTGTTTATTAGGATTCTTGAATGGTAAGATGCATTGTCCAGAGTGATTAAAGATGGAGCATCTAAATTTGGAATCAGTTGTTCTTTTAATCACTTTTCAAACAATTCACTTTTCAAAACAGTAAACTTGCACCTAGGAGAAATCCTGTTGAAGAACCTGCATGCAAAATGATGAACCGTTTTCCCGTCCCACATCCCTTTTTTCTCTTGACACTTTTTACAGACTCATCCTGCCAAGATTTCGAACCACTTCCATTAGAAAATACCCAAGTCTCGACTAAAAATACCACTTTTCTAAATGTTGAATTAACATTTTCCGTTTATTTCTTTAAAAACTGGTTATGTTGACTTGCTATAGGTGGCAACTCGCATAAAAATCTTCGATTACAGTCATTTTTATATTGAAAACCCAACGATTTTAGTCCAATTTCCAATATGCTTCGATTTTTTAAAGCTTCTTTTAAAACTTGAAGGGTTATATTAGTTTTTGATGTGTATAAATCGTAAATTGCATTACGAACATCCATTTTTACATTGTCACTTAAGTCTTCTGTCTTTGGCTTTTTTCGTGTACATTTCTTAATCTTCTTCGGTAGTAAATTATGCAGCTTTTGCTACTGTCTCCTGGTTATTGGCCGGTGAATTTTCATTTTCGTGATATTTTGTTAGATTTAATACCATTTTTTTCGCTTGTGGATGCAAAAAACCCGAAAACTGTTTTCTATTACTCATTTTTTCACTGACTTGTCAATCTGACTTTGAAGTGACATCGCTCAAAGATTTTTGCAACTGCTGGTATTTATATGTTTATCCTCTTTTTTCATATGAAAACATCATAAGTCTATCTAATTCATCTTTCGGATTTTATGCGGAGGATATGATTACACGTAATAAAAGAAAAACAAACTTAAGAAGTTTGTCGTTGATAAATCTTATGACCCGCACGATAACACTGCTTTTGACTATAGCATGTATACTGTCAAAAGTCGAGCTTAAAATAATACGTCTTAGAACAATGGGCAACTAATAAATAAAACATCAGATAAAAGCCGTTAATAGATTTGTTTTAAGGATTTTTTCTCAACCGGCTGGTAGCATAAAAGAATTTTGCATGTCCAAAAATTAGTTTAAGGTCACGAGTTGCCGTTACACATACATTCATTATGTATTAATTGTTTCGTTGTTTTAATATTAATTTTTCAGTTGTTGAACTTTAACGGGCTAGGCGATTTTTTAAAGAGATTGTAAATGTTTAACTGAAAATTGCGATTAAATGTCAGTAATAATTCGACAGAAATGTTGTGAAAGGGTTTTGTAAGAATTAAACGGAAAATGTTTTTAAATTTAAATAGAGATAAAATTGATGTAGTTATTTTCGAAATAACTAAAGAATTTTCCAATTACAAATAATATCTTACCGAAAAAATAAATTCTTTGGATCGATACAAATCAAAAAGAATATTATTTTTGCCTTGAGTGTCAAAAGTCTTCACAATGGCCTCTTTCAAAAGAGTGTTTGAATAAATAAAAAAATATTTAATAACACCAATTTTTAATTTGTTTCTACTAAGCGCTATTTGTTCCTCTTCTAATTAAGGGGATAATTTATCTATCATTACGGTTTTAGTAACGTCTAAGAGATTTCGTGTTTTTGTTTCTGGTAGGGATCAATTCCAACCTCATGTGCTTACTCAGGGTTGTGTTTGACAGACAGAGAGATTACAGCAATCTTGACCTGCGTACAGGTATTTCTTTTCAGGTAGTATCATTGCTAGCACATATAGGTACGCTGCGATAGTCAAGCAGAGATTAAAGTTCTGCCTTCCTGCAGTGTCAGTTTGCTACTTACTCTCTAGAAGAGCTTTAGAAAAACTTTGTGAGTCCTATAGAGCATTAAGGGTAACATGAGATAGAAAAATAGCTGGATAAAGCAGGTTGTAACCTTGCTTTGATTGGGCTGAACTCATTTTAGGATTAAGAATTTCAATGTCAAAAAATTTCATGCGAAATGGCATGAACACGCAGTAGTTAAAAGTTTATGTTTTAACCGGTTTTAGACTATAAGGCTTCTGAAACTGAACAGAGAACAACTTAGAAATATTAACGAAGTTCTAACTGGACACTGGCTTGTATCACCTACATAAAATTGGACTGGAAACTATTAATACTTCAGGTTTAAAGTTACCTAGTACTTGATCTGGTTATGTGACAATAGACTGCATTGCTTGGGGGGCACCTATGTCAATCCCGAGTTTCTAGCACGTGCTCGGCATAGAATGATTCTTTTCTTTTCGAGTAGAAGTAGACTTTTAATCTAAGTTGTTTGCTTACGGCTGAACCGTATATGAATTATTTTATTAAAAATACAGCTCATAAGAGAAGACAACAAAAACTTCGTTATGTATTACCTATTTATTTCGAAGAACCACTCTAGGTAATTATCACAAAGACCACTCACTGGTTGGGATTTCTACAGGGTGCTGGTTTCGCAAATTTGTTTTACTCCTTTTTGCAAACTAAAAGATTTTTGTAGATTTAAATTATTTTATCTTTTTCTTTTTTTTTCTATTAGCCCAATAAATCCCAGCTATTAAAAAAAGCAATTTCATTTTAGCACTTAACTATACTGAATAAAAAAAAACAAATTGTTTCCGGACCTCTGAAATAGGCCTGATGAAAGAACACTGTATTAGAATAAATCATACGCTTGGCCTTTGAGTTCGGATAAGAGGAAGGAATTTTATGGCAAACGAGACTAGATACTAAATCTTTTAGATGGAACTGAATAAGATAGAAGGGATTCCGTGGTTATTGAACACAGTATTGGAACAAAACTTTTTTAGATTCAACAACAGATTTTTTAAACATACCAACGGTTTAGCTATTGGGTCTTGTTTATTCCCGTTATTAGGTGAAGTCTTTAGGAATAGTCTAGAACTGCCAATTTCTGAAAGTTTCTTTTCAAATAAAATTATAGCTTATAAGAGATACGTTGACGACATTTGTTTAATTTGGTCTGGAAATGATCGGGACTTTAAAGCGTTCCTGGATTATATCAATAATCTACACAACAATATAAAGTTCACATTTGAAATGGAAAATGAAGGTAGGCTTCCTTTCCTTGAATTGTTTTTATTACATGAACAGAATTAAATTTGAAAAATACCATAAATCTACTTCAATGGATAACATCATACAACTTACATCAAATTCGCCGTTTTCCCATAAATTTGCAGCTTTGAACTCTTTCTTATATAAACTGTTCGATATTCCCTTGTATAGAAATTCTTTTAACAATGAATTAAATATCATTCAAAGCTTAGCTCTTAAAAATGGTTTTCCAATGAAAACTTTTTAAGATCTACTATACGTTTGTTAATAAATATAAGCTTTCTTTCACCATAACACATAATAACGCGGACAGAGTCCAGAACTTTAGATTAATCACATTTTTTGATGACTGCTGTTCCTGATATGTAAGTCAATGCCCTTTACAGTATTATTCTGAACTGTTACTACCTCTTGTTCTTGTCACTGTTGTCACACTTGTACACTGTTTTTATTTGGTGTTAGTAGGTATAAATGTTTGTATACTTTTATTATTTTCGTATTTAAAATTAGTTCTTTCTAGGTCTGATGATGTCCACTGGGTGAGACATGTCATCTTGGAAATATTAGACTTAGTCTAATCAACTATATTTGTGACCTTTGACTTTGATTTTAGTTTTTTGCTGTTAACGTTTTTAACTTTACTCTGGTCTCTTACACGTATGGACACTTTCTTCGATTTGGAAAAAAACTAGAGTGAGGAAGATAAAAATAATGTTCAGTTTCACGGCAACTTCTATGAAATGCAAATAAAACGTATTATTGAAGTATTATTCTAACGCCTTAAATTGATTTTTAAAATTGTAATATTTTTAGAATATATAGCTTGTAGAAGTTTTTACTTCCCAGAAATAAAAACAAACCAAATAGGAAATTAAAAAATATGATAGGGCTAACTAAACACAGACAAGTTTTTACATATGCGGTCTTTGCATACCAAGCTTTGTCGGATTTTTATTCACCGAACTTGCTAGTAGAAGCGATTTAAATCTAATCTTTAAATACCCTTTTAAAAATTATGCAAACACTAGAACTTTTTTTAGGTTCATTAGAAGAGTGGTCAATCATATGCAAGCTAATGGAAGACGAGACTCTAAGGGAATGTACCGCGCTTGCTACGCTGTCTCCAAAACGCTAAAGCTCTTTTTATACAGTTAGTTAGTAGTAACTGATGTGAGCTTTTTACCTACGTTGTTTGAGTATTAATAATTTGATCAGACGTCTTTTACCGTTTATCGGTAAACATGGTGGGCGTGCCACAGGGAAGTATTTTGGGGCCTCTTTTATTTACTATTTACACAAGTCAATTTACTCAGTGCCTAAATTTTTGTAAGTACCATTTATATGCTGATGATACACAGCTTTATTGCGCTTTTCAACCCAGTGACTTGAGAATGGCAAATAGGCTAATAAATACAGATCTTACAAATTTAATAAACATCTCCATTGATCATCTTTTTAAAATAAATCCTTCAAAATCATCTGTTACTGTATTTGGTGGGGAACCACATAGAAATTTGTGCTGTGCCAGTCTTTCTGTAGAAATAAACAATACACCTCTAGTTATAAACACTGTGTCTAAATCACTAGGGATCCTTATCGACTCTAATCTTCGCTTTCATGAGCATGTTTCAAATAAATTAAAAAAATCTTATGCTGCCCTTAACATGATTTATAGTCAACGACGCTGTTTGCCGCAGGATATCAAAGCAACTCTTTGTGAAGCTTTGGTGTTATCACATTTTAATCATTGCGACAGTGTGTATGGACCCTGTCTAGATCAAAATGACACAAGACGAATACAAAAGGTTCAGAACTCATGTTTACGTTTGATTTTTGGAATTCGAAGAAGAAATCGTATCTCACATAAATTAAAAGAACTAGGCTGGTTAAACATGTTTAACAGACGCAAACTACATGTTGCCTGTTTTTGTTATAAAATCATAAAAATTAAAACTCCAACATATTTATATAACAAAATTCAATTTAGAAAAAATACTCATCGATTAAACCTTAGAAACGCTGAAACACTAACTATTCCAAGGCACAGAAAAGAACTGTTTAAGAGATCATTTTCTTACAATGTAGCTTCTTGTTTGAACTCTTTGGGAGCAAGTCCATTTACCCAGACCTGTGCTGCTTTTAAGAACCACGTTAGGAGGTCGCTTATCGCCAACCAATAAATACTGACTTTACACCTCCCCCTCTCTCTCTCTCTCTCTATTTTTGTTTCTCCTCGTTACTTCTTATATATATTTTTTTCCTTTTTGTTATTTAGATATTAAGTTTATAAGGTAATAATATTAGACATATGTTTATTATATGATGTACTATAATATGCCAACAGGCGCTAGTTAAATTTAAACATATATAATTTTATTAAGGCCTAAACAGTATCTGGATTTGTATCTAGTGTCTGCAATGACATGGCCTATTATTTTCTTTGCAAATATTAAATTTAAAAAATTCTAATTGTAAACCTTTTGTTGATTTGCTTTTGGAAAGTAATAAATTTATTTATTATTATTATTATTATTATTATTATTATTATTATCATATCCATGCTTATGTAAAACATGTTTTTAAATGGCATTTGGTGTTTGTCAGTGTTTGTTTTGTCTTTGTTACGTGTACAATTTTAAAGTGCATTGATTTAAAAAACCATGTATCTCTCTGCCTGTTTACTGACAAGTAGCATTGAGGAAGGCTAGTTAGTTGAAATGTATACGTTATACAGACAAACTTTTATGTTTATTTTTTTTTAATCAAACAAAGTAGATCAATAAATATATCCGATATGGTTCTTGCATTTAATATGGTTAATTTGTATCTAAGTAGGCTGTACTAAAAGAGAGTTACCGACATCTCATTGTCTTACGGTTAGTAGCTAATTTCAATATCTGTAATATTATGCGATAAAGATTTCGAAACGCTTAATAAGCTTAACAATGCTCCGTATTTGTTTAGAATACCAGTAGATCAATGGGCTAATTTTTTTTGGGATGGGACGTGCCCACACTTTGGATTAATTAAGTCGGTATTCGATAAATCTCTTCGCAGTCACCACGGTCAGAATTGTTTATGCTTAATTTCTTTATTAGGAAACTAGAGTCAATCTACTTATGGTTGACTGAATTTTTGGGTTGGCTTCTTACCACGAATTTATTAGCTTCAGTTCTCTGCTTGTATGCATATATGTATGTATTTACAGGGTACTCCAAAAGAGAGTATAATTACTCATATAAAAAAAGTCAAGATGGCAAATCTAATATGGTGGACAAGTATTGTTATTTGTAGTTTTATTCGACTGAAAAAGACACTGACCGACAAGATTTTTCTAACACAGATCAGCTCATTATTTTCACAATGGAAATACCTTCTCAATAATAAAAAAAATATTCGGAAAGCCCTAATAGGTACCATTTTTTAATAGCCTAATTAGAACCTTTTACCTACACTGAGTTGTTTACAACATTAGACATAAAATAAACGTTAAACATCACTCTTCTGTTGAGTTTCGAATTGAGTGCGTTGAAGTGAGTTCTCTGCGTATCGATAAGCAAGTGTATGTGAAATCACAGGCCAGGCCATTTTCCGAAAATGTAAAAAAAGTCTACTTTAAATATTTTGGTGTGTTAAATGGAGATCAAGATAAGTAGTGGGATCCCCATGTGCGCTGTGTTAGTTGTAGTGTGTCATTGGTGCAGTGGATGAAGGGAAAGTGAAAAAGTATGCCTTTTGCAGTTCCAATGGTATGGCGAGAATCCACTAATAATTCTGACGATTGTTATTTTTGCCTTCCAAAATAAAGAATATCCAAATTTGCAATCTGCCATACGATCTGTTCCTCATAATGCAAATTTGCCGATTGCGCCTTTAAATTGGCAAGCTATTGATTTGGGAGATAATGAAGATAACGCATCATCAGGCAGCTCAGAAAAACAGTGCACCGATCCTACTTTTACCACAGGTCCCAGTTCCGGCGAGCCACATTTGATTGTTCAAAGTGAACTAAATGATTCAGTACGTGATTTGGGGTTATCCAAGCAACAGTCAGAACTTCTGGGTTCCCGTCTTAAGTAATGGAACCTATTGGCCAAAGTAACAAAAATTACGAATTTTAGAAAAAGAAATGCTATGTTTTCTGAATTCTACAGAATGGAAAATTTGTTGTGCGCCTGTAGTGATATAGACAGTTTAATGTAGGAACTTGATATTGAACATTCTCCCCGTGAGTGGCGCTTATTTATAGACTCATCTAAATAAAGCTTAAAAGCTGTGTTATTGCATAATGGAAATTTAAAACCCTCTATACTTTTGACCATTCAGTTGGAATGAAAAAAATTTTTAAAATATGCGCACTATTTTGGATAAATTAAACTACAATAGGTATAAATGGAAGATATGTGGGGACCTAAAAGTTATAGCGATTTTAGTGTGACTTCAGGGGGACTTACAAAATATTGCTGTTTTCTTTGTTTATGGGACAGTCGTGCAATAAATCAACATTATGTAACAAAAATTTGGCCAGAAAGAAGCGAATTTCAACCGCGATCTCAAAATGTTAAATTTATACCTCTTACTGATCTCAAAAATGTCCTTTTGCCTCCTCTTCACATTAAACATGGGCCGATGAAAAACTTTGTGAAGGCTTTGAATTACAATGGTGATTGATTTAAATACCTAAGACAAGCCTTTCCCCAGTTAAGTGATGCCAAATTAAAAGAAGGAATTTTTATTGGGCCACAAATTAGAAAATTGTTGGACGATGTAAATTTTACGGAAAAGCTTACCAGGCAGGAACTCAGAGCATCGAATTCATTTGTTAATGTAGTAAGAGGATTTTTAGGCAACAATATGGATGAAAATTATGACCAATTAGTTAATGAACTCTTAGATGCCTATAAAGCGCTTGGTGCCAGAATGTCATTAAAAATTCACTTCCTCCATTCCCATCTGTCATTTTTTCCTAAAAATTTGGGAGCTGTTAGTGACGAGCAGGGTGAAAGGTTTCACCAAGATATCAGAACAATGGAAATTCGGTACCAAGGACGATGGGATCCAGCCATGATGGGTGACTACTGTTGGTTTTTGAAGAGAGAAGATATGACACCTCATAAACGGAAAAAATAAAGTTTAATTAGTGTTTTAAGTTAATATTTTACTCGTTTGCTTTTCTTTTAAATATATGGTATGTTTAATAGGCGAAAACTGTAAACATAGTCAATAAAAAGGGTTAAGAATTTTCTGAAATCATTTTTTCTATAGGTATTAATTAAGTATGGTAACATTCGATATGGTTCTACAACTCTAACAAGAAAATCCTACGTGCTACAACTTTCTACTTGTCATTTTCGTAATTGAATAGATCCATTCTATTAGATTATGCTATTCTGATTTGTGTTACAACAAAAAATTTTTTTTTTGATAAGTTGTGATAAGTTTTTAGCCAACATTCAAAAATTCGAAATGACAGCGACAGCATGGCGAACGGATTTTGTCATCTGTTTAGACTGAAATCGAGAGGTATTTAAAAGTTTAAATTTCGAAATTTCAGTATATCTAGGACTAAAAGACATAAGATTAATAATATATTTAATACTTTAAACATTTGAAAACTAAAACAATAAGGCATTTTATCAAGTTGTAGGCAACTTCGAAACTTTACTAAACCCGTTATCATTCGGGAAAAAATAACTTATTTTATTCAAGTGGCATCAAAAAGGGTAAAGATTTTTGGGACGCCGCTAACAAACTTCACTTAACATGCAATAAAATTAAAGCCGAGCTAGTAAACAATTTAATTATTAATACTATTGGATTGTGATTTTTTTTTCAGTCTACTTATGATTTACCTGATACTCTTTTCCTCGAATTATTAGGTTTCTATAGAAACACTAGAACTATCAGTGAGTGTTTAGATTTTCAACTCGTAGATCGAATATTATTAGCAACATAGTATGTTTTATTAGTTCTAAAGCTATTTGTGATGACGGGATTTCAAAAGAAGACATTAAATTATGTTTATCTACGTCCGTGTAAGTTAAGAAGCTCTTAACTCACCCATTTTGAGTGAGTTAAGAGCTTCTAAGAGATTACCGCACCTCGCACACTACGCAGAAAAAGCGAGGAAGATTTTTATGAATTATTTTATTAAAAACTATAAAATATGAAAAAATATTTATTATAAATATTGATAGTACAATCAATTCCTAACGAAGCTGCCACGTTTGCTAAATTTGTAGTGAATGCATTGTTTTCATTATTTAAACTGATCGTCTGATGGCTTTGTTTAATTTTTTTTCGGGTCTCGTCCAAAGTTTCTCCCGTTTCCCGATCGTCAGCCACCATGACGCTTTACTGCTAGAATGTCAGTTCCTGAATCTGCCAATAGGAACGTAGATGATATTCGGAAGCAATGCCCCATATATTCTTCCGGATGTTCAAGTTTGAGATACAGAGCAACTCGTTTTGGCAAGGATCCAAAAGAATTAATGCCAACCGGTTGCTTCCTACACACACCATTTCGAAATTAGGTGAAAAACCTACCATGCTTAATGTTACATGGGCCAAGATTAATATATTTTCGAACTAGTTGATGCATGTCTATCTCTTGAATATTTCCAGATGTTACAACAACAACAACAAATTCTCTCGCCTGCAACCTTCTGCAAGCCCAATAATCAATGCTACTTTCATAAATAAGTATTCTTGTTCTCCGCTTCTAGAAGGAATGTTGTAATATTGCTTTTAGTTAATATTCTTGAGTTTTTTGATTGATATCCCTCAGATTTTCTTTTGAGGAGGGCGACTAAATTTCTAAATTTGCTGATATCAATATTGAGTTTAGTAAATATCGTTGTTCTTATCACAGAATAAAACGCCCAGAGAGATGAAGGCCTATAGTTAGTAGATAACTCCCCGAAGTATCCAATAAGTAAAGTACATCACACAGATCTAAAACATCGACGAAAGGGGGAGCTATGTCAAAAGCAGGACGTTTCCATGGATATACAGAGTTGCAGCCAACCACGAATGAACATTGCACCGTTTCCATAGTTACTGATATTCTTTTCATATACTCAGATTCGTGTGCCAAACTTTACCTTTTCACTGCCATAGTTCTGCACATTCTCCTCTCTGCAGCAATTTTGGAACCTATTGAAAATATACTCATATTTTGGCCTGGATTTTTCGGGAGGCAACCCGTCAATTGCCTTGGATGCTCCCTGCTCAATATCCGAAGAAATGCTAAAGAAATTAAAACTATCAATAAGAAAATTAAATTGACATTGCCCGGGGTAACGCAGAGTGGCAGGATCAAAGTGCTAACAGGTAACAGCTAATAGAAAGGTGTTTTATGCTTGTTTGAACGTTTTGAAAATTTTGTTTAATAAAAATATGTGTGTATTTTAACAGTCCTGCGTCAGTTGTAGATAAAATGTTGTACGATACATGTGAGTTATTCTCATTAAGACACTTGATTCTACACGCGTATCTTAATAATGCTGTTAACTCACTTATATCGTAAATATCTATTACCGTAATGTTTGGATCTATCAATTAATATTGATACTTGTATTTTAGAAAATACATATCTCTTGATCTGAAAAAAAAACCCATTATCAAGCTAATCATAAAAAAATTCTAATCCTAAAGAATTTAAGGATCTTCGACAGATAAGTATATATAATCTGGAAAGGTAAAAGATGCTGTATATTCTGGCAAAAATCCTAAAGAATTTAAGGATCTTCGACAGATAAGTATATATAATCTGGAAAGGTAAAAGATGCTGTATATTCTGGCAGACCCGAAAACACAATAATTCGTCCTCTTGCTACCAAAACACTAGCAAGGCAAAACAGCGTCTCAACTTTGAAAGTAGGTTGTATAAAACAACGCAAACAATACAATACAAAAAAGAAATACCTGATACAACAAACAATAAATTAATGAAACTAAGTAAGGTGTTTAAAATGTCGTCTATATATTTCGTGATACATTAAGAAGAATGCCAGCCTCCTGGATTCATCTACATTCGATTTCTATTTGCTTTTTTAAATCTTCGAGGTCATTGGGCTTAGTTTCATACACCACGTTTTTATGTCCCCAAAAAAAGTAGTCGAGGGGTGTCAAGTCTGGAGACCGAGGAGGCCACTCTATTGTACACCTACATCTAATACATCTTCCAAAAAAAACATTGACAGCATAATACATGTTTGTATGGAAAAAATCCATAATATACCATTCTTTGAAGATTTCTCGCAGACATCGCAAAGAATAGCGAATTAGGAAAAAATCCTTTTCTTAATATTATTAATGACCTGATCAGCTACGTTACTAAAATATCGGAAAACATTTCTGTTGTTGCATATGCTCATGACACCAATGCTTTAGTTATTTTCTTTCACTAAAAACACAAACGAGAATGGTCCAAAAAAAAAACAAACCAAAGGTAAATAAAAGTAAAACTACAATAATAAATTTTTCAATGAGATCTAACAATAATATGGTAGACTTTACACTATTCGAGAATTCGGAGAATCCATTGACTCTTGCAGAGAAAACCAAACTGTTGGGTATCACTTTTGATGAAAATTTAAAGTGGTGTTTTCATGTTGACGAACTTTCATCTAAACTGCGCAGTGACTTCTACGCATTAAATTGTATGTCCTTGCACTGCAGCAAAGATGTGCTTCTAACTTTATTATGGTAATATACACTCCCGAATTAGGTATGGTATACTAAATTGGGGTATGAGTTCTTATATTAAGAGGATTTTTATTTTACAAAAGTATGCAATACGTCTGATTGTCGGCGAAAAGGTCAGCAAATCATGTCGCGAAGCTTTTAAAAATTTAAAGGTTTTGACTGTTGCTGGCACGTGCAGGGATGTATAGGGTTTTTCCTTATAATTTGCCTCCCCTTTAAATCTTTTATTTCAAAAGATACAAAAAAGTGGTTAACACGAAAGTTGTAGGATTTCATCTGAAGATTTACATAGCGCTAAAATCAAAAACAAATGACTATCGGAAAATATAGAAATTGCCATGAACTTTGTTATTTTTAATGAAACGCCCCTGTATATTTCTACATTTTTAGATGCGCCTCATTGACCTCTTTTTAAATAGTTATAACATATCTATATTTAGAACAGTAGTTTTTGAGATATTCACCTTCAAAGTAATACTTTATTGGATCTAGATAGCCGTGAGTGGCCGTGGGTGCAATTCGGCCATTATGATTCGTGAATCACTTTAGCCATGAAATGTCAAATGAAACCAAAATTACCTATTCTTTTTGACTAAAAATAATATATTTTATATACGTTTTACGTTCAATTTATTCTGGTATAACATAATATATATAATTAACAAACAACAAATACACATGTTAGTGAATAAACAAAGATAACAATAACATTTATGAAATATGTATTATAAGTTATTTATATGACCACCGCCACTGTTTAAGTAATTTTGAAACATCTATCCCATTCTATTGTAACGTTACACTTTTATGGTAACTAATTATTATTTTGCTAATTGTATTTTGTCATTTACCAAGATGTCAGGAACTAAGTTTTTGGAAGTTATTTAGATTCTTTGACTATTTTCATTATTATAAGTAATTAATATTGTATAACTGACAGCTTGGTATATTATATACATTTTATGTTTTATATTTACAGATGCTGAGGGTCTGGTTGTTGAAGCTTTCTTTAATGCCCACATATAAAAGGGCCATATTTTTATAAGAATTTCATTATTAGATGTTCATTCACCTAGAGTTTTTCTATTATCTTACCTTGACATAATTTTGATCAGAAACAAATCCGTTATAAAAAACCTAGTTGGGTATGAGCTGTTGTGATACAAACTAAACAAGATATTTCCAATATTTCCATTGTAACCTGGTAACGCTACATAAATTAGAAACATTTGGTGTATACCTCCGATTTCGTTTGTCGCCTTTTAAATCTCGTTCAGTTCATTAAATGATTTGTCCTTTTGATAAAATGTAGTTTAAGATGTTACCTATATTGTTAAATGTCCGGTAAATACATGTCAGGGGTTCATTAAACAAGGGTTTGTGTTATTTATTTAAGTAGTTCTCCAAATGGTTCCAAAAGCCTTGTTTATTTTCGTTTTATAAATTGGGTTAAGTGACAACAAAGTTTGACGTTTTACTGTGTGCGGCGACGCTAAAATCCTTGCTTTGGCCTTTTCCATGAATGACTAAAAGCCATACGATTCCGTCCGACCACTTTACTTTCATTTTTATAAAAACCTAACATTTTAAAGATTTAATTATTCAGGACGAGGTTTACGTAAAGATTAGAGGAAAATATTAAAAAATAACAACATAAATTATTCAAAAATAAATATTTAAATTGAATGTATATTAAGATTTATTGTAATAAATAGTGTATTCTGAGTTGCCTATCTTTTTAAAAATCTTTTATTTTTGTCAAATAAATAAGGGGGAAAGAGACAAATATAGGGGAGTTATTTTAAATTTTGTGTTAAACAGTGGTCAAATAACAGCCAGGTAATTATTATTTTAATTTATTTAGCAAGGTTCTTTCATTTAATTTTAATTTAAACAATAGGTTACAATGGATTTTTTTCTCTTTTTTACAGCTCAGCGGCCACATAGCAAATAGCACATTTTAGTGCACATTGAACTTATTAGCACATAGCACATTGCTATTAAAACCTTGCATCTTAGCGCACGTTTGCTTTTTATAGCCTTTAAAGCATTTTGAACGTTTTTGCACCCACATTATTGTGAGGTACTTTTCACGAGAAACAATTGGTTGAAGCAAATAACCCTAAAGGTTGGGGTTACCTTTGAAGTTGAAGCACTAATTCTACATTAAGAAAAAGCCCCCTCTTTACCGAAGAGGTGTTGGAATTTTACCTCTAGCCCAACAACCAGGCCCCAGTAACTCCAGTTTTCCTGCCAGTTGGTGAGATTTTTAAAAAAGCTTTATATTACAGTAGTACCTTTTATTGATCAATTTATCTTTTTCAAATTACCACACATATTTCTATTTATAAACAATTTAAACTACATTCTCTTATAAACAGGTATTTTTTTTTTTAAATAAAGCAAATCATAATATTAAATAGTGTTTTACTGGTTGTTTCAGTACCTTTACGAACACACGGGTAAGGGGTGTATGAAGGCGGTGCAGTAAGTTCTGTTTTGTGTGTTGGCGCCCTTCTTTCATATTTATAATTTTCACTTGCCTCCTTCATACACCAAAGAAAAGGATTGAAAATTTTGAACTCCCCCAAAGCCGAACTACCGTATAAGCTAGCCAACGGGTCGTAAGTGCAAACTTTTATTATTGCACTTACGTAAGAACTCTTTATAACGTGGCTTTTATAACACCAGAGTTTACGTTATACTATTAATAGCATTGCTAACAAAGAAGGGATATTCGGTATTTAAAATTACTATTAGTAGATTTTATCTTTCAAGTATTCCCACAAAAAATGTCGAGGATTATTGGCAGACCACCGGATTGGGCATTGCCTTCCGAACCATAAACCATAGCGATTATTTAAAATAATGTTAATCGGTTGGACATTGTGAGGCGGTGCGCCATCTTGGTGCCAAATTAATCTAGTGTACTGACGAATGGGAAGCGTCTCTAGAAGGCGCTCTATTTCGTTATTTAAATTTAAAAACTCTAAACAGCGTTCGCCTGTCAAAATACCCTCAAAAATAATTTTCACAAATTTTTTTACTATATATGATACTTAAGGTCTGTCTAGATGGCACTCGTACCTCTGGATTTTATTCCCGGTATTGATGCGTTTTTTTGATTTGCGTAGTATAACTGAATTATTTTTTCTTTATTTGTTTCCTTCTTCAGTGAAAAGCATTATTATTAGGTATTATTTTTAATTTGACGTAAAACGTAAATAAAATATATTACTGTTATTCAAAAATAATAATTTTGGTTTCATTTGATATTTCATGGTTAGAGTGATACACATAATGGTTGAATTGCACCCACGGCCACTCACGGCTATCTAGATCCAATAAAATAAATTAAGCACCTCATAAGGGGTTATTTTGAAGACGAACAGCTCGAAAAATACTGTTCTTAATATAAACATATTATATATTTTTAAAAAGAGGACAATGAGGCGCCTCTAAAAATTTAAAGATATACAGAATGTTCCATTTAAAATAACAAAGTTCATGGTGATTTCTATATTTTCCGATAGTTATTTGTTTTTGATTTTAGCGCGGCGTAAATCCTCAGATGAAATCCTACAAGTTTCGTATTAACCACTTTTTAATATCTTTTGAAATAAAAGGTTTAAGGGGGTGGCAAATTATCAGGAAAAACCATGTACACTATTTAATAAACTGAACAAAGAAATTAGAGTTGCCAACATAAATATTTTTAAAAAACGCTTAAAAATGTGTTGTAAGAAAAATGCTGTTACGATTTCCAGGAATTTCCGTAAATATATCTTATTTTGTATTGTCTAGTTTATAAGCATTTCTATGTATTTAAGTATTTTTTACATTTTTTGACCTTCTGACTTTTTCTCCAATTATTGTTTGTACTTTTAAATTGAAGAAATTAACTATTGATTTTGATTTTGATTTTGAAATAGGGTTAAATTATAATTTAAGATTTCTTAAATGAGTCTCATATTTTAAGTTGAGAATTTCTATCAAACTGACCTGAAAAAGACCTGGAAGTTCATTTTATCATTTTTCGTTGTAAAGTTATACGACTTCCAAATATGTCACTTCATTACTGGTTACAAAAATGACATTTTCAACTATATAAAACTGAAATATAGTTTTCTGCAAAATTGATAAAACTGCCATATCAGCTTTTTAACCACAGAATTGGATAACAAAGTTTTTTTAAGGAACTTATTTAGAACACTCTACAAAAGACAATTTGCAGAAATAAAGTAAAACATTCAAATGGAGAAAAACAAAACACACCAATTATCCCCTTGGCTACCGTACGTTCTCTTCAACCTTTCCCTCGAACAGTAGCTCGGGCCTGACATACGCCGATACTTGTATATGGCAAAAAAATCTATTAATTACTCTTTGCTAATAATCTAGCGTGAGCAAAAGTGTAATATAACAGTGCCACATACCGGGCGTTGCATAATTTCCTATCTGCACAGTAGATCTTGTTGAAAATGTCTCGTTTCTTCCGTGTGGCGCGACGTTGTCAAGTCTGGTTGTTACAGATGTTTATCGCCTATTTATTTCTTCGCGTGATGGGATTTAAATTGTTCAAAGAAATAGTTTTCGTATTAATTTTAGACTTAGCTATAGGATTATGAAAGTCAAGTCGAGTGATGGCCATTTTCGATGTAGTAAAGGTATCATCATCATATCTCTTAGAACGAAGCTCCAACGTTTTCCTTGGGATTGCCCAAGACATTTTCAGGAAACAAAACATAGTCTTGGCATGAGCTCTATTAACAGGTTAGTTTCAGAGACATGAAACATTGCAGAATTAGAATCAGAAAAGTTAGATCAATTGGTTCATATGAGTCAATAGGAGAATCAAATTCATTGGCGATTTCAGAGGAAACTGTTCAAATGAAAAAAGTTAGAAAGGTACACATGTCGAGAATATTACCTATGCTACCGATGAGAAGGATGACGGTTTGGAGATTGATTTTGAGATTTTCTTTTTCGTAGAACTACATTTATTTATTCTGTTTTACTGAAGAATTTTTGCTGAGATCTAGACTATAAATCCAACACTTTTATTCGGATATAAATGACAATTTTGCTCTGTGGCCTCAAGATAAAGAAAATCTTCACAGGTTTTTAGATCACTTAAATTAACTGCACTCAAAAATAAAATAGACTACACTAGTATACAAAATAAACACGTTTAGTTTATTAATTTCCACTTATTTATTTCTGCTCGACAGCTGTTTCGACACACTGTGTCTTTGTCAAAAGCTAACTTAAAACAGTTTTAAGTTAGCTTTTGACAAAGACACAGTGTGTCGAAACAGCTGTCAAGCAGAAATAAATAAGTGGAAATTATTAAACTAAACGTGTTTATTTTGTATACTAGTGTATAATGAACTTCCATCAAGTAACGGCTACATCGATAATAAAATAGTCTACTTAAAAAGTAAGATGCGGGATACCATTTATTGCATGTATGCCCAAAACGAACATATTACCATAAAGACTCTCCAACAGAAACTAAATTATGATAAGTCCAATCATTTCTATTAGTTTTCTGCGAAAACGGGCAAGAGAAATTGGCTTTTGATGGAAGAGAAGTAACAACCGCAAGTATCTCATGCATTTACCAGATGTTTTTAATAAAAAAAATAATTTTTGAGTACACAAAAAAATATGAATTCACTAGAAAACGGTTTTACTCTAGTCTCTCTAGGGTTAAAACGCGGTGAAGGTAAGTTTATGGAGCATTTTGACTATTTGTTTTTTGTTTAGTTTTCTTGTGCATTTAAATTAAGAGCATCGGTCGGCTTAAAATATTTGCTAATTTAAGGTGTTCTTTTAATCGAAATTATAACAAAACTAAGTTTGTTATAGACAACTTTTTTTAACGGTATTTCAAAGATAAAAATAATATGAGAGTGTGGGACAGTTATTACTTTTTATTAAATATCAAAAAATAGAAATGTTACAAGCTGTCGAAAATTGCTAAAGATCAGTAAATTTTGCACCATAAAAAATATTTATATTTATTTTTTTTGTATTAAAATAACTTTTTCACATCCCCGCAATAATCAGGACTATAAATCTTCAAACATAATGTAATTTAATTGATTAACACGATCAGGATTTGGATTAAAAGCCAACCGTTTTTGGCCACGAAAAAATATTTTTTGATATTTAACAAAAATAATTACTTAATACTGTTGAGAAATTGTTAATATTAAATTTAGTTTTTTTAGTAGAAATACTAGACTTCTAAATTATATATAAAAAAACAGAGTTTTTTCTTTGGCTCCAGAGTTAAAACTGTTTTATAATTTTTTTTAGGTTATAGATACATCGTCGTTAACGCGGGCAATGAGAACGGGTTTATAAGCTACTTTAGTTTTTAAAAAAGCGGGATAGAAAGTGGTATTATAAACCGTCAAAATTTCGACAAATGGTTTAAATATCAACTTGTTTATAATTTGCCGCCCAAATAATTAACTATCATGAACAACGCAAGTTACCACTCTGGGCTAGTAGAAGACAAATAAAGAATAATTTGGCTTTCCGAAAAAAATATTGCTTTTCCAGCAGGCAGCAATGAAGGACCAAATCTGGGATTTCGTAGAAAAAAGTCGCTGTAAAGAAAACAAATATTTCCTTGACCCTTTTGTTCATATTTATAATTTTCCTCCCACCATACCATACACCAATATAACCCTATCGAAATGGTTTGGTCAGAGTGCAAAAGAAAATATGACCAATATATATTTGCCATCCTCTGGAGTTTTGGCAACGTGTGAATGAAGAATCGGATGACGACGACGAGCGAGACGATCTGTTTTCTGACATTGACGATCTTTAATTTATATCGTTTAATATTTTATTTAAAAATACGAAAGTACGAAATTTGATTTAAATGTCTCTCGAAACGAATGTACGAGGTGCATAAAAAAATAATGAATTTTTATAGATTGTGTATTCTTATTTATTTGCCAAAAGATAATTTAATAAGTAACAGTGGCATAAACAATAAAATTTAGATGTGAATTTAAATAGCCAAAACCCATAATAAGAGGCCTCTTTCATGTTTCATCCTTCTTACATAAATTGTTTGATTGAAAAAAAAAGCAAATGTCAATGCAAAATGCCGACATTTGTCGCGGTTGAGTTTATTATGAATATATGAAAAATACAAATTGTTGCCGCAAGAAGTTACAAGAACCCTAGAGGCATTAAGAAAGGACATATTTTATTCGAATATGAAGAACTGACACACATAATCTTTCACAAAGGAGGTGTCGCAAAGAGGTCATTCATCATCAACGTAAGTATACGTTAAATTATTTAAAGGTTTGGAAAATACTTTTACAGTAATATTATAAATAGCACTAAGTACGGTTCATAGTGGTGTAATAGATATTTACGACACAAGTGAGTTAACAGCGTTATTAAAATACGCGTGTAGAAGTTTTATAACTACATAAGTATCTTAATGAGGTTAACTCACATGTATTGTACAACATTTTATCTAATTCTAAACGCACGACTATTAAAATACACCTATATTTTTATTAAACAAATTATTCAAAAAGTTCAAAGCAAGCATAAAACACCTTTTTATTAGCTGTTACCCTTTTGCACTTTAATCCTTCCACTCCGCGTTACCCCGGGCAATGTCAATTTAAGTAACATCTTGTTGACAGTTTTAATTTCTTTAGTCAAAATGAGTGATTCAGAAAGAAGCATTCCTTCGGATATTGAGCAGGAAGCATTCAGGGCAATTGACGGTTTGTTTCCCGAAAAATCCAGGCCAAAATATGAGTATATTTTCAACAGGTTTCAAAAATGGTGCAGAGAGAAGAATGTGCAGAACTATGGGAATGAAAAGGTACTTATTGTATACTTCGGGGAGTTATATATAGGCCTTCATCCCTCTCTGGGCGTTTTATTCTATGATAAGAACAATGATATCTATTAAACACAATCAAAATACAAGAGTTCTAACCACACTACACCACACCTTGTTACGTTCTGGGCGCGCGTTTCGCTAACCAAATTAGCATCCTCAGCGGATCATATAAACTATAGTAACTTACCCTAACTGAGACTATTTATAGGTAAATGTGGTCACACTTGGTTGCGCCCGACTGCACCGTTGTCAAGTAAACAATAGAGGGGACTCCACCACATTTAACTATTTCTATACTCTCAAATAAATCAAATAATCTATTATTAGATACATTTTTAATCAACTTAAGATTATTTATTCCTATTTGATGATTGTTTTCTAAAGCATGTTGGGCAACGTTGTCTTTTCTGTTCTTCCGTATCTTAAATGTGCTATGTGTTCTTTAAAACGAATGTTTATGGAGCGTTTAGTTTGCCCAACATATTTTAGATCGCAGTCATTACAGCTAATTCCATAGATGCCACTCCTCTCCTTCAAGTCGACTTTGTCTTTAGGGTTTCCAAGAAGATTGTCTGTCCTCCGTTTTGTAGGCTACTCTAAAACCTACGTTTTTAAATACTTTTCAACCTCTCGTATATCTGGGATCATATGGGATTACTGTGAACTTATTGGGAGCCTCAGGTGCTTGAAGAGTAGTGGCATCTTTTAACATTTTCTTATGTTATTTCTATTTACTAATTTATGTAAAAAATTACCATTATATCCATTACTTTTAGCTATATTTATAATCCGATTCATTTCATTGTTAAAACGTTCTTTACTTAATGGAAAATTGACTAATCTGTGAGTTAAGAAATGAAATGAGTCGGATTTTATATACCTATCAGTATTAGTAAATTTCCTATAAATAGCAAATTCTAATTTATCGTTATTTCTAATAACTAACGTGTCGAGAAGGTAATTGCCCATTGTTCTCCTTTTCGCACGTAAAATTAATAGAAGGATATTTATTGTTTAGTGTTTCTAAGAAAGGGTCCAAATTTTCTGTTTTAGTATCAAAAATAGCAAATATATTGTCTACGTATCTATATCACACCCTTGGGGAATACTTGAGTTCTTTTTTGAACTGGGTTTCTAATCTACCCATAAACAAATTTGCAAGGAACGGAGATAAGCACTTGCCCATCGCAGTTTCCTCAAGTTGTCTATAATATTTATTGTTGAACTGAAAAAAAATTTGATTCATACATAATTTTGTAAGAAGTAAATATTCATCAATAATGTCTTTCTTCAAATTATTGATTTCAAGTAGTTCCTTTAGGTATTCTAAACCTAGTGGTATAGGTACACTAGGAAACAATGAGCTTACATCAAAATATATTAAAATTTCACCTTCTTTTAAGTGAACATTCTTAATTTTATCTAAGAATTCTAACGAGTTAGTAACCTCAAAGTCATCGTACGAGATATTTAATCTGCTGAATTCTTCTACTAACCATTTTGAAATATTGTAAGTTGGTGATCCAACAGCTGAAACAATAGGTCTCATGGACTTCCCAGGTTTATGAATTTTGGGAAGGCAATACAGTTTAGGTAACTGGGTTACTATGTGTTAGCTGAAATTTTAGTTTATCGGACACAAGGTTTTTACACTGTTTTAAGGTATTTTTTACTCTTGTTATCATTTTTGATAACGGGTTCTTCTCAATTAAATCGTAGGGACCAGTTTGAATCAAATGGTCTACTCTTTCAAGATAATCTGTTTTGTCTAGTATAACAACCTTATTTCCTTTGTCAGCTTTTAAATAAAAACATTCTTTTTTCTCCAGTCCCTGGATAACTTCAATATTTTTACGAGAAACATATTTTGACTTGTTGTTAACAACGTTTTTTGAGACTTGATTTCTGCAAGCCTCTCTAATGAATCCCTTAGTTGACTCTGGCACGTATTGAATAGAAGTTTCGATATTGGCTATTTTTTGATACTAAAACAGAAAATTTGGACACTTTCTTAGAAACATTAAACAATAAATATCCTTCCATTAATTTTACGTACGAAATGGAGAACAATGGGCAATTACCTTTTCTCGACACGTTAGTTATTAGAAATAACGATAAATTAGAATTTGATATTTATAGGAAATTTACTAATACTGATAGGTATATAACATCCGACCGATAATGATAATTTTATACATACAAATTAGTAAATAGACATAAGCATAAGAAAATGTTAAAAGATGCCATTACTCTTCAAGCACCTGAGGCTCCCAATAAGTTCATAGTAATCCCATATGATCCCAAATATACGAGAGGTCTAGAAAAAGTATTTAAAAACGTAGGTTTTAGAGTAGCCTACAAAACGGAGAACAGTTTGAAAAATCTCCTTAGAAACCCTAAAGACAAAGTCGACTTGAAGGAGAGGAGTGGCATTTATGAAATTATCTGTAATGACTGCGATCTAAATGTTGGGCAAACTACACGCTCCGTAAACATTCGTTTTAAAGAACACATGACACATTTAAGATACGGAAGAACAGAAAAGTCAAGCGTTGCCCAACATGCTTTAGAAAACAATCACCAAATAGGAATAAATAATCTTAAGTTGATTAAAAATGTATCTAATAATAGATTATTGACAACGGTGCATCGCGCAACCAAGTGTGACCACATTCACCTATAAATAGTCTCGGTTAGGATAAGTTACTTTAGTTTATAATATGATGCTAAATGTAACAAGTTGTGGTGTAAGAAGAGATGAAGAGAAAAAATCCATGTTTTCTAAAACCAATATTTAAACATTTTTAAAATACTTATTTATGAAAGTAGCATTGATTATTAGGCTTGCAGCCGAGAGGAGTTAACCAATTTGTTGTTGGAAAATGTCAAGGATGAAGAGCGATGTTTTCATTTTTTTTTACAGACAATGAAAACGAAAATAGCCAGGGAGTTCGAAAATACATTAATCTTCGTCCATGTAACATCGAGCATGGTAGGTTTTTCATCCAATTTCGAAATGGTGTGTGTATGAAGCAACCGGTTGGATCCTTGCCAAAACAAATTGCTTAGTATCTCAAAATTAAACATCCAGAAGAATATACGGGGCAATGCTTCCGAAGATCATCTATGTCTCTATTGGCAGATTCAGGAGCTGACATTCTAACAGCAAAGCGTTATGGTGGCTGGCGATCTGACACTGTTGCGGAAAGCTACATCGAAAATTCTGCAGAAAATAAAACAAAAATAGTATCTAAAATTCTGGGTAAAACGAGAAAAACTTTGGATGAGACCCAAAAAAAATGAAACAAAGCCATCAGATGTTCAGTTTAAATAATATAAACAAGGTATTGACTACAAATTGCAAAGATTGTACTATTAATATTTATAATAAATAATTTTTCATGTTTTATAGTTTTTAATAAAATAAGTGGCTCTTGTAGAGGTTAGGTATTTTTAGTATTTTCATTTTTTTGGATGCACTGTTGAGCTTACCGCGAAATAAACACATTTCAGCAAAAATATTTGCGGCTGAAGCAATTTTTTGCAAAAAAAAAGAAAAACAAATAGTTGTAACTTTGTAAGGCACTATATAGTTATAAACGTCTACTTTTACTTTAATTATTGAAAAATTGTAAGCAGAATAGATAATTAGAGTATATTATTATATAATATACTCTTTTTTTTAATTTACGTTTTTAACTAACTAATGTTAAAAGTGTACCAACAAAATATGTTAATGTTATTCAACTAAAAAATTCTTAAACAGACATTTGACAATATTGACATTTCATGATTAATCGGCCATTTCCACAGTATTCAAAAAGCAATGTTGCCAAATTTAATTTCATTTTATCAGCGAAGAATTTATTGTTCTTTATGAAGGGTTGCTAATAATATTTTTTGCATAGTTGAAACGGTGTCACTAGGAGCGCAAGGTGAAACAGTAAAGGGTTAGCACCAGGTTAGGCGCCGAAGACATCATCATTAAAGCCATAACATAAAAACACGTACAGTAAAAACTACTTAGCTATGACTTCAAATTTTGTTACAAAATTAAGAGTCAAATGGGGATGACCTGCTAACCTTCTGGTAAGAATCCGATGTGGCGAAACAAAATGGCGGCCTAATGAAATGTTAAATATTATTATATATATAATATTATATATTATAATTGAAATATTACTGAGAAACTACTTATCCGCTTTAGCTCAAATTTTGCAGAAAAATCAAGTATTATATAGAAATTAACTGCTAAAATTTTGGTACGATCCAAGACAGGCAAAGAAAAACTACTTAATGGATTGATTTCAAATTTTGTGCAATAATTAATACTGGTATAATTGTGGTACGAACTCATGATGGCGGAACAAAATGGCGGACAAATAAAATGATTGTAATCGTGAAAAAATCATCCTTTTTTAGCGTGTCTAAATGACAAATATTACGTTTTATCAATTTCGAGAAAATGACGCTTGAAAATTGACATTTGTGTCCTTTTGAAGCTCTGTAACTTCCAAGCGACTTAACTTGCAACACAGTGGATTTCACTTTGCTATTCTACTTTTTAATAACCTATTTCCCAACACCAATTTCTTGTTTGACAGGAGATGTCAAATTACAGAGCTTCAAAAGGTCAAAAATGTCAATTTTCAAGCGCCAGTTTTCTCGAAAATAGCTGAATTGAGATATAGGAAACATAACACAAAAAGTGTTTAGAATATTTAGGACAATACAAAAATGCAATAATATAAGGGTAATTCATTTGGCAACACCGCACAATTTAAAATATTTTTAAAATAGATGCCACAGCCATATTTTCAAAATAATCTATTGGCTCTCCAGATACTTCTAATAGACCATAGAATCTTAATTTTCTTGTTAAAAATATGTTCCAAGACTCTAACTTAATTGAAAAAAAACAGTTAAGCAATTAATTTGGTGCATATTACAAAAAAGTCTTAGTAATAGACATTGATTCAAAATTCAGATTTTAAAGTGTCTACAATTTTTTTTTGTGTCGCGGTTGTGCCGCCTGTACTGATGATGGCGCGGCGCCGACTTTGCTTTAACTTTCGATAATTATAATTTAGTTCATTAAAAAGGTACTTCTTACAACATTTTGATATTCCCATTAATTTGAGAGAAATCGACTTTAGAATTTAATTAAGACATCCAATATACCTCAGTAACCAGTATACTAATCAAGTTAATGCATATAATAAAAATATCAAAAAAGTCAAAGTCAAAAAATAGCTTTATTGTTTTAACTAGAAGTCGTTAATAAAGCCTTGATAAAATTAATAAAAATATTACTAATAATATAGCTAATAAAATAAAATAATGTAATGGTGTGTACATACATATATATATACATACACATTTTCACAAGAAGAAAAATCTAAATTTAAAAAAAAGCATAGGTGAGCAAAATTAAAACCTCAAAAAGCACATAAATTTAAAAAATAGCAAATACATTAAAATTAATACGTATATTTCAGTTAAAAACTTTGTCATAAAACTCTTCCAAGGTATAATAAGACCCAGGTGTTAGTAATTTTTTTACTGCTGTCTTGAATTTATTTAAACAATTAATTTTTCTAATTTCCATGGGCAGATGGTTAAAGAGCTTTTTGCCTTCATAGAAAAAGAACTTTTTTACTAGCTCCGAGTGCGGTATTGAAAGCTTTAATGAAAAGGGACGTCGGGATGGATATGGTCCAATCTCGTTCAGTTCATCCCTATACTTTTAAAGATTAACGTTACCGTCTCTAGGATGAAACAGAGTCAATATTCCAGATTGGCGAAATAAACCATGGCAGGAGTCCCGAACTTTTGCTCCACAAAGATAACGAATTGCCCTCTCTTGAAGTAAAAACACAGAGGTAAATAAAAATTGAGGGCATATACCCCAAAACGCAATGCCATAGCGAAGGTCAGGTTCAATTACAGCATAATAGGCATTTTTGGCCATAAAAAAACCCAGACTACTCTTTACCACCTTAACAGCATAACACCCAGATGATACCTTTTTGCACATTCCAGATATGTGTTCTTCAAATCTTAGAGATTTATCAATGGTTATGCCAAGGAAGCGATTGAATTCAAGAATCGGAAGTGGCAAAGCATCAATACATATATCTTGAACAACACACCTAGAAGAAAGAACACTTGTTTTCAATGTGTTAAAACAGAGGCAGTTACAATCACACCAATTTTTAACAGCCATTAGATCCTTTGAAATACTGTTAATTAGTCTGGCTAAATCCACATCATGCTATAGAATGGTTGTGTCATCGGCAAACACAGTGAAGAGGTCATTTATTTGAACCTATGGCAAATCATTTACATACAGTAAAATAATAAGGGGCCCATAACAGAGCCCTGTGGAACACCAGACTCAACCTTCCCTTCCTTAGAAGTATCATCATTAAATGAGACTGTCTGGACTAGTTCCGATAGATACGACCTAAACCACTCCAAGGATATGCCCCTGAAACCATATCCCTCCAGTATTCCGTGATTCACGCAGTCAAATGCTTTGCACAAATCACAGAACACCGCCGCAACAAATTCCCCGACGTTCATATTCCTGTAAAGGTGTTCAAGAAAGCTGAAGATGGTATCTCCAGTGCCAGTATTCCGTTGAAAGCCGAACTGGCTCTTACTCAAGGTGTTATGTTTATTTAAGTAAGACATGACTCGGGTCTTGACTACTTTTTCTACAACTTTAGCCAGAGTGGAAAGCAAGGCTATAGGACGATAGTTGGAAGGATTGTCAGTACTCCCACCCTTATG
The DNA here is from genome assembly GCA_030620095.1 of Kuschelorhynchus macadamiae. Taxonomy (NCBI): domain Eukaryota; kingdom Metazoa; phylum Arthropoda; class Insecta; order Coleoptera; family Curculionidae; genus Kuschelorhynchus; species Kuschelorhynchus macadamiae. Next base: position 159,114 of record JAUTXW010001327.1, on the reverse strand, counting down.
CACAGGAACAATTACCGCCCTCTTTAGGCATGTCGGAAAAACACCTGTCCAAAAAGAATGGTTTATAGCGCCCATCAAAATGTGAAGCACCCTAGTTGGAAGTGCTAGAAGAATCCTTAAGGAGATCCCATCCCATCCAGAAGAAGTCTCACTTTTGATTGAACAAAAAATATCCTTCAGTTCATGTATGCATGTAGGTGCAAGAAAAAATGTGTCAGAGACACAAATGTTTAGAGATTAGAGACGTATTTTTCAAATATAGGACTTTAAAAAGTTATGGCAATTGTTTTGTCTTTTCTTAGCGTCGCGACACCTATAGTGGTGAAGGTCGTTTTAATTTTTACCTGTATTTATGATATCCCCGTTATTTCCCCAGAAAATGGAGCTTGGAATGTGAATTGAAACGACCTGTACATTATTATTAACAACCATTAAATTTATAATTTATCTATTTCTATGAAACCACATCTACTGAGGTTTTAATTTAATTTATTATTTATTACTAATTATTTAAGACCTATCTTCGCCCACCGCATCAGACTGTGTTAGCGACGGCCCTGATTTTGAAAAATATTTTGTGTGTATATAACTCGTTAGAAATTATACATTTTTGTAGGTCATTCTATATATTTTCACACATTTGGAGTACGCGTTAAACCAAGTTGAAACAAATTCAAAGTCTTAGTCTCAGTTATAATTTCTTTATATAGATGGTTACATTTTTCGATCTTTGGAACATCATCAGGCCTAAAAAAAACTATTGCACAGGAAAAAATTAAAATGCAAAAAAAACTAGAAGACAAACAAAAATACACGTGTAACATGAATAATAAGAAGACACTGATTTAAAATTACAGGCAAAATAAAGAAGAAGAAAAGAGGTTGAGTCTAACTACGAAAGATTTAAGTCATCCAAAATATTCATATAACGTCATATTTAATATGTTAACCAGTTCTCTTTAATATGTTATTAGTAAATTAGACAAATCTGTTACATAGCCACAACCTTATATATTTCTAGTGATGGTTACAAATTATCGTATTATAGTGAAGTTATTAGGAAGAAAAATAAATATAAGCTGAACATTTAAGTCATTGTTACGTATTTAAGATATAAGGAAAACACGTATTCTAGCATTTTGAGTTTTACACACATCTAAATACTATGATCACTTTTTTACTAGTAAAACTACTTAAGAAAATCTATTGTAAAACCAGCTCAATTTCGTAAAAATTTCCAGTATTCTCAGGGCAGTAAAAATAAGTCGATATTAAATAAAAGTTGCAAAAAATAGAAACCAATCTACTACCTACTAAATAATTAAATATAATGAAACAAAAAACGTGGCTGTAACAGATATCGAATGAAGCTATCACTAGTTTTTAACGGGACATGTGCCAAATGTCAAGTGAGAAATTATTTTGCAAGAATGTCCGCAATTCAAAAGATAAAAAGAAACGGTAGCGTAACAAAAAAAAGTGTGGCGATGTCAATTAGCTCTGCAATATTTTTTAAAAGGTTAATGAAATGCATGTATTAATGAAAGTGTCGTTATTTTTAATTATAGTTAAGGTTTTAAATTTGAATATTTAGTAGAAATAAATTTAACGAGTATAAGTTATACATATATGTATATAAAAAATACTGTTGAAAATACTTTAAACCGAGTTGTTTTCTAATGTATACAAGACCTTCATCAAGGTATGGATTTCATACCTGAATCTTCTCTATTTGTAGCCAAAACTGAGACGCCAGTACTGAAATGACATACAAGTGAAATGTTGGCAGAATTTACGATTAATGATTTTGACGAGATATCAACAAGAATGGTTGATATTTTGTATCCCTTGTGAATATAAATTTTAGCTATCTTTGCTCTATGGTACAATACGAACACATCAAACTAAGAAAATTGAAAGGAGAATCTGCGATCTGACTTATACCGTGGATTTATCTAGTGAAGATAAGCGGCCAAAAGATTTTCCGGTTTGATGGACTTCTAAAAATACATCGTCAATGCAATATATTTAGCCAGTATTTAAAACTCCTTTATAGGATAGGATTGCATTAAAAACTGTAAAGAAATATAAAGGACTTGTGAGCAAACCTCGGGCGCAGCCATAGATAGGATCTTCGCTATGTCCTGTGGTACCGAACATTGTTCCTAACCGCGCTGAGATTAAGTCTGTTTAAACACAACCAGGATAGACCAGAGATAGCCTCTTGTCTTTCTAGTTAGAATAGGTTTCAATATATGCCTGACCTTTTAATAAGCTTGAAGTAAGTAGATAGTGAGCAAACTTTTAATCAAATTTATACTCGAAACATATGTAAATGTAAGCTGAACAAAGCACAGCAAATCAAATTCACAAACGTATATCTGAGATAAAAAACCTATGTATATAATAATCCCGACCGAGCAAAGAGATATTGCGAAGAAGAAACACAATTTACGTCTTAAAATACGTTGAATGATTTAGAATGATTAAATATGTATTAAAGCTACACCGGATCTAAAACATACATACGTGACTTTAAATTCAAAATAATATCACAACATCTAATATGTTGTGTGTATACTTAAAATTACCTTATGAAATAATTTTATAGTTAAAAAAGTGCTTATTAAATAAAGTTATGTGCTAGGAAACATATTTATTCCAGAACCAAAGTTCTCTGAATATTAATAAAACATTATTTTCTTGTAACACTACACAGTTGAAAAGCAAATTTCCAACTTAGTCTAAACAGGAAGCAAAAAATTTACTATGTGGTTAAATTGTCACAAATGTGTTACTAAAATAAAACATTACTTACAAATTAAACAATACCATACCAACCATAAAAACCAATACTGCCAGCAAACCAAGATTAGCCTAGCCAAATGCCATATTCAAACACCGTAATTCGTTTATGTAAAGCAGAATAATTTATACTCAAGCGTTTACGTCAAATTTTTCCTGCGTCAATTTACTTCGGGAATTGAAGTCAAAATACAAATAAAGGTAAAAGTTATTTGTTTGTGGAATTATCCACCTCACAGTCACTAATAAGTGGTAGAAGCAGAAATAAACATAAGCAACACGGCGAACTTCGCGTAAACGAAACTTGTGCTACGGGCGAGAGTGCGAGTGTTCAGTTCAACAATTTCTTTAACACTGTAGAATCTTTTCGGATAGAGCCAGACTTTATCGTCACGGCTCGATGTATCTCGAATTGGGGGTGAAGGACGCTAAGCCACCATTAAGAATTGGGAATGAAGCATAAATCGTATGTAGTATATTATGTGCAAGCAAGTTCAGAGCTATAAAAAGTGGTTAAAGAGCATTTTAAACCCAACAGAAATTAAATGAGCAGACCAGTCCGAGTGCTGTAAATAAATTGAGGTTGAGTTAAAATAATTCGGTTAAACTGATCTAAGCTCTGCTCCTTTGTAATGTAAAATGTTAATTTAAATATGTCGATGATACTATTATAATATGGTCACTCGAAGAAGTAAAACTTATCTCTATTTTACATATCCATACAAGCAACATTATAATAAAAATGGCACTCAGTGTCATTATGGACATATATAAGTAGAAATTTTAATTATATTTCTTAATTCATTAGTCTTTGGAGCTTTGTCAATATGTGATGCAAATTTAGTTCCGAATGAGATAGAGAAACTGACTGAAGCTTTAAAATCAACCGGATATTCTATTGAATATATCAGGCATTCGATTATATATTATAATAATCAAGTAGTGCAGTTTTATCTTTCATACAGGGTCTCATAGACTTAAAGAACATAAAGATGTACACCTAATTAAAAATAAATTATTCAATTCACTGTTGCTGAACAACAACACTCAACGGGACACCTGATTATGTAATACGCACACCACAGTTCTTTCATCACTTTCGATATACAAACGGAAGATAAGACAATATATTGGAATCATTAAGGACACTCAACACGTTTGGAGATAATCATTAAAACTCTACTCGACAGAGCTCATTAATTATTTTTGATCTTGCGCAGTGAAAATCCCCGATGATGCCTCGTGTAACTGCAAACGAAACGTCGGAAAGTAATTCCAATTCGACACCATGTAAACCCCAGAACCACAATTTCTCAACTCTGCTCTATTTGATAAAGATCGGCATCGCCGCGCCATACGACCTTGTTTACAGTTAACCGCTTAATTAATACCTAGCCTAATTAATGCTCTCACGTGTGACAATAGCGCAGAAAAAAACTCGTTTAATTAATATATAAAAGTAGATCAATGCTTAAGCCGGTATCGATGTCTCTCGTACACACATATCGATAATGAGCGGTTTGAAGCTCACCACGGTGGGAAAATTATAGTTCGTCCGGTTTTGATAAGTATCTCTGATACGTGCCGCTTAAAAAAGGAATTAGTTTTGTGAATTAGGATCTTTACCCTATCTAGTTATCTAGTAATAAGTAAAATTACAAATTGTGTTATCTTTCATGTTTCGGTATACGAGGAAGGATTGATTATGGGGAAACTTCCGGTTTCTCATAAAAAACTTAAAAAGCAGAATGTTAGGTATCAAAGCAGTGCATTTCTGTTATATATCCAATATCTTCGCTATGTGGCACAATATTTCATGCTAAATTAGGTTTTTAAACTTAAAACTTTTTGTGGGGACACCTTAAAAATGTGGTGGTATGTAAACTAAGCCCTAACTTATTGACCTCGAGGATTTAAAGTATAATAAAAATCGAATGTAGACGAATTGAGGAGGCTGGCACTCTTTTTAATGTATTAAATGTATTCCCACAGTATTTGGCCTATTGTCAGGAAATAAATGGACAACTTTTAAACACCTGACTTAGTTTCATTAACTCATTGTTTGTTATATTACATATATATATATATATATATATATATATATATATACATGTGTGTGTGTTGATTCTTAGTCCTTCACGAATGGGAAAATACAACGGGTCTTCATTCCTGGTGTAAATCCGTTGACATTGTCGTTCTGAAAAGGACGCCACTGCAAAAACTGGAAAAATATCTTGCTGAAATTATGCAACCAGCTGTCGAAAACGTCGAATTATTCGTGAAAAATTCGGAGCATTTCACTCGAATTATACGAGACATCGTTCTCGAAAAAGACGATATCATAGCAAACCTAGATGTCAAGTCGTGGTATCCCAGTATTCCTATCGACGAAGCATTAGACAGGATTACTATGAACGAGGATTTCCACGCACATATAATACAATTCTCGGAGCATTGCCTTAAAAATACTCATTTTTTGTTTAAAAGTGCAGTCATGTGATTTTGCTGCCTAAAAACGCTGAAATAACAATTACAGGCCCTATTAATGCTTAAAGTAATTACCCGTACTTGCAAATGAATAAATATTATGAAGAATTTCATACCGTGTACGCTAATTAATATAGAAAAAAATTTAATATTTCAAATAGTTCATATTTTTGTATACTTGACACTTACGCACCAAACTCGCAAAAATCGCCCAAAAACAATGATTTTTCCTCAAGGCAACACCGTTTTGCTTGCTTTACTATAATTCGTGCACACTGTGATTCAAAAGAATGCGGCGGTGTTGTCGGTTTTCAAGCAATTACACTAAATTGAATTAGAAAAATAGGCTATATAAATACTTAATTATCTGTTAATAATAATCACATCAATCAAAAAAATTTTTTTGTTGTAACACAAATCAGAATAGCATAATCTAATAGAATGGACCTATCCAAATACGAAAATGACAAACAGAAAATTGTAGCACGTAGGGTTTTCTTGTTAGAGTTGTAGAACCATATCGAATGTTACGATACCTAATATCTATAGAAAAAATGATTTCAGAAAATTCTTAACCCTGTTTATTGACTATGTTTACAGTTTTCGCCTATTAAACATACCGTGCATCTAAGAGAAAAGCAAAAGAGGAAAAATATTAACTTAAAACACTAATTAAACTTTATTTTTTCCGTTTATGAGGTGGCCTATCTTTTCTCTTCAAAAACCAACAGTAGTCACCCATCATGGCTGGATCCCATCGTCCTTGGTTCTAACTAGTTGTTCATAATTTTCATTCATATTGTTGCCTAAAAATCCTCTTACTACATCAACAAATGAATTCCATGCTCAACAAGAGGTATAAGTTTAACATTTTGAGATCCCGGTTGCAATTCGCTTCTTTCTGGCCAAATTTTTGTTACATAATGATGATTTATTGCACGATTGTCCCATAAACAAAACATAGAGTCTCTGTTCGGACGCGAGAAAGAAAGCTTCGAAAATGCCAAATGTGATTTTGGCGAAACGTCAGCAAAACTGATCTTTTCAGAACGACAGTAGTGAACGGATGTACCGGGTGGTCGAAATTGGTCTGTTTTAACAGAGAAAACCTATTTCCTGACTAGATAGAGCAAAACTGACTTAGGTGTCATGAGCTCGATTTCTGAGAAATGTTTAATGGCAAAAACCGCCTGCCGATATTTTCATTGCCAACTGAGATATAGGGCGTTTTTCAATTTTCGGCCATTTTGAAAATTGTCCATAACTTTTTTATTTTGCGGAATATTAACATTCTGCAAAGACATTCTAAAGGCACTTTTTTATGTGCAATCCAGTGGCGTATTCAGATTTTTTCTATAGTTGTCCGTTTTATCATAAATAGGCAAAACTTTTTTTTTTCAAATGGAAATCATAGTTGGCTATAAATTATAAAAAATGCTCGCGTTTAGCCCTTTTCAGTGATATAAAGTTGTAGGTACTTATTTTCAAAAATAACGAAAATATTAGGTGTTTTTGGTTTACATCGAAAGGCCTTGGAATAATGACGCGCGTTCAATATTTTGAATATATTGCTGTCAGATTACTGTAGTCTGGTGTAATTATTGCGTTTTGGTGTTATCTTTATAAAGTTGTGTTAAGTTGCTGACAAAATATGTTTGAGAATTATGAAAAGTATGATATGTTAAAATGTTACATATTATCTAACGAAGTTCCTGAAGCAGCTAGTGAATTATATTTTAATACATTTCCCGAGCGACGTCAACCGGATAACCGAATTTATCAAACATTAAAAAGTAATTTAGTAAATTACGGAAGTTTTAAAAAGTTAAGAACAAGACATTATGAACTAAAGGAAGAAAAGGAAATCCAGCAGGTAAATATAATTGGTGAGGTATTAGATCATCCTGGCACCTCGTCTCGAACATTGGCTAATATAACGAATTTCCAAAGACCACCGTTTTAAAAATACTCAAAAAACATAAATTCAAACCGTACAGAACGAGAAGAGTTCATCAACTCCGTGAAGGGGACGCCGCTAGAAGATTGAGATTTTGTCAGTGGTATGAGCAAAAATTCATGGAGAATGAGAATTTTCCATTAAATATTATTTGGAGTGATGAATCCAGAGTATACTTCTGGTATATTTAATAGATATAATTCATATCACTGGTCCACTGAAAATCCACACGTAGTTGTGCAACAAGACCGGCAAGGTCGGTGTGGATTCAATATATGGGTGGGGATATTCCGAGGAAGATTTGTGGGACCTTATTTTTACGATGGAAATTTAACTGCAGATGATTATGTAAATATTTTGCGCACATATATTGTCCCTTTGTTGGAAGACATACCTTTAGCTGATGCCAGAAATATATATCAACAAGATGGTTGTCCCCCGCATATCACAACTATCTTTTAAACTTCGAATATTGGATATATACCTTGGCCTGCTAGGTCCTGTGACTTAACGGCCTTAGATTTTGTTTGTGGGGAAGATTGACGGACTTGATATTTAAAGGAAGAACCTTTCACACAAAAGAAGAATTGCAAGAGGCCACTAGGCAAGCTTTTGCATCTATTAGCCCAGTTGAACTAATAAATAGTTGCAACTCGGTACGCAAAAGATGCTTAGTTTGTATTCAACAGGGAGGGGCTCAATTTGAACAACTTCTCTAAATATATTTATCAGAAACCTATCTAACTAAATACCTAGATTTTCATAATTATTTTTTATTTTCACTTGTATGTAAATAGTAGTTTATTTGTTAATTTTGTTCAACTTTGCTATGTAAACAAAAAAAAATAAAAAAAATTAATAATAAATAATTAAAATAACGTTAGCTAGTGTTATTTAAAGTTGTGTTTAAGTTGCTAACAAACTATAAATCTTAACAATACATAATTGAGATATTGTCATCACAAATCAAAGCCTACTTCGATGTAAACCAAAAACACCTAATATTTTCGTTATTTTTGAAAATAAGTACCTACAACTTTATATCACTGAAAAGGGCTAAACGCGAGCATTTTTTATAATTTATAGCCAACTATGATTTCCATTTGAAAAAAAAAAGTTTTGCCATTATGATATAGAAAAAATCTAGTATGCCACTGGATTGCATATGCCTTTAGAATGTCTTTGCAGAATGTTAATATTCCGCAAAATAAAAAAGTTATGGACAATTTTCAAAATGGCCGAAAATTGAAAAACGCCCTATATCTCAGTTGGCAGTGAAAATATCGGCAGGCGGTTTTTGCCATTAAACATTTCTCAGAAATCGAGCCCATGACACCTAAGTCAGTTTTGCTCTATCTAGTCAGGAAATAGGTTTTCTCTGTTAAAACAGACCAATTTCGACCACCCTGTACACCCGGAATGAAAACACATTGTATTTTGTCTATGTAAGATAGTTGACAACACCCTTTGGATTCAAACTATATCAACCACAAGATAATTGACCAAACAATTAATAATGTTGACAATGTATGATTTCGTTCAAAGTACAATAATTCCCTCTGTCTGCTATTAGGTCTATGGGATTAATAAAACAAAATGGTTCAAAATCTGGCGACTCACCGTGATAAATACCTAAATGATATTTACAGGTATTCATATTTGTATCTAAACAATGTTTTGTATGGACTTAAGATTTTCACTAGTACAGCTACACGTATAGTAACGGCTTTGCCATTAAATTAAGATCGCGATAACAAGACACCTTTTTATTTTTAGACAGTCGGCAAATTAGCAGGGAGCATTTAGATAAAAGTTTTGTTGTTGTCTGTTTGAAACCGCATTTCAATCTATTCGACCGATACAATCTCCGACCGTTTTGGCCCCATTCAGAGAAAGGTGTTAAAAATCACACAATGTTTTAACTGTCTCGTTATATAACATTCTGTTGATACTCACTTTTTATCTCCGTAACGCTTGAAATGGTTATAATGGAACTGACATTCAAACGCTAATTGTATAAATGGTAAATGTGTCGATTTTTGAAGCGGCGATTAAAAGATGAGATTCGATGGTTTTAATTATTACATATTTCAGAACAAAATTTGCTATTCAAGAGTAGTTATTTGTTCATTGAAATATCAAGGATCATCAAAGGCAATAATGTAAACGGATTTAATCCATTTAAGAAAATCGGTAAATTTCCTTTACCGGGAACTTGCCTCGTCATGAGTCTTTCGTGTTATTTAAAGTCAATTGCGCATGTAGTTTTTAGCTATGCCCTGAACTGACAGACTAATAGATAAGCCGGCAGACGGATCGACGGAATTGATAAAACATATTTTTTGGCATTTAATAGCTCTAAAACGTGAACATATATGAAACCTGACACGTTGATTTTATCAAGATTACAAATATTTTATTTAGCCGCCATTTTGTTTCGCCAACTTGAATTATTACTACAGTTTTACTAGTTCATCTGTATATCATAATTATTTATGGCACAGTTAGTTTTTCAGGCTGAATTTTGAAATATTTTATTAAGCCGTCATTTTGATTCGCCATCTGGGATTCGTACCAAAATTTTACCAGTTGTTTCCTACATACTAGTTGATTTTTTAATTTAATTCGAAATTTCTGAGTCTCCGTGCTCCTCAGAAACTAGATTCTTCTCAAAAAAATTCTCAGATTATCACCAAATGGCTTAGAAGAACTCTAACTCCCATGTACCTCAACTGGCTCCGGCGTGAGCTGCCGTTAAACCTGACGCAAAAGATGACCTCACCTCAGCTCCTTAAGGCTTGGCGCATGGTACATCAGTATCACTGAGGGCAATGAAGAGGACACTGAACTGACCTAGACTACCAGATGGACTGGACGGAGGGACACTGGCGGCGCGGCGGTAGACCGAACAGATGGATGGAAGGAGGACAACAGCAGAGAAGCAACATAACTCAGGTAAGAAAGCAATATTACTATTAATAATCTTTTTATTTTCAGATGACATTAGTAACAAGAGGCGGCATACAGACACCGTGCCAAGAGAGGTTTCATAGAACCACTGACAGGACTATGTCTTTGTGAGGGTTTCCCAAAAGGACGGCACCAACCCCAGCGAAGAATCCTTGGGCTCGCCCATTGATGATCCATCTGATGGGGACCCGTTGGGGTTTAGTGGGTACTGCAATCTTTGTTCTCGCACAATGAAAATCTTTGAAGAATCCTCTTACAATTTCAGGCGAAACGTCGGAAAGCAGTTTCAATTTGACATAATCTAAAATCAAGAACTATGATTTCTTAGTTGATTTTAGTCTCTAAAGCATTCGCACTAAATACAATCTATACTAATATATAAAAGACTTACTTGACTGACTCACTCATTACGCCTCAGCTCGAACCGCTTGAGGTAAAAGCTGAATTTTGGCATACAGGTTGATTTTAGGGTGTAGAGATTCTATAAGAAGGGATTTTTTATTTAAAAAACTGTCCGCTTTTTGGAAAAACGCTTGAACCCGTGTTTTTTAATTTATTTTTTTTACAAATTTTAGGATTTTTAAAAATTGATACAGGGTGTTCAAAGGGGTGAAACTGCCACGTAAATAATACAATATTTCTTTATTTAAAAACCGGTTAGTTTTTCGGAAAAACGCTTAAACACCTGTTTTGTAATTTATTTTTTACATATTTTAGGATTTTTAAAAAATTCATACAATGTGTCCAAAGGGGTAAAACCATCCCTTAAATATTCTAACATTATTTATTTAAAAAACCGTTAGTTATTCGGAAAACGCTTGAACATAATATGCTTTATATTTTATTTTTTTACGTATTTTAAAATTTTTTAAAAACCCAGACAGAGTGTCCAAGGGGCTGAAAGCAGCCCTTGAATATCGTATTTTTTATTTAAAAAAAACGGTTAGTTATTCGGAAAAACACTTGAACACGTGCTTTTTATTTTATTACATATTTTAAGATTTTTTAATAAATTTATACAGGGTTTTTGAAAAAATCGGGTCATTGATTAATTTTTGCGATCTTTCTCAAACCGTTTGCCGTAGAAAGCTGAGCTTGTGCAAACAGCTTGATTTTAGAGTGCAGAGGTTCGATAAGAAGGGATTCTTCGAAATGTCCCATGGGTCCCATACCTATTTGTCATAGTTTCCGACATTTTGACATTTTTGTATTTATTATTTGATTTTCAATGGCAATCGCCTTAGAATTTGCTTTATTATCGAATTTATAGAATTTTCCGAGGAATCCAAAAATGTAATAATATTCAGGGTGTTCCATTTAAAATAACAACATAGCCGAGGGACACTTTTGTATTTCAACTTTTTCTCTGTTATTAAAAATAAACGAAATAAGGGGGGTGGCAAATCTCGGTGAATCACCCTGTACATTAATACACAGTAAAAAATGCAAAACTAAAAATTCAGTCTACTATTTTTCTTTATGTAAAAAGGCAAATAAATATTTTAATTAAAGAGACACAACAGAAAAAGAAGTCCTACAATCACTTGATTAAATGTTCAATATGACCACCATTTCTTTCAACACACACTTGTAGCCGATTCACAAAGGAATTGTTAGCTCTATTCAGCATCGCGGCATTGATATTTGTACATGCATTTCTAATTCTCATTTTCATATTCTCTATGGTAGTGGGTGGCGTTTGGTAAACTTGCTCTTTAACAAAACCCCACAAGAAAAAATCTAGTTTTGTGAGGTGCGGAGACCTTGCTGGCCATGATACTGGACCTCCCCTACCAATCCATTTATTTTCATAATTCGCGTCTAAAAATTGCCTCACCTGCCTGCTAAAATGTGCCGGAGCGCCATGTAGTTGGAACCACATCCGCCTCACTCAAAGGTAATTCGTCAATCCACTCCTGCAAACTGTTTTGCAGTAAATTTTGGAAAGTGTCTCCATTAACTCTATTTTCGAAAAAATAAGGTCCAATGATACGGTTACCGATTATACCAGCCCATACATTAAGAGACCATCTATGCTGGTGATCCAAGGGGATAATGAATCTGTGGTTTTCGGAACTATAATAGTGGAAATTATGTCGGATGAGGTATCCATTTTTATGAAATGTCGCTTCGTCAGTAAATTAAATGTTATTGAAAAAATCATGTTCTTCTCTATTTTTGGCTAATGCCTTAGTACAAAATTCAAGTCTTCAATTGAAACCGTCTTGATCCAGCTCTTGTACCAGTTGAATATGGTATAGGTGAAATTTATGTTTTCTAATTATTCTATTTGCCGTAGATTTAGCAACACCTCTCTCCTTTTCTAACTGCCTACATGAAATATGAGGATTTTTAATTAAAGTTTGCATAACAAGATATCCAGTTTCTTCATTTGCAGCTCTTTTCTGCCTTTCCACTTTTGGTTCGTAATCGAGACATCCAGTTCTTTCAAATCGTTCTTTGAGTCTGACTAATGATACCTCATGAGGATGACGTTCGGCGTTGCTAAACCGTTGCGCATAAACTCTACTTTCTAGAAACAATTTTGATCACTTGCGCCCAAAACATAAATCATGTTAATCAATTCTTCTCTAGAAAAATTTATTTTGAATCAATTTGAACACCGTTACTACACAAATACAAGAGTTTGACATTTCGCCATGACAACATTTTCCCCGTTTTCATTTGTTTTTACTTTAGGATTGTCTAAGGCATCTTCGTACATTAAGTTCTAACTAAATATTTACACTACCTACGCTTTTATAATAGCCAAAATAGTAAATATATAAGAATAGTTGGTGAAATATCTGTTCTAAGTCTTTAGGTCGCGATTCTTAGCACAATATTATGAGCTGAATTTTGAATTTTGCGTCACTTGTAGTGTATTATAACTAGAAAATTCGATAATAAAGCAAATTCTTAGGCGATTGCCATTGGAAACCTAATAATAAATACCAAAATGTCAAAATCTCGGAAACTATGACAAATAGGTATAGGACATATTTATAATGAAAGATAGGGTTTTGGGCCACGAATAGTCTAAAATATTAAAATACTATACATTCCATTTAAAAAAATTAAGATGTGATGTTTCTAATTTTTTTAATTTCTCCTACTTATCTAGGACCCCCTGTACAACGCCGACAAATTTTGTTCACGTTGAAAGTCAACCCATACTTTTGTTAATGTTCCTGCCAAAAATCATAATCCTATATTAAAAAGCCACGTCGTTTGGAAAAAGGCAAGGCAAATCATAATTTTTTACAGAATGGCGGATATTACAAAAAATGTGTAGAATCACGAGCAGAATCTAAATATATAAAAATATACAGGGAGTCCCATAAGAAAAAACACAACTTTGCTTCGCTACAGATTTTTGAGACACCCTGTATAAATCAAAATAATTTTAGGTTATGTAGCCCGTATTGTTCTACAACTTTTGTATTTGAACTTTTTTTATATCGCTATCAATTTTCAAGATATCAACCGAGAACGCACTATTGGGACACCCTGTATATATATATATATATATATATATATATATATATATATATATATATATATATATATATATATATATATATATATATATATATATATATATATATATATATATATATATATATATATATATATATATATATATATATATATATATATATATATATATATATATATATATATATATATATATATATATATATATATATATATATATACATAAAATATTCAGAAAGCTAAACCATCCCTGTGGACCTGCCGTAAAATCTGCGGGAATCTATGGGGTATGATATCAAAACAGCTATATTGGCTGTACCTAACGGTCATAAGAACATACAGACTCCATCATGTTACCAACAGCAAGGTGGATAGCACGAGTCACATGGAATCATCCAACATGCTGAAAGTTGTGAAAAACCACTACATGTTGGGAATGCCATAGGACCTGCTATCAAAAACTGTTTGTGCACAGCACCCTTACTCCGTGATCTTCCCAGGGAGAGAGAAGCATTTATCCCTCTTCCTATAAAGAAGAGGATAACAGAAAGTCTGTTAAATATGAACAGAATTAAGCTCAAAACAGCAGTAGGCCTATACACTGGCCATTGTGGTCTAAGACATCACATGCACAGGATGGGACTTGAAAACGAATCCGAGCGGCGCCTATGGAGGATCACGAGACAGCCAGACATGTGCTATGTGTCGCATAGCTGACCTGCATACAATTATTTTCAAAATCTACCATCTAGATCAGTTTTGATAAATACGAGCAACAAATTCTTGTTGTTTTCTCAAGCTTAAGATTAAAATTTTTATTTCCACTCGGATTGCATACGAACAAAAGTCGTGACGAAAGGATTTTGTAGTTGGCGCTTGCAACAGACCGAAAGATAAATGTAATTGGCATTTTTGAGCCGGTGCCAACATTTGAAGTATTAGGTGTAATATAATCGACTTTCTGTATTACATGTTATTATAATGGTTTGCGCAAGCCTGCCTAGATCAGCGGCAACAATCTTACCAATAGACTAATTGATTTATGGAACATTATTCCTATTTTATAGTATTTCAAAGAAAACATTTTTAGTCAAAAAACATGCATTTTGTTAAGCATATGTTGAGTCCTACATTTGCAACACTGAATAAGAAAGGTTCCTTTTGCCTCAACCTAAAAAAATGGACTTCTGAACTGGCATCCTTAGGTGCAGGACCGGTTTTAGAAGCTTACGGGCCATATTCTCTAAGTGGCCAATTTTTATAGCCCTACCATAGTATAAATAATTTCCAGTATTCATCGTAAAAAAAAGGAACGCGTATCCGTAGTAGTAATTTACATTATCCGGTAGGTTACAGTACGAGTTGTTTTTTAATAACAAGGCGACGCAGGGGCCAAGTCTGGAATATAAACGAGTACTGTAACAACAGATAACGGACGTATGTCTTATAATTTTTATTTCATACCTTTTTTTAAATGAATAAAAAGTTATATTTATTAAAATACATATAACTTTAACGATGTTATATCTATTGTTTTCAATAGCTAATTATTATTATCTTTTGCTTGTCACTGTTAAATAAATAAAAGCAAATATTTTATTTCTAATATTTTTAAGTGAGAAAATGTCAAAGTTAAATCTGACAAATAATTACTTCCTAATACAACAACATGGTAGTGTTGCTAGGCAGATATGGAATAAATTAGGATAGTAGATTTACTAGGCAGTATGAAATAAATTAATTATTTATGTTAAAGAACGAAATAACCATCATTATGAGGGTAGACATGATTATTGTACTTATACTACGGGGTATCTCATAATTATTGCTTTCGATATGAATAGCATACAAAACTTGCTGTCAATTGAATTAAACATTGTGTAAATTTTGTTAAAAAATATTCCCGAAAGGCAGTCGTTTGCTTGTTGCTAAGTTCGTTATTGCTGGTCAAAATACATCCATTACGGACCTAGGACTATAATCAATCCATTAGGGTGCTCAATCTGAAAAATGTGCTATTTTGACACTAAAAATGATGATCAAAATCGTGTCATTATGACACGCCAGAAGATAATAGATATTTACTATAGTCGAATACGGTCTTATCGTGCGGGTCCAAACGTCACCAACATTATGAATCAAATCAGAAAACACAGTGAATACCAAAATGTTGTGTGATTCTTTTATCGAGCTATTAAATCTCGATGTGCTATTTACAAATATACAGGGAGAAAGAAAATGTTTTTTTTTAATATATTACCCAATATTATTAGGATAGCCACTTAATATTATTTTATATATTAAATGCCGAGGGACTAAATAAGAAAATTCGCTAAATATGTATTTGGTTAGAATTTTTTGGTCGGCAAAAACAAAAATACACAAAATGGCAAGCGCCTTAATAAAGTCGGAAGGCAGTTCGAATCAGTGGAACAATCAGGATATGTTCTGCTTATACAGCCACTTAATGAAAGTGAGATTTTTTTACCAATCACCAAAAATTATGAGTCCCGCTTGACCTAAAAATCTAACCACTTAAACAGTGTCATTTATTTAAATGCGGGCCACCCCTGTGCAAAGAAAACTTGTTTTTTTTTATTGTGATAACAAAAAAATTTTGATTTTGCAAAATTATTATACACTTTTGTTAAAAACACAAGATAATTAGTTATTACTTCCCTCGTGAGATTTTTTCAGATCTTTACGTTTAAGGGTCCCTAGATGCCGGAAAACATGTTTTCTCAATTCCGTCTGTCTGTAGGTATGTCTGTCCGTCAGTCTGTCTGTTCGCGGCATAGCTAAAAATCTACTTATCCGATTTCTTCAAATTTCAGTCTAAAATTAAGGTCCATGCATGCGAAAAATACAGGCTATATATATATATATATATATATACATATATATATATATATATATATATATATATATATATATATATAATGTTTTTCATTCCGGGTGTACATCCGTTCACTACTGTCGTTCTGAAAAGAACAGTTTTGCTGACGTTTCGCGAAAATCACATTTGGCATTTTCGAAGCTTTCTTTCTCGCGTCCGAATAGAGTCTCTATTATATCTTCTCTCTATATCGCACCATGGACGACGCGACGTACGTATCACACAACACACGGATAGCCGTTCAAACAAAGAACCTACTCCAACGATAGCTTCCATTTAAATTGCCCCCACTTAAAGCACGCAACTGAAATGCAAAAGTTACAAACAGCCGGTAGAAAGTTCAATAACCTCTGGCTCGATTCACAGGAAATCAAGCATACAGGACTTGGCTGCAGAGAAGCTAGTGGCCCGCTAAAATTACATTTTAAAAGATGTTTTGTAATTTTTTTTTGGAGAAGCACTGCTTCCCTTGCTTCCATGGACTGTTCTATAGTGATCGTGCTCGGCTGTTCCATTCGCAGAGGCAGTATTTGGTATAACCTAGCTGCCTTCCAAGCTAAACGTGAACATTCGCCATTCCATTAAAAAATCTACGTTTGGTATTGCGTATATTGGAAAACAAACCTACTTTAGAAAGAAAATAAAGAAAAACTTCAAGTTAAAATGTTCAAAGAATGATCAAATGTTTTTTTTTATTTGCAGATTGAATAATATTTTTATTACAGCCCAGCTTGAATCTTCTGTATGCAGTGGTGTAACATTACAGAATAAACTGGTTAGCTCTGGGAGGCGCACGTATGCGCTGAGCCCCTGTATGAGGCCCGAGCCGTTTAAGTCGCTCTGCTTAATGGACAAAATTTAAAATTAGCTTTTTGATGCTTAAAAAAGTCTTTTTTCTAGTTTGCTTGTGACTGCAAAAAAAAATCTCCTTTTGGTCAGATTTCTAGTTCGAGAATTTCTCTACATAAAATAAGAAGTTCTTGTGCATCAATGTAGTATTTCGTCTACTTATCTTTGCGCTATGCGGTATAGGTCGTTTATTCATGGAAATATTTAATGTGCATACAGAAATATCTTATTCAGGTTTTGCATTTTACGCCGGATAATTATGCAAAATAAAAACGTGACATTTATTTTGCAAACATTGCGACTCCGTCAGGTGTTCGAAATCGATTGAAAGTGTTACATAAATTAGAACAAACAAATAATAAATAAATAAACACAATTACCTAACGCTCTGCCCCAATGCATTAAATAAAAAATTGATTTTGCATTGAAAATATTAAGTGTTGGATGAAATAATACAATAATCCCAGAGTTCAACCAATATTGGATTATCAACAATCTAATCTAAATCTGCAACATTCGCACAACCTTTAATATGCGCAATTAGGTGGCCGGAAGATGCAATTCATTTGCAAGAAGGTGTCTATTAATTCCTTGCATAGTGTATATAGGTGAATCTCTCGGTATCTACCAAATTTAAGAAACGTACAAGATATACAACGCTTGCGAATACAGAATATACAGGGTACGAAAGAAATACAAAAATAGAAGTTTGCAAAACAAAAAATCTTTTGAGACAGCAAAATTTAAGACCCAGTCAAAAAGCTTTTTAAGGTTTTTTTATTAATAGACGCAGTTTTTAAGAAAAAGATTGGTTAATATGTACAGGGTGTCCAATTTTGGTTGTAAATGTAAGGTATCTCCATTATTTGCAAATATTTAAGGTTGAGGTTTTCGCGACACCGTGCCACTTTTTGTCAAACTCAAGCTGCCGTAATCAGATTTTCCATAGCCCGCCTCGTTTCGGAGATACAGGGCCAAATTGAAAAAGTTGCATTTTGGGACACCCCTCGTATCTCGGTTATCTTTTAACATATCGAACAGGTAAAAACTGATTCTTATAGAGTTTTTTACGTAGAATACAGTGGCGTAGACAGATTTTTACTCGGGGCCGTCGTTTTTGATACATGACTTAAAGTCACGTTTTTTTAAATGGGACACCCTGTATATTTTTAGGCAGTCTCATTCGCCTTATTATGAGCTTTTCAAAAATATATGGTTATCTATACTTATTTTAAAAAATAAGGCTGCAATTTAGTTTTGTAATAATATCTATCTATATTTTTCATAGTAAGCCATGAACTGATTGTCAAAAATGACTTTGTCACTGCTTTGTCATAAAGTAAATGAAGTTTTGATGTTAATACTAATAGACGTGTTAAATTAGTCGCTCTGATTATTACTTTTTAACAAATGGCTGCAAATCAATTATTTGAAAACTTTGAGCAATATGATTTGCTGACCTATTTCATAGAGAGTCATGAAAATATAAACGCTGCTTCTGAGCTTTACTTCATTAAGTAATGTATATGTAATGTATGTATAATATTTTCATAATTATTATTGCAATCTTTTTTAAAACTTAAACTTTTATTATATAGATATCTGCATAGGAGACAGCCAAATAAATTAATATTCTATAGGCTGAAATCGAATTTAATAAATTTTGGCTCTTTCAAAAAGCCCAGATCAAAGAAATATAACAAAGAGAATCGTGAGGCTGATGAAATTAACGTCTGTAACGTCCTGTAGAAAAACAGAGAATGAAGTGGGTGTAATCAAGTCTCGGGTTCAAAAGATTTTAAAGAAACGTAAGTATAAACCTTATAAAGTCAGAGTTGTGCAAAATCTACATCCTGGAGATGCAGAACGACGTATTGATTTTTGCCAGTGGTATTTACAAAAAATTAATACTAACCAAAATTTTGGAAGGGCGGTTATATAGTCCGACGAATCGTATATAAGTAGTGCTGAAATATTTAATAGGCACAATACGAGACACTGGTCACCTGAAAATCAACATTTGATATTTCCACGCGAGCAACAAGGAAGATTTGGCTTTAATGTCGCTTGTTTCGTACTAGGAACCAAAATAAAATTTCATATTTTTGAAGGAGGTCTCACTGCTAATCGCTACCTTGAAATATTGCAAAATATATTGCCAGAAATCATAGAAGATGTCCCTTTAGCACATGTGAATCAAATATATTTCCAACCAGACGGAGCTCCAGCACATAACTCCTAAATTGTGAGGCTATATTTAGAAGAGAACTTCCCTGAACGCTGGATTGGAACGCACGGACCTGTCCGATGGCCTCCTAGGTCGCCTGACCTGTCCATATTGGACTTCTTTTTATGGGGTCACCTAAAAAATTTAATTTTTCATACCCGACATAACACAGTTCAAGACCTGCGTAACACCACTGAGCAGGCATTTTTGCACACACAAGCACGTAATGTAGTCATTTCAAATGCACTGGGTAAAATTGCAAGAGTGTGTGAGAGATGTCTAAAAGAAGATGGAAATCAGTTTGAGCAGTTCTTTTGAACATGGCTCCTAACTTAAACTGTAGCCTTATTTTTAAAATAAGTATAGATAACTATATATTTTTGAAAAGCTCAGAACGTTACTACCTTTGGGTCATGTATCAAAAACGACGGCCCCGAGTAAAAATCTGTCCACGCAACTGGATTCTACGTAAAAAACTCTATAAGAGCCAGTTTTTACCTTTTCGATACGTTAAAAGATAACCGAGATACGAGGGGTGTCCAAAAATGCAATTTTTTCAATTTGGCCCTGTATCTCCGAAACGAGGCGGGCTATGGAAAATCTGATTACGGCAGCTTGAGTTTGACAAGAAAGTGGCACGGTGTCGCGAAAACCTTAACCCTAAATATTTTCAAATAACGGAGACCTTTAAAACTTTAAAAAATAATGTGTATCTAATATGTGTACGCTCTCTAATTTGGCTACCTTAGAAACGATTTCTACCTACTTTTGCTTATTTTTGGCGCAACTTGTATATTAAATGGCATTTTTTTTGTAGTCAATCTTATTTTTTTAATGAGCCGTACTAGTTCACTAGTACTAGTGAACTAGTACTGCAGGATTAATTCAATTCGAAGTACGGGTACTGTGTGCTAGTACTTTGGGTCTTTTAGTATAGATAAAAATTTGATAAGTCCAATATTGAAAATACGCTGAACTAGACAAGATGTATTAGCACTTAGTCATTTACTACTGGTAGAAACTAGTAGAGTCAACTGATATGTAACTGCTGCGTGTATGGATTGAATATTCAAAATGTGCAGAATGATTGTTTAAAAAATAAACAAATCAACAGTTTACATCAGATTTATTAAACAACTAAACATAATATTTACAATAAAAAAATATACTATCAAAATCTCAATCAGATCAGAAAGTCTATTAACTACATAAAGTAAATAAATTAAATATAAAAAAAAAGAAATATGTGTGGAGATAAAATAAACATTTTATTAAGTCTATAAAAAAGAGTAAATCTAAAGTTCTAAAAACGTTAAAAAAAGCATAAATATAAACCGCATAAAGTAAGGAAAGTTTATAACTTACATCCCGGAGATAAATTTTGTGATTGGTATTTGCAACAGATTAATCGAAATCCCAATTTTTTTCAAAATGTAATATGGATTGGTCAAACATAAATCCTCATCAGACTACCGCTAGGGTACAACAAGGACGCTTTGGCTTCCATGTGTGGGTGGCACTATATCAAAATAGAGTCCTTAACTACAGGATTTATAAATAAAATTTGAATGCTGAAGGATATATCCAAATTTTGGAAGAATGTGTAATAAACAAGATAGACAACATGCCATTAGCTGCAAGAAATAATGTTTATCTAAAACAAGACGGTGCCCCAGCCCATAACTGCTATATGGTAAGGCACTTACAAACTATCAATTTCGACTAAAATTGGCTTAGTACATATGGATCAAACATCCGCGTTCCCCCGACCTGACGCCACTAGACTTTATACAAGTAATACTTCTATTTATTGCATTGGAACAGTGCCAAATATTCATATTTATAAGGCCACTCGTTTTAATGTGCTTGGTAACTGAGTTTTTAAGATACCTATTATAAAATAAAAGAATAATGATTCAATGACATGGCCAACTAAAAAAAATGTTTTTTTAGTATTTTGGCTATTTAGGACAAAGAAAAATACTAGGTATTATATATTGTTGCAATCGCAAGAAAAATGCAATTTTTCTAGATACATAGATGTGGAGTGTCCCATTTAAGAAAATTCTACCTTTGATAATATTTCAAAAATTAAAACATCTATATTTTTTTTAAATACGCCACTGGATTCTACGTAAGAAGTCATAAGACTTCTGTATTTAAAGTTTTTTTATCTCTATAAATAACCGAGTAATACAAGATAATACGAAACGGGATATTTTGAGAATCACCCTGTATTTTTTAAACCAATCCAGTTAGCGTAGACCTCACCACGCCGTTAAACTAAACACTAAAAAAGAGAACGGGGTACGTATCTTAGTTTTTTTGTATCTCTTACCGTTCAGCCTATACCCTATAATATCAACGAAAAAGAAAACCACCCTGTACAGCTTTCTATGTTATGGCTTTAATGATGATGTCTTCGGTGCCTAACCTGATGCTAACCCTTTACTGTTTTACCTTGTGCTCCAAATGACAGCGTTTCAACTATGCAACATAGGTAATATTATTAACCACCCTAACCAACAGTAATGAATTCTTCGCTGGCAAAATGAAATTAAATTTGGCAACCTTGCTTCTTGAATAAGAGGAAATGGCCGAATCACGAAATGTCAAATATCAGTTAATTTTCTGTTTAAGATTTTTTTCGTTGAATTACATAAGCATATTTTGTTGATACACTTTTAACATTAGTTCTTAAAAAAAATTAAATTAAAAAACAGTATATTAAATAATAATATACTTTAATTACCTATTAAGCATGCAATTTTAACATAATTAAAGTAACAGTGGACGTTTATAACTATATACTGCCTTACAAAGTTATAACTATTTATTACGCTGTTTTTTCGGAAAATATGGTTTATCCTCAATTTTTTTTGCTGCAATGTGTTTATTTCGAGGTAAGCTCAACAGTGAATCCAAAAAGGTTGCAAAATTAAAAAAACCTAATCACTACAAGACCCAAAGTCGGATTAAGATGACTTAAAAAAAAAAGTTTCCGTTCAAACCCCACTTTAATTATACGTTGGAAGAGGGAGATGAGATTATATTTTCTGATGAATGCACGTTTTCTGCTAAAGGAACTGCAGCATCCCCCAGCACGTCAGATAGTGGTCTCGGAAAAAACCCAAATTTGGAATAATTACGGGAAGACAAAATTATAGAAAAGTGAACGTGTGGTGCGCGATATCTGTCCGTGCCATATTTCCACAATATCACTTGCAATAAACTATCTTTACTTCCATTTTTATAGTCGAAAGCAGTGTTATCGTGCGGGTCATACGATTTATCAACGACAAACTTTTTAAGTTGGTTTTTCTTTTATTACGTGTAATCATATCTTCCGCATAAAATTAGATAGACGTATGTATTTTCATATGAAAAAAGAGGATAAACATATAAATACCAGCAGTTGCAAAAATCTTTGAACGATGTCACTTCAAAGTCAGATTGACAAGTCAGTGACAAAATGAGTAATAGAAAACAATTTTCGGGTTTTTTGCATCCACAAGCCAAAAAAATTGTATTAAATCTAATAAAATACTACGAAAATGAAAATTCACCGGCCAATATCCAGAAGACAGTAGCAAAAGCTCTGGGAATCGGTAAAAGAACTGTGCAGAAAATCGTGCATGAAAAAAGCCAAAGACAGAAGACTTAAGTGACAACGTAAAAATGAATGTTCGTAATGCAATTTACGATTTATATACATCAAAAACTAATATAACCCTTCAAGTTTTAAAAGAAGCTTTTAAAAATCGAGGCATCTTGGAAATTGGACTAAAATCGTTGTCAAAATTAATAAAAATGTTGGGTTTTCGATATAAAAAGGACTGTAATCGACGATTTTTATGCAAGTTGTCACATATAGCAAGTCAGCGTATCCAGTTTTTAAAGAAATACACGGAAAATGTTAATTCAAAATTTAGAAAAGTGGTATTTTTAGACGAGACTTGGATATTTTCTAATAGAAGCGGTTCGAAATCTTGGCAGGACGAGTCTGTAAAAAGTGACAAGAGAAAAAAGGGATGTAGGTTCTTCAACAGGATTTCTCCTAGGTGCAAGTTTACTGTTTTCTTCAACATCCAAAAGTATGGACCACCATGAATATATGAACTGTGAACTGTTTGAAAAGTGGTTAAAAGAACAACTGATTCCAAATTTAGATGTTCCATCAAAAATCCTCTAATCATTCTGGACAATGCATCTTATTCAAGAATCTTAAATAAACAACCTACTTCATCCTGGAAGAAAAGTGATATTTATGATTGGTTAATAAAACAAAAACAAAATCCTTTACCCAATATGCTGAAACTAGAACTTCTTTTAATGGCAAAATCTATTAAAAAACCAACAATATATGCAGTAGACGAAATATTACGGGAAAATGGACATGAGGTTTTACGACTGTCGCCATACCATTGCCAGTTTAATGCAATAGAATTAATATGGGCTGGGGCAAAATCATATTACGAAAAACACGTGAACGATGGTCTTACATCAGATGAAGTGCAAATTGTTTGGCAAGATTCATTAAATTATATTACGCCGGAGTACTGGAGGAAATCTGTGGAACATACGGAGAAATTAATATGGGATTGGTGAAATCGAGAACGAGTTCTGGATGTCGAAATAGCACCAATGATCATTGCGCCATTTGAGGACGACTCAGAAGATGAGGACTTTTTATGCGATCATGATATTTTTTAGTCTATAATGTTAAAAGGTTTCTGAAGGATTACATTAGTCTTTGACATGTATAAATCATAAATTGCATTATGAATATCCATTTTTGCCTTGTAACTTAAGTCTTTTGCCTTTGGATTTTTTCGTGTACATTTCTTAATCTTTTTCGGAAGTAAATTATATTTTTTTTCATGCACAAGTTCCTGTATATTCCTTATACCGATTCTCAGAGCTTTTGCCACTGGCTCCTGGATATTAGCCAGTCAATTTTAATTTAAAATTTTTTATTAGATTTGACATTATTTTTTTGCTTACTTTTTTAGTACATTTGTAATTTTGTAGGCAATAAATAAATAATTATAGAATACTGCTTCCAATTTTAAAGCGTGTTTAAAACAACTAAATTTTCGCCAAAAAAAGGTATTTTTAAGAGGATAGTTGTAGTTACTTAACTGTGGCCGACATGTTTCTATGGGGCCGTTTAAGACAAATTGTTTATATCACTACAAAACCAAATAATATTGAAATGCTAAGGCTTAATTATCCAGGCTCTCCGTTCAATATCCCAGGAAGAAATCAGATATTACTTCAAATATTTAAGGCAGCAGTTAGAAAATGTGTCCAATATGGCGGTGGAATTTTTGAATTTTAATATTTTTATCGTTCTATTTTTAATTCTTTTTAGCTTAGTTAAATTACACTTGAATAAAACGTATTTTGAATTACAATTACTTAATTATTTTTGATAAGAAGTCATAATTATTTTAGAAACTATTAGGTATCCTGATTAAAGATGTGCTTGAGAATACTTGGAACTTTAAAAAGTACTGTGACAAAATTGTTAATTTACATCTTGTAACGATTCTTGTATTTCTGCTTGGGGTTTAATTTAAAAAATATTTAATATTTGTACTATTGAGAGAACATTATAAACGAGGTATGTATTTTACGCAAAACAACATTTTTGTATACAGGGGGCATGTACAAAAAACATTAACTTTAGAATAGAATAGTTAACGCGTTGTTAGGCAAAAACTTATTACTTACTTAGCAAAAGTGATTTTTTTTCTTATCTTGCAAAATGAGACATTTTTACTCTTACGCAAAATAACATTTTTGTATTTTTTATACCCCCTGCGTAAAAAATTAAATTTTTGATAACGCCAACCTTATTTATTTTGCAAGCAAAAACAGTGATTTTTTTCGTATGTTCGTTTTCAGTCAATTTGTCCTTTTGTTGACGCCATTTTGGTTTGCCATACAGAATTCGAACTAAAAAAGAGGCATAACCTCTTTGTAAATCCAAAGAAATTAGTTGTTGTCTTTTTTGGAAGACAAAAGGTATTAAATATTGAAAATATTGTTCAAATAAAGATTGAAGAGGAGGCTGTACCGGTAAAAAACGTCGTAAAATCCTTCGGAATCTTAATAGATGAAAAACTAAAGTTTCTGAGCAGATAAATGCTGTTACTCGAAGGGCATATAATCTAAAGTATTTTAAAGCTACTTTATGCAAATAAAAAAAATTTATCCAGGAAACTAAAAACTATGTTGTTTGAGGAGCTAGTGCTGTTCAATTTTAACTATCACTCGTTTGTGTATGGCCCATTTTTTGAAATTCTTGAAAAAAAATAAGAGGGTCCAAAACTTTTGTTGCCGTATTATTTGTTCACTGCGCAAATATGATTAATATGGTTAAATATGAGAAATAGAATGGAACTGCACTTTGCTATATTTGTGTAAGATAGTACGGTTGGGTACTTCTTCTTCATCTTCCTTTATGAGAAGTTTGTTCCCAGATGCAGCATGCATCAAAGGGATACCCTTTATAAAAATCTGTATAGCATCCCAAAACACTCTTGTATGTTTGTTTATCTTTTTTCTTTTTTTTTTCTATTCAATAATATTTATTTTCTCATTTTCCTAAATTTATGTGTGTGTTGACTTTTTAAATGTACTCGCTTATAATTGATGTATTATCACTCTATGCAAAATGTTTCAAAATGTTCCACTTTTACTTTGTTTGAATTAGTTATTAAGTAATTGTTTTGTTTGTCATTATTATAGTTATTTTATTTTAGATTATAACAGTTGCTTACGGTTGGATGTATGAGTAGCTGAATCTAAAAAGCTAAATCTCACCAAGAATAAATTGTTTCTCATATTTTCTTTATACTTTTAATCTTGTCATAAATGAATTGCTAATTATATACGATTATCATTATTATTATTATTATTATTATCTCGACTAGTCTCACAGTCTTCCTGTGGTTGTATTTTATACTGACGGGATTATACCAAGTCAGTACAAAAAAAAATTAAAAAAATAAAAAAAGGAAAAGGAAAAAAAAACAACTAATGTGTATTAAGAAATGATCTAACGATGCTACATGTTTTCAAAATGACCGATTTCTGGAAGTTCCTGTGAAAATCTGTATTAAGTCCTAATTAAGCCAAATGCGTTGTTGGGTGAGGCCTGTTACAGATATGACGAGAGGAACAATGATGACACCTGTTTCCACAGCCTTTTTATTTCCATTGCCAAGGCGGTGTATTTGGCAATCTTCTCTCTGTATTTCGCTTGGATGGTCTCGTCATTTGGAACAGCCATGTCAATTAAATAAGCGATCTTTTCTTTTTTGGTTTGAAAAGTGATATCGGTTCTTTTTGAGGAGATTTTTTTATCTGTATAGATGTCAATGTCCCAGTAGAACTTGTAGTCTTCGTTTTCAAGTATGGATGTTGGTATATAATGGTAGTAAGGTTCTGTGTCCTCCGTTAGTTCGTGTGTTGTGGTTAATGCTTGATGAGCGACCTTCGCTGCTGAGTTGTGTCTCGCGGTGTATTCAGTTCCGGCCATTATTCTACAGGTACTCGTTATGTGATCGATCGTTTCTCTCTGCTGGTGATATCTCCTGCACCTGTCGTCTTCAGGAGTTGTGTACTTGATAATGTACTTTCGGTAGTTTCTGGTTGCTATGACTTTGTCCTGGATGGCAAGCAGGAAGCCTTTTGTTTCTGGGAACAGCTGCCCTTCTTGTAACCACTTATATGAAAGCTTTTTATGTATGTGGTCTTGCTTTATGTGGTATCTGTGTCTTCCGTGAAGTGTTTTTTAGACCAGGTGTTAATCTTTTCTAGTCGTGATTGGATGTGACTGTGTGCGTCCGCTGCTTGGCTCGTTTGAGAC
The DNA here is from genome assembly GCA_030620095.1 of Kuschelorhynchus macadamiae. NCBI lineage: Eukaryota > Metazoa > Arthropoda > Insecta > Coleoptera > Curculionidae > Kuschelorhynchus > Kuschelorhynchus macadamiae. The sequence continues at coordinate 131,546 of JAUTXW010001327.1, read as the reverse complement.
AGGTCGAGCGGTGTATAATTCTTGCCTGCCTTCACTATTGCCTTGTGAAGGTTAGTTTGTTTGTTGTCGAAGAATTTTCTAAGTTCATGTTTTTTATTTAGCGAGTGTATATCTATAATTCCCCTCCCTCCTTCTTTTCTCTCGATGGTGAGTCTTTCCTTGCATGCATTTGGATGTAACTTCCTGTATTTAGTGCATTCAGAGAGTATGAGAATGTGAATGTTTTCTATGTCTGTGTGTGACCATTTAATTTCAGTTTTGTTTTTAGTAGTTTTGTTTTGTGAGTCTGTGCTTTTGTGGTTTTAAATTCCGTCTTGAGCTCTGATTTAATATGAGCGTGGTTAATTTTGGTGCGTTGATGAAAGCCTAGGTATCTGTATGTTTCTTCTTTGAGCATGTTATCTATAGTTTCATTTTTGATTGTTTCCCTAGTAGGGTTCCTTGTCGATATGAAGTAGCTTGCATTTACTTATGCCAAATTCCATGTTGTGGTCCAGGGTAAACGTTTTTATGATTTTGAGGAGTTCCTTTAGCTGTGCCTTTGTGCTTGCCTATAATTTTATGTCATCCATGTGCAAGAGATGGTTTATTTTGTGTAGATTATTTTTTTGGCGTTTAATTTGGAATCCGAAGTTTGTGTTATTCAGTGTGTTTAAGAGTGGATTGAAACAGAGGCAGAACCACAAAGCGCTGAGTGAATCTCCCTGGAATATACCTTATCTGATGTAGATCTCTTCTGTTTCGATGTGTTCTTTTTGTGTTATCAGCTTGATTTCAGTTTTTAACGTACTCAAGATTTGCGTAAGAAATTGCCTGATGTTTTTATTGACTTTGTATAATTCTAGTACTCTGGTTAGCCAACTGTGGGGTATTGAATCAAAGGCTTTTTTATAATCTATGTAACCAGTATGAAGGTTTCTATAATTTTTCCTGGTTTGTTCCATGATGACGCTGTCTATAATTAGCTGCTCCTTGCATCCTCGGCTTTTTTTCCTGCACCCTTTTTGCTCTTCCATTAGAATGTTTTTGTGTGCTAGATGTTGTTCTATTCTCCTGGCAATTGTGGCTGTAGTGATCTTATTTAGAGTTGGAAGGCACGTAATAGGTCGGTAATTTGACGGGTCCTTATTGTCTGAATTTTTGGGTTTAAGGTATGTTATTCCTTGGGTGAAAAAACTGAGGAGTGTGCTAGGTTTTAAAATAATTTCATTAATTTGGCGAGTGAGAGCTTCATGTGTGGAGGTAAACTATTTGTACCAGAAGTTATGAATGTTATCTATTCCAGGACATCTCCAGTTATGCGTGTATTTGAATGTTTCTGCAACTTCTTGTGGTTGTCATTGCAAAGTCATTTTGTTCCTCCAAGCACTTGTGTCTGTCTTCTTCCGCTTTAATCCATAAAGCGTTGTTGTTGTGTAGTTTCGGTTCTGACCAAATATTTTTCCAGTATTCTGTGATCTTTTGTTTGGTCGGTGGTTCTATTATTCGTGTCTCCTCATTGCTCATGATTTTTTGGTAGAACTGTTTTTCGCTCCTTCGAAACAGTTTATTAGCGTCCTTTCTTTCATTTGATTCTTTGTATCTTCGGAGTCTTCCGGCATACATGGATAATTTTTGCTTCAGAGTGTCAAGGATTTCTGTAAGCCTGTGATCAGGAGGTGCAGATTTGATTTTCTTTTTCGTTTATTATTATTATTTTTTATTATCCCTATATCACCTTTTATTTTTCGATTAGTAATTTCTGAAAACTATTTTTTATACATTTTGTGATGCTGCCATTTTGTTCCGCCATATTGAATTTTTACTAGTCAACCAGATAAGTAGTTTTTCAGCTATGCCGCGTTTGGGCAGAACAACAGACAGACAGACAGACTGACTTAAATGGGAGAACGTGTTTTTTGGGGTCCAGGGATTCGAATAGGCAAAGATCTGCAAAAAAAGGGTGATTTCTTCACGATTACAATACTTCCTTCTTACGAGGATAATAAAAGAACTAGAACAAATAAGTAGATTTTTTAAATTTATGATGTATGCATAATTCTTGCACACAGAACTACTTCAGGGACGTCCCTGCGCACACTGGGGTGTTAACGATATAAAGCTGATCGAAAATCAAAAAATCAAGTGTGCGCTGGATTTTAAAAAAACTCATAAATAACAAGTCGAAACAGCATTTGTTTATTCTGCGTTGTCAAGCATTTGATTATCTAGATTATTTGGTTGTGATGTCATGTCAAATATACGACTTAGTGTAAGTCTAAAATTAATTATATATTTTTATCAGTAAATACATTATTTATACTCGATACTGTGTCTCTTTTCCATGCAAACTGGGTCCCGATTTAGGATGGAGGAGCAACTTGTAGGTATGTATTTTAAAATATTATATAATTTTTTGAGAAGCGATCTTTAGAAATAATAGTTTTTTAAACTTAATACTGGAGGATTTAAAATTCATGTAGAAAACATAAAGTATGACTTTAACAGAGAGGTTTAGTTAACTATTCCCCTGAATTCCCCTATGTTTCTATATACGTAATACTTGATAAACATTTAGCTTTTTTATGGTGAAAAAACTGGCTGCTACTTTTTGCTCCTTTTTGGCCAAAATATAAAAAACTGGTCGAACAAAACTGACATCCGTCAACTAAGTATACAGTTTTTCATTTTTTTTTAAACGCGGCAATATTTAAAAGAGTTATTTTTTAGGTAATTTTTTGGAAAAAAACTTCTAATTAATATAGGTCCGGAAATGCATACTTTTCAATATACAGGGTGTTAAAATTTTATGTTTTGTTTTTATACATTCCTGAATATTGTCAAAATTTCGGAAAAAATTGATATCTGGGGGTTTTTTAACATTTACAATAATTCAGCTCTAACCTACCTATGACTTTACAGTAAAGTTCTAACTAACTAAATAAAAAAATAAATAAATAAATAGATAAATAAATAAATAAATAAATATGTACATATTTTTCTCTGTTTCTTTTTTTCTATATGTGGGCTGTTCTTTTACAGAAACGCATCAAGCTGTTTTAAAAATCAAAGTGGAGGATTTATTTTATCGTATTACTGAAATAAGCCGGGACAACGAATTTAAAGACCTCCAAGCACACATTCAAAAGGAAACGAATCACCCAGCAGAGTGTTTACCATTAATAAGGTCAAAATTAAACAAATTTAAATTTAAACTGCGGAAGAAATGGGCTGAATCGTGCAGGATAAAAACAAGATTTTTGGCAAGGAATAGAGAGTGGCTTCAAAGCTATATGGAATTCAAAATATATCCTCGTGAAGTTAATCAAAATATTGCTTCCAAACGTGGCCGTCCTACTCTAACCTTTCAAGAAAGTTCAGGTTGCGTCAAAAGAAGAAAAACAATTTCATTACGGGAACACTCTGTCGATATGTTGTCCTACTCAACTCAAGTGAAGCTTCGCTTAGCAGGTAATAGTAAAGCATCCAACATCCTTAGAGAAGTCTCCAGAAACCCCAATAAAGCAAAAGTATATAGTGAGGCAATTAAAGAATATGAAAACAAGAATACATCAAAAATGACTAAAGAAGAGGCTCTCTCTTTAATGACCGAAGCAAAACTCAGCAGGCATCAGTATGGTTTAGTTCAACGGAATGCTAAAAGTACGTTCCCATGCTACTCACTTGTGCAGAGAGCTAAACGAGACTGCTACCCAGAGAAACAAAACATTTCAGTTACTGACATTTGTGCCAAAATTACACTACAGGGCCTTTTAGACCATACCACCTTAAGATTATTGGAATCAATTAAAGATGTTTTAAACAGTATGCCTGAGTCTAATGGTTTTAATCTTCATTTAATTTCGAAGTGGGGTTTAGATGGCACAAATGCTACTGAATATAAGCAGTGTTTTCAAACTCCTGATAGCAGTGATGAGAGCCTACTTTTTACGTCTCTTGTACCTATACAATTGTATTCTGATAAAAATAAAGATTGTATTCTGTGGCAAAACCCTAGACCAAGCTCCACCAGGTACTGTCGACCTATTCGCTTTTGTTTTGAACGTGAAACGGTCGAGAGTTCTAAAGCCGAAAAAGTAAGAGTTGATACAGAAATTCAATCTCTGATCCCTTCAACATTTTCTTGCAATGAAAAACAATTTACCATCTGTCATAATTTACTTTTTACTATGATAGATGGTAAAATTTGTAATGCCACTGCAGAAAATAAATCGACACTGCGTTGTTATGTATGTGACTTAACTTGTAAGGATTTCAATAACATTGAAAAGTGCTTACAAGGTAAAGTTAAAAAAGAAATGTTTGAGTTCGGTTTAAGTATCTTGCACGCGTGGATCAGGTTCATGGAATGCTTATTACATCTAGCGTATAAAATTGGTATAAAAAAATATCAAGCCCGTGGGCAACAAGAAAAAGAGCTTGTTGCAAGACGCAAGCAAGAAATTCAAACCGAATTCAAACATGTGCTGAGTCTTTGGGTAGATAAGCCCAAACAAGGATTTGGGAACACCAATGACGGTAATACGGCCAGACGTTTCTTTGAGAATGAAGATGAGTCTGCCCGTATTACCGGCATTGATAAAACTTTAATACACAAGTTTCACGTGATTTTACAAACACTTTCATCTGGTTTTGATATAAATGCAGAAAAATTTAACGAATTCTGTCTTGAAACTGCAAATTTATATGTAAATTTGTACTCGTGGTATATGATGCCGCCAACCGTGCATAAAATTCTTATACATGGTCCTCAAATTGTTGCGAATGCCTTATTACCAATTGGCCAACTGAGCGAAGAAGCTCAGGAGGCTCGTAATAAAGATATTAAGCAATATAGACAGGGTCATTCTAGAAAGTGTTCTCGAGTAGGTACAAACAGTGACATCTTAAATAATTTATTAATCTCTTCAGACCCTCTAATTACGAGTCTTAGACAGTTGTCTCCAAAAAAATTTAAGAAACTTTCTACGGAAGTTCAAAATTTGTTAAAACCGCCAAAAGAACCAGCAAAATTATTTGATTTAGATAATCTTAGCAATTCAGAATCAGATGCATCTACCTCAGACTCTGACTAAATTATAATTCACCAAATTAAATTAAATTTCTTCATTCAAATAAAACTGTAAACTCTATTTGTTATTACTGTTATATTTAGTTGTTCTGCTGCTATTTTTAATTTATTAATATTTTCCTTTCATATTTCTCTGTAGCATTACCGTATAGTTTTTATTATTCATTTTATAATAACATCGTTTATAAATATTCAGTCATATGAATAAAGTTTAGCAAATGCTTTTACTATACCTCTGTCTCTCTTTGCTACATTTAAGCTGAATATGTTTATTTCAAAAAATTTGAGCAAAAGCATTTGCTTCTGTTTTATTCATATGGTCCATTTTGTTGCATCTAAGATAAGAGCTTTATTTTTATATTTTTATTTCGTTTTTGAAATGTAGACAATTTAAAAATTAAATAAAAATCAACTTTTTTTGTAATTTAAATATAGTTATTGCATCAAGCATACATAAAAACTCCGATGTAAAATTAAAAAAAAAATTCACGGAATACTCTCTGAAATTTTTGCTGTTGCGGCATTTTTGACTAACCCTGTATAATTTATATATCTGTTCACCCTTTAAAATAATAAATTGTTACAGATTTAATATCCGCTTATAATTTAAAACGGTTTTAAGAAATATTTATTTCAAAAACAATTCCGATCAGAAATTAATATCAAATACCCCACTGTGCTGCGTAACACAATACAACACTCATTTTAGTTTAATTCCATATTAGATAACCACGGGGCTCGGCAATTTTTACGGACGAACTTTCTATAAGTACCCGGCAATTGTAAAAATTGTGTGTGACCGCGAAAAACAATAAAATATGCCGCTTGCTTTTTATATTTCCTGAACTACCAAAGGAGGTATATAATTTCACTTGTTGTTTCTTTGCTTGCCCATTTTTTAAAACGAGATGGTTTCTCTTTATTCATACATTTTCATTAGTTGACATGCAATGGTTCAGATAATGGACCGTTATTTATATTTTTTTATGAGGTGTGACAGCGAGACATTGTCGATCAAGAACTGGGGTGTGCTTTGAGTTGATATATTTTCTTCTAGACTGCATTTACAATTTTGCATTGTATAAAAATTCACACAATTGAAGGTTGCACGAAGTGATCAAGCATAATGTCCACCCCCTTAACCTGTTTATTTTTGTCCTAGATAATATGCAAGTATTTTTTTAAGTTAATTTTCAAACTGGTTTCCCTATTTTTCATATTCTACCGATAAAACAAGCAATGGGGATGGCCCATGTTCAAGCCGTGGCCATTTTTTTGACGAACGCCAGTGGCGGCGCGAGTTTTTACTTCCCACATAAGGAAATATCATTAATCGTGAAAAAATCATCGTTTCGGGTTTTTACAGATTTGATGTACGAAAATAAAGAAATGAGCCATGCTGCATTGTCGTTGACAAAAGAAAGGATTCTTACCTATTCCTCAATGAGGCAAATAGGTTTTTTTACAAATATAAAAGAAATAATCGTTCCCTACTTCACTATTAAAATTAAACTAATAAGTTAGGTAAGTTTAAAAGAAAATTAGTTATTTACTGTCATTTTGTAATTGTGACATTTAGAAAAATTATTTGTACAGGGTGTCCGGATTTGGTTGCAAAAGCAGGGTATCTCGCTTATTTTTAAAGATAGAACCTTGCGGATTTCACGAACCTGAGCTAATTTTTTGTGAAACTCATGAAGCCGTAAACAAAATTTTCATAGCCTTCTTCGTTTATGAGATACAGGGCGAAATAGAAAATTTTGCATTTTGGGACCCCCCTCGTATCTCGGTTATCCTTTAACTTAGCGCAAAGGGAAAAATTGCTACTTATGCAGTTTTTTACGCTGGATCCAGTGGCGTAGTCATATTTTCATTTGAATTGTTATTTTTTAGATATAAATCAAAGTTGGGTTTTTTTTAAATGGGATACCCTGTATATTTGTCCAGAAATTGATTTGTCCTTTTAAAAATATTCTTCTCAAAAATATATAATAGTATCGGTCTATTTTCATAAACAACAACAAAAATCCTAATTTTTATAATTATCATCCCAAATTTTGCAGTAGGCCGTACAAAACGATGTCGTTTTCTTTTGTTTTCTTGGAAGCAAATGACATTTCCCAATTTTGTACGCGTATATAAAATATAGCGCTAGTTTTTTGTATTTATTTATTGTGTAAAAATATATTTGTATTATTACGGAAGAAAACCAAACTTTCGAACATTATGAAAAGTACGATATGTTAGCTTGTTTTATATTAAGTAATGAAAATGTTGAAGCGGCTTCTGAGATCTATTTTAACAGGTAAATAGTTAATTTTTAGGTGTGTTGAAATACTATCGCTTAATTTTTATTTAGGTATCCAGAAAGGAGGCAACCTAATATATCCACTTTTTATCGGATAAAAAAGAATTTACTTAATCACGGATCATTTATCAAACTTCGTACGAAAACATATAATAAAGAACATCGGGAGGCAGAGGAAATTACGGTTTTGGCTAATGCAGAAGCTTACCCCACAAACTCTTGTAGGGCCAGTGAAAAGAGCATAAGGATTCCAAAAACTAGAGTTCAAGAAATTCTAAAAAAGCACAAATACAACTCATACAAATTTAGGCTCGTGCAGCACTTACAGCCAGGGGATGCAGAGCATCGGGTAGTCTTCTGCAATTGATTTCGAGAAAAATGCGATATGGTTAGAGATTTTGAAAGGAAGGTTATATGGTCAGACGAAGCACATTTCAGTAATTCTGGTATACTCAATAGACACAATAGTAGATTCTGGTCCCAGGAAAATCAACACCAAATATTTCCCAGAAGACAGCAGGCAGGTTTGGTCTAAATGTGTCCTGCTTCATATTAGGAACACGTATAAAATTTTATATATTTGAGGGAAATCTAACAGCCAATCGCTATATAGAAATTTTAGAGGCAGCTATATCTGAATTACTTGACGATGTTCCTCTAGCGCAAATTAACGAAATTTATTTTCAACAGGACGGTGCTTCTGCACACGATTCTGGAATGACGAGATTATTTCTGGACAATAATTTTACCAATCAATGGATCTGAACAAATTGACCAGATTTGTTGATTTTAGATTTCTTTCTATGGGGATATCTGGAAAATAGAATTTACAAAGACCACTATGATAATGTCCAAGATTTAGGAAATGCAATAAGAGAAAATTTTGGCTATTTACAAAATCATCCCGTTATTTTGTTTAATTCCCTAAAACGAATACGAAATTGTGCGAAGCATGCATAGAACAAAATGGAAATCAGTTTGAACAGTTCTTTTGATTTCCTTGGTTAATGTAGTTCTTATACGACAGTTGATTTTTGCTGAAAGGCTTGCTACATAATAATTTATTACTGTTTTGTTCTTGTGTTACATAAATCTAGGTAGGTGGTACTTTTTTGGTGCGAAATTATCAATACATATTTTGATAAATAGATTTAATTACATATTTATTTTGATTTATTGTTAGGATGTAGATATTGTTAACGACTTTAAATAAAAGGCAGCATTGTTTTGCATGGCCTACTGCAAAATTTGGGATGATAATTATAAAAATTAGGATTTTTGTTGTTGTTTATTAAAATAGACCCATACTATTATATATTTTTGAGAAGCTTTTAAAAGGACAAATTAATTTCTGGACAAATATACAGGGTGTCCCATTTAAAAAAACACATTTTTGGTCATATCTAAAAAATAACAACTCAAATGAAAAATATGACTACGCCACTGGATCCAGCGTAAAAAACTGCATAAGCAATTTTTCCCTTTACGTTAAGTTAAAGGATAACCGAGATACGAGGGGGGTCCCAAAATGCAAATTTTTTTATTTCGCCCTGTATCTTATAAACGAAGAAAGCTATGAAAATTTTGTTTCATTTCACGGCTTCATGAGTTTCACAAAAATTAGCTAAGGTTCGTGAAAACCGCAAGGTTCTATCTTTAAAAATAAGCAGGGTAGCCTTTGCAACCAAATCCGGACACCCTGTACAGTTGTTAAAATTGTCATCTTAAACCTGTAACTGTCAAGTGAATACTATTCTTAGAGTTTTAAACTATAATCAATGCTTCTAACGCGCTTTTATTGGTTTCCTACTCGTCTGATTGTATGTTTGTATGTCTGGTTCAAATCTTGTATTGTATTTTTCACCACTTCCATTACCGATTATTTTCAAATTTGACATGCATACACTTTTGTATATAAAAAATACAAATTTTTATATTCAACTTTTAGAAATCCAAAATGGCGGCGCCAATACGGCCGACGAATTTTGTTACTTGTGTAGATTAAACTGAAAATTGGTCCTAGGAAAATTTAAGAGTGTCAGCATTTAAAAATTCAAAATAGCGGTGCCAAAATAACAAAGTTAACTGCACAACAAAAAGCAAAATGGTCGCGCCAGTATAGCGAACGAATTTAGTTATTTGTACAGATTCGGCTGAAATATCAGTATTTGGAAGTATTTAAGAATGAAAGTTATGAAATTTTAGTCAATGTTTGAGAATTAAAAATGGCGGCACCAACATAGCAAAGTAATTTCAAAATGTTAGCAGCTTTGAATAAAATTCGGCATTTAGGGGTATTTAAGACTGCACATCATGAATTGTCAACATTTTAAAAATTCAGGATTGTAACATGCACATCATGAATTGCCAACATGGCGGAATACAAATCAAAACATTTTTAGTAAATATTTCAAAAAATGAGAGTAGGAATGCCTAGATTGCGAGCGAATTTTAACATTTATATAGATTTGATTAAAAATCGATATTAAGTGTGCAATTTATACATTTTTAGTAATAAATCTTCAAAATTTGGATGTCGTCAATCAATCAATCCGAAAAGAACTTTTTTCAAATATTTTTAAACATTTAATTGAGCCACCATTTTGTTCCCCCATTTTGAATTTGCCTCAACATTTTTACCAGTTCATCCCTATATAATATCTGAATTTTGAACAAAATTTGAACATAATCGATGCATTAGTTTTCTGCATTGACTTTTATAACATTTTATTAGGCCGACATTTTGGATTTGTAGTAAAACTTATCAGTTGATGGTCATGTCACACTTAATTTTTCTGCAATTTTTGTATAAAACGGATAAACAGTTTTTTAGTAATATTTTTTTAACATTTCAGTAGACCACCATTTTGTTCCGCCATATTGGATTTTTACCAAAATGTTACCACGTCATCATCATATGACTTTTAATTTTTAACCAAAACTTGAAGTAAATAGGACAAGCAGTTCTTGAGCCTACAAACATACAGACTAACCGACGGAACTGAAGAAACGTGTTTTTTTGACTAGAATACTTTCCTCCTGCGAGGAATGTAAAAAAGCGAGCACTATAAGATAAGAACAGAATAGGTAATTGCCATATTGTTTTTCCATGTTAATAGCCAAAATTCAAAAAATAAAAGATATTTTTTTTAATTTTCAATATCCTAAATCTTAAATTCTAACCAGTTTAGAATATTTTTACGAACACAAGTGAAAATTAAAAAAAGGCGCAAAATCATCCGAAACTTTATTATTTCCCCAAATTTCATCGAAAATCTAGTTATTTTCGAAATCGCAGTACGTTTTTTTGAGCGTGAGACGCCCTTTGACTATTTTAAGATAGTATAGATATATTCTATAATTATTTTAATTCTCTGATAGGAAAAGCTATTGTAATCGTCAAAAAAATCACTTCAGAGTCTTTCTTGTATCATTTTGCTTCCGAGGATTCTCACATGACCCCCGACGAAATAAACGTCCTATTATACTGAACCGGATTGGTCAATACGTCATGTGACCCTAAATAAGTGAATAAGGTATCTTCCATTAAACATGTCTCCTGGAAAAGGAATTCTTGCTTTTAACTTAGTGATTAAAAGAAAATTCCAAACTTAAACGGCCATTTTTTCACAAACTCACATTGCCGCAACATAGTTAGGGCAACTAAAGCTCATAGTTTTGCAATGTCCAAGATAAAGTAAATAAAACTTATTTATTAAATATTTAAAAAATCAATGTTCTTCTATTGTCGCCGCACCTTTAGAACGCTGCTTCTTGAAGTAAGGCAACACATAATTAGAAGATTTGAACCATATCAACAAAAACACAATAATACATTAAAACACATCATGCAGTAGTGACGCTAAGAAAAACTTGGTATTTAATAAAATATTTTTTAGCAAATTAATTTCTTTAATGTTAAAATTTATTGTAGTTCCACGACCCGCTATTGGTTTTTTACCGGTCACGTGACCCTTTAACAATCTTTACTTTAGACTATTATACTTTTTTACTATAAGGATCCCTTGTCAATGAAAGTGGGATGGTCTAATACCACATTGGGATGGTCTAATACGTAGAGTTGTCGATCGGGTTTGCCATATCTAACTAAAACCCTTGTTACTGGTGTAATCTGATCTGAGGCTTTGGGTATTTTAGTTTGTATTTTACTATTTTGCAATAAAAGTAATTTCTTTATACTGCTTAGAAACCAATACTGGAAACACATTACTATTCTTTGTATGAAATATCTATTACATCATGCTAAACATATCACCGTAATATAAATTGGTATAAACATTGGGTGTTCCTAGCTAGGCTTGGCATCGTCGTACGATCGACCTTATACTGTGAGGTAATCTTGGCAGTGGCTAAATATGTAAATAATGAACCCGATTTTTATTCTTACTCTAAGATTTTAACCCCCTCCTCGTCATGTTGTCGAGTGTCTTTTCATAATGAATCTGTTATGGTTTAGGCGAGAATTTGTAGCGTAGCGTATATTAACTTGGTATTTGTAAAAAACGGTGCCCTGAATGCAGTTAGATATAATTGAAGATATACTTAATGAAGTTGGCATTCCATTAGCCCCTTTAATTGGAGAACAATTTATTCTAATGCACGACAACGCAAATCTACACTTTGCACAGGTAGTAAATGAGTTCCTTGACGAAGTTTAGGTTCATAGATTACAATGGCCAGCCTGTAGTACTGATTTAAACCACATAGAAAATTTCTGGAAACAACTTAAAAGCTCAGTTTGTCGTCGTCGTGATTGACCAAGAACTTTACTAGAACTAAAGATCCTTTCCAGGTTACGACGACTCCCAGAGGTGGACACACACATTATTAGAAATTATTTTTTTAATGTTTAGTATTTTTTAAGTAATTGCTTAAATGTTGAATTTACATACAAATAAACCTCGTTTTATTTGAAATTCCGTTGATCTCTCGGACTGCCTTTATGCGGTAAAGTTCAAAAACTACTTATGCGATTGACTTCAAATTTTGGTCAACTCTCAAGGGTTATAAGGAGATGAAATGGTTACACTTTGGTAAAAATTCATTACAGCGGAATAAAATGGCGCAAAAATTATTGCTAAAAAAATACTTATTCAATTTTCTTGAAATTTTGCACAGAAATCAACTGGTAAAATTTTGTGCGAATAATCCAAGAAGGCGAGACAAAATGGCGGCTTAATAAAATATTTAAAAATCAGCATGAAAAAAACTACTTAATAGATTTATTTCAAGTTTTGTGCAAGATTTAAGCGTGACGTAGAGATGAACTGATAAAATTGAGGTACGATTTCAAATAAAATGTTTGTTATCGTGAAAAAAAGTCTCCTTCATTTTTGCATAATTTCAAGATTAACCGTTTCAGCAAAAACCTGTTTTCTCAATTCCGCCGATCCGTCCGGCTGTCCAATTGGGGCATAGCTAAAAATCATTGAATAAATAAACTTACAGGAAAGAGTAGTCTAGCCGTGACCTTGACGAGATCGGGAAGGTCCCAAGATTCAAAGGCCTGTCAAAATGACAACACCTGGTTTCCGCTTTTCAGTGGCATAACTACATTGATTTTTGCATTAAAATTTAGAAAGTAATTTGAAAGCTTATACTTTTGAACGAGAATTATAATTAAGGTATGGACTAAATTAAACACGCTAATTAGTGTGATACATTATTTCAGGTGCCAGTTTAACAAAAAATTGGTGAAACATTATAATTCATATCTTTAACAGCTCACTTTAGATATTAAATTTTACTTTTTACATAATAAACCTTACGTACAAATACCCTTATATTTATTACATTTTAAAACACAAAACACAACTTGTCAATCAACTTTTATATTAATACGATGTGAATATTACATATAAACTGCTAAAACTTAAGCTTAAATTTGCAAATGCGGCGGTTTGACAATACACGCCAATAAACCAAAATGTAAACATCAAAAAAATTAGGTCCTAAAAATGACGTAGTTCCGTCAAAAGCCTGCTAATTTAAAATAGTACCTGTTGTCTATTTATTCAAAGCTAAAAATCTACTTCAAAAAATCCGATTGACTTTTAATTTTGGTCAAAATTAAAGGTCATATGGGAATGGGTCACATTTTGGTAAATATCTAATATGGTGGAATAAAATGCCGGCATGATAAAAGTTAAATAATCACTAAGACAAAGATTCACAACGAGGGTAAAGGGAATTTACCAATTTTTAAGTATGTTAGTGTATTAAGCTCCAATTTGTCGTATTTTTATTGAAATACATTAATCAAAAAGTTACTGAACATTGAATTTTATCAAAACTTTCTTGGACCGGTTAAATTTGCTATCCAGCATGCATTACACAGATGCCCGGTTTTTTTCTCTCACAGAATTCAAATTATAGAGTTATATCTAGTGTCAGCCTCTGCAGTAATAACAATAATAACTAATTAGCAATCGCCGCGTTCCTATCAAGGTCGCATTGTATGCAAATCGTTTGAAAAGCGAGTTGCCGTCGGCCCGGTTCAACAGGAAAAGTGATCTCAGCAGGAGAGGTACGTAATTGTTGTTTGCTCGACTGCAGCTGTTACAGTTAAGAATAATTATTATGGGTTTCTATTATTGATTAATCTCGGTAATGGGTACGTTGTTATGCCGAGATTTTTGCGGGAAAACGATTTGTCATACCGAGGCGGCCTAGAAAGGTCTAAGGTTTACTTTTTCTCAAGCTGACCTGAACTGTCGAGCTTTTAGAATAATAAATTTAGATACACTTATCACCTATATTAATCTTTCTTTAAATGTATTTTGTTTATTAGTGTATTTATTTACTTTAGACGCGGGTCGTATGTCATGCTGACATACTAGAAATTAATTAACAGGCTGTCATTTATTTAATTTTATTCTATAAATATTTGTTTAATGATTAGGACAGTTTGGTTCAGTACTTTTATTTATATCATTTTGCTAAGCAAAAAATCGGTAAATTTCCTTTACCCGGAACTTCCTCCGTTGTGAATATTTCCTTTTATTACGAATAGAGAAGCGTGACCCAATTTATTCCAGTACAGGGTATCCGAATTTCGATGGTTTTGCGTTTGATCTCCTTATTACTGAAGATAGATGCGGTTTTCGCAACACTGCGCTACTTTTTTGTAAAACCAAGAAAGCCACAAACAAATTTTTCCTAGGCCTCTTCGTTTTTGAGATACAGGGTGAAATTGAAAATTTTGCGCTTTTAGGTACCCCTCGTATCTCAATGGCCTGGCAACTTACCGAAAAGGTGAAAACTAACCTCGATAAAAATTTTTGCGTAGAATCCAGTGGCGTAGTCAGTTTTTGGTTAGGTACTATCGTTTTCGAGGTATAGACTAAAGTTGGGTTTTTTTAAATAAGATACCCTGTATATTTTTTAATATCTGGTTTCAGATCATTTTTAGCTTCTCAAAAATATATAACACTTGGTAGTTATTTCAATCCGGTATCGACAATTAAGTCAATTTAAAGAAATTTTAATATGTTTTTTTAGTAGGCCATGAAAATTGTGTGTTAATTTTCTAAATCTGAATTATCTGTACCAAAGTTGGTTATAATATCATTATTAAACAATAAATCAGTAAAAACACATATTATAAAAACACAATTAAATATATATACATATGAAGATAATTTAATTATTTTTCTAATGTTGACAATAAAATTATATTTTGTCAAATACTTACTACTGACTAAATTAGAAAAAAAGGCTATGCAGGGTGTAGAAGTTACAGATACTGTTCGAACTGTTCCCCATTATACCTTATACACATATCACACATTTTTCTTATTCTACTTAGTGCGTTAAGCATAATCATTTGACGAGCTTGTAAATATCTAAAGGCTCTTCTTGTGTCGTTTTGTAGATCTTCGATCGTGTAGTGTTGCCTTTGATAGATGATGCCTTCAAGATATCCCCATAGAAAAAAGTCTATGACCGACGAATCTGGCGACCTAGGCGGCCATCTTACAGCCCCATTTGTACCAATCCAGCTACCTGGAAATTCATTTTCTAAATAGGTACTAACAGTCCGTGCATTATGAGCCGGGGCACCATCTTGCTGAAGAAAAATATTTTGTAATTGTGCCAAAGGAATATTATCTAATAAATCAAAAAGCGTATTTTCCAGTATCTCCAGGTACCCATTTCAGTAAGACTACCTCATGAATGACATAACTTACTTTTGTGCCAAGGATAAAACAGGACACGCTAAATCCAAACCTGCCTTGTTCGCGTGGAAATATAACGTGTTCATTTTCTTTGGACCAGTATCAATTATCGTACCGATTTAGAATACCTGCACTTGATATATATGCCTCGTCAGACCATATAACTCTACTTTCGAAATTTATTTCGGTATTAGTCATATGAATGTACCAATTGCAGAAATCTATGCGATGCTGTGCATCTCCCGGGTGCAAATGGTGCACCAACTTATATTTATATGGTTTGAAATGGTATTTTTTTTGAATAGTCTGCACTGTTGACTTAGGTACTCCCACTTCATCCTCGACTTTTTGACAGGAAGTTGACGGATTGATTGCAATGGCAGCTAAAACATTAATCTCTTCAGTTTCCCGATTTTCTTTGTAATATGATTTCGGTCGGGGTACTTTGAATGATCCGTGATTAATCAGATTTACTTTTTTTCTTGAAAATATTCTCTTATCGGGCTGTCTTCGTTCTGGGTATCTATAATACATGCTTATTTACGGATATATAGAGTATAGAACGACATGTTGAAAATAAATTAAATTGAATTATTTTATTATACAGGGCGATGTAAAAGACGTCCTTTTTATCACTTATCAACAAAACTGCTATTCTACTTTTCAAATATTTAAATTATAATTAATTTTATTGGAAATTTAGTGACATCGTATCTTTCATGTTACAGACTTGCTGCAATAATATGCTTTTTTATTACAAGCAAATTTTGGACACAATTGTAACCTATTAGGAACGATAGGCATAATTTGAAATATTAATATTATTATTCTGAATAGAAGTCACAAAACTAAAGTTTTATTATTATCTATACTTTTTTTTTCAAAAATACTGACAGTCCTTCTACATCGTCTATCACTAGTTCCGAAAAGACCTGGTTTAAGAAGCAAAGTTATTTTGTTTACTTAGTATTAGTCCTGCTACTTACCGGATTAGATACAACTCTGACGCTTCATCCGGATTTTCCTGGCACTGTATAAAACAAACAAGCATGTAATATTTCTCCAAATTTTCGAAATTCGCAGCCATTTGATATTTAATAACTGGACAAAGGCAATATTTGATTAAAATAATTTAACAATGACAAATGTCAATTAGTTTCTACAATGGCTCAACAGAATCTATATATTCTTTTGTTTAATCAAGTCATGGCCGCCTTATTTTATCTAAAACAGATCCTTATTATTTATAAGGGATAAATTAAATAGTTGTAAGTAAGTATTTTCAAACAACACAATTGTCAATATTAGAAAAGTATTATATCCAACGTCATTTGTTGTAAATAAAACATTTTTAGTGTATAATAGGTATATATTTTTTTTATTAGATTTCCTAAGTATTTGTGTTAGTTGTGTTGTCCAAGGTAAATACTAAATAGTAGGTATGTATCTTTGTTTATTGATTTATGGTTTAATTATGATATTATAACAAACTTTGGTACAGATAGGAAATTAACAAACAATTTTCATGGCCTACTAGAAAAACAGATTAAATTTTTTTTAAATTGACTTGTCGGTACCGGATTGAAATAAATATCATGAATTATATATTTTTGAGATCCTAAAAATGAGCGGAAATCAAAATTTAAAAAATATATAGGATATCGTATTTAAAAAAAACCCAACTTTAGACTAAATCTCGAAAACGATAGTATCTAACCAAAAACTGACTACGCCACTGGATTTTACGCAAAAAACTCTATGGATATTAGTTTTCATCTTTTTGGTAAGTTACCAGGTTATCGAGATACGAGGGATACCTGAAAACGCAAAATTTTCAATTTCACCCTGTAGCTCAAAAACGAAAAGGGCTAGGAAAAATCTGTTTGTGGCAGTGGCCGAAAGTGCCCCACACGGCTGTGGCCGAAAGTGCTCCACATATTAATAAGTGCGTATTAAGCAGTTATTGTATAAATTGTATAATTATTTTATAGATGGTTCGCAATTATAAGCCCAAAACAAATAGGGCTAATATAAATGAAGCTACAATGCGGCAGGCCTTGAGAGAAGTTTTATCAAAAAACATGAACCAAAGAGAAGCTGGTCGAGTTTTTGGTATTAAAAGGCAAACTTTGCAGTCCCGAATAAAACAGATACTAAAAACTATGACCGTCGAAGAGTAGAGTAGAAGAAAAGCTCGTAAACTATTTGAAGCAATGCTCAAATATGAATTATGGCTTGACTTATGAGCAAGTAAGGGTCATGGTATATGATTACGCAAAAATTTTGCCAAGTTGCAAATACCCAGAAATCTGGAATACTCATAAGAAAGCAGGAGTTGACTGGCTATATGGTTTCATGAAGCGAAATCGCACTTTGTCGTTAAGAAAACCAGAGAACACAAGTTTGGCAAGAGGACTAGGTTTTAATAGGACAAGAGTTAATGATTTTTTTAATAACTACAAGAGCGTGTTGGAAAAATACCAATTTACAGCTGAACGAATTTTTAACCTAGATGAGACCGGTGTGACTACCGTATTGAACCCACCAAAGGTCATAGCTACAAAAGGGAAAAAACAAATTGGTCTTATTGCTTCGGCCGAGAGAGGAGAGTTGGTTACTTTGGTAGGAATAATCAACGCAACAGGAACTGCACTTCCTCCTGTATACATTTTCCCGAGGGTGAGAAATATAGAAGAGTATCTGGAAGGTAGTCCTGCATCAAGTGCCGCTTTTGGAAATAAATCAGGTTGGATGACCGGGGAATTGTTTGTTAAGACACTAGAACACATTGTAAAACATACAAAATGTAATAGGGAAAATAAAATACTCCTTCTTATGGATAACCACGAGTCCCATACAACTTTGAATGCCATACTTTATGCAAGGGAAAATGGAGTGGTTCTTCTTTCTTTTCCACCACATACCTCCCATAAACTCCAACCACTTGATATTGGAGTTTTTGGACCCTTTAAAAGCAAATGTGCAATTTCCTTAAATTAATGGTTGTCAAGTAATCCTGGAAAAACAGTCACAGTTAAACATATACCAAGACTCACTAAAATCCCATTTTTAGAAGCATTTACACCACGTAACATAACCACTTCTTTTGAAAAACCAGGAATATGGCCAGTTAACTCCTTAGCTTTTACGGACCAAGATTTTGAAGCCACTTTAGTATTTAATGACAACGAACCTACAGGAAATCCCTTAGCTGAAAAAGAGAATGAAGAAACTGAAAATGACCCTATTGAACCAGAAGACTTTAGAAACCAACCATCTACCTCCAAAGAAGCCGTGATATTGCCTGTTCTTGATGAAGTCGAAAGTGACAGTTCTGCAAAAACTAAAGCGCAAATCGAAACTTTAACTCCTGAGTCTGTTCGACCTCTCCCAAAAGTGATAAGACCCAAAACTAAGCCAAAAAAACCTAAAGCTAATCAGGGAAAGTCAAGAATTTACACTGAAACTCCTGAAAAAAAGAGAATAGAGGAAATAGAAGAAAACAAGAAAACAAAGCAAAAGAATAAGATTGAAAAAGGAAAAGGAAAATTGAAGAGACCCTACACGGATAATGAATCAGTCAAAAATAAAAAAATAAAACAGGTCAAAAAGAAGGTATTTTCAAGCTCTAGTAGCGAATCATCGGGATCTGATTATGACTATGATAGTGAGACAGATGAAAACCTAAGTTTGGAATCACTACAAGAAGAAGACAAAATAAAATTAAATAACTATATTTTAGTGAAATTTTCAGTGAAAAACACCACAATATATTATATTGGTTGTGTGCAAGATATTATTTCAGATAATGCGTATCAAGTGAAGTATCTTAGGCGCAGAGCAAACACCAATAAATTTCATTTTCCCCAAGTAGATGATATAGAAATGTGTACACGAAATGATGTATATGCCATATTATCAAGTCCTAATAAGTCCAGAAGAGATTCAAGTTTAACTTTTTACTATAATTTTGATAATATTATTGTAAAATAGGAAACCACAATGTATTTTTTTAAAGACATTTTAGAATTAAGGATTTATTTGTTATGGTTTGAGTTTAAAAAGTTTTGTTTGTTTGAGAGCTTTTTTAAACGTAAAAAAGGAAACAGCTATTTTGTTTTAGGTTATTTTTTTATTTTCAAAAATTGCAAATGTTTAATATAATAAAAACAAGTTTCTTTCAAGAATTGTTGCATTATTTTAAACAGTTTTAACTAAAAACGTTAATGTGCCGAAACTGCCCCTATAACTGCATAACATATAACAATATGCAGACATATTGTTATGACTATATAATGTTTTTTAGTAAAACATTATAAAACATTTGCCATGTAAAAAAGCTGTGGAAAGAATGTGTAAATTGTCGTTGATTCTTTATTAGAGCCTACAATCATCTATAACATTTTTGTAACGAAAAATCGATTATAGGGCCGAATGTGCCCCAGTCTCCCCTATCTTCAGTAATAAGGGAGAACCATCGAAATTGGGATACCCTGTACATAGTTATTTAAACTCAAACTCCAACTCGAATATACTCTATTATTAAAAGAACATATAGTCCTTGTCAACAAAGTAAGTTCTATAAAAATATAAAATAAATCAGCATTCATAAACTAAGTAACTACATTATACAAAAAGGCACAAATATAACTATAATAAAATCCACCATTAAATATATAATATAATAAAAGATACCTAAAGCTTTTAAGTTCAGATTAAAGAAGCAGCCTCAGAGCGTAAAATACAGTGTGTCCCAGATTTGCTTCTCTATATAGAGATCTCGGCTCCTATTATACCTACAGCAAAGATTAATTGGAAAAAGTTTTTTAGAGGAAACTTATTGCATTCGATACCTGGCTTCAGATTTACGATCTATCAATAAGTTTGGGAAATATCGGCGAAAAACCGAAAATGGTGGATTTCGTTTTTCGCCAGTATATCCAGAACGGTAAATTTGATAGCTGTCAAAATGTGACATTATTCGGACACATTTTTAAGACAAATAAGATGGCATATACGACATGTTTTCATTATTTTTTGGTAACCCGCAATCCTCCTCAACTTTCATTTTTCTTATAACCGCCATATTGGATTTTTGGAAAGAGCCTAAAATTTCTAGTCTAGTGATATCTCACAAGTGCATTAAAGATTTTAGTATCATCAAAATATCACACTTCGTAAATTAGGTTTCAATGTTTTTAAAGGAGGCCATGATTTATTTGTCACAAGATTACATGGATTTTTTTCAACACAACATGAAAGTAAATAACGACTTAAAAAATCTAAATGAGCTTTAACTGCTTTGTAAGTGGGTAACATTAATTTACAAATCTGCAAAATGACGTCCATTAGCATCGAGACATTTTTGACAATTGGTGACTGTCTTTCGTACAACCCTGGTAAGTGTATTTCGGTTAATATTTCTAAATGTGTCCAGAACTCTTTGCCTCAGGATTTCTATGTTCACGGGGGGATCAGATTCATAGATTTCATTCTTCGTGTGACCCCAGAGGTAGAAATCCAAGGGCGATAGGTTTCTAGAGGCCAAGATATTGGACCATTTAAAGAAATTATTCTTTCGTCAAACTGCTCTCTTAATTAAGAATGGTATTGTGAGCACATCCGTCTTGTTAAAACCAAGTTCTTCTTAATTCATCTTCCGTTAGAATAGTAAGGCTGGTACAACCAGGTTTCGCAAAAGCTCTAGGTATCTCTGCCCGTTTAGGTTGTAGTCAAACAAAAATGGTCCTATGATTCTTTAACATCGGAAGCATCGAAACTGACCGAAGCTTTCAGAGGGAATGGCTATTGCACCGCGTTCAATTAAAAGACATAGCAAACCAAATCCGCCAAAAGAGAACAAAATAGGACGATTACTTCGGCGGTCCAACATACGTACAATCTTCAATACACATAAGAAGATTGGACAATGCTTGCGATCCCCGAAAGATCTTGTACCTTTCCAAACAGAAGGAGTATATAAAATTCCTTGCTCCTGTGGAGAAGTGTATGTGGGAGAAACAGGACGCTCAATATCAACCAGACTTAAGGAACATGAACGATGTATTAAAAAGAAACAAATTGTTCGATCTGCTGTAGCTGAACACCAGCATAACACTGGCCATTTCATAAATGTAAAGGAAATCAAGGTTCTAGCATCGATTCCAGGTTTTTATAAACGAAAAGTTAGATAATCTATTGAAATATTTAAACATACAAAAAATTTCAATAGAGATACGGGTTATGGTCTACATCACACCTGGAAACCGATCTTAACACAGGGTCACGATTCGGCGAGCACAAGTCGGGTATAAAAGCCCGCCTTGTTCAGATCTCGTGGAGTAAAGATCCCTGAAGATGCCTCGTGCAATCGAAGGCGAAACGTTGGATAGTAATTTCAATTTGACACGATCTAATCCCAAGAGCCATGATTTCTTAATTGACCAAAGCCGTGAAAGCTTCCGTTCTATGTTTATAAATAGGTGCCCAACTAGAAACTATAAATTATAAAGGGAAAATTATCTTTATTAAAAAGTAGATATTTTCTTTCCAAAAATAATTATCGAAACATCCCGTAATGAATGAGCTTGTATACAGTTGAAACCTATTCACTTTATTATGAAAAAGAAAAACATACTTGGTTAGCGGGAAGTAACAGCCGTAATAAATTAATTTGTTGATATTGCATATTAATTTCGGAAATACTACATCAATTTATTTCAGTGATATAATAATCTTAAAGAAGTACATCGTGCCTTAATAAAACATAAAATATCAAAAGAACAAACCCAATATATTGATATATATATATTATATATATATATATATATATATATATATATATATATATATATATATATATATATATATATATATATATATATATATATATATATAATATATATATATATAAAAAAACATTTTTTTTTCGTATCTATTAAGGATTTCCGGATAGTATAGTGGGAATTTTTATGTAGAACACGGTGTACTAATTATATACAGTTTTTTGTTAAAGATAATTTTGATTGTTTACATTTAAATCATACAACTAATTGTCTAAATAATCAAATTACGATAAAAAAACACGTATATAGTTCTCTATGTAAATATAGTGTTATAATCTAAATGTTCTTAACAAAAATTACTAGCCAGAATTTTGTTTTGCAGACAAAATTATATAATTAAAGTTCTACCGGTTTACATAACAAAACCTTTAATTTAAACCTGTCATACTGTTACGGCTATTGTTACTTGGCAATTGAACGTATAATTATCAAAAGTCACACCGTTTAAATCAAATATATAACAAACAGAGAGCCTTCGGCGTTTCTTAAGTAATAATGATAATAATAATAGTAATAACAATAATCTTGCAGCGCTGAAAATGCCTAATTATCTGTTATGTCATACTAGTCAAAACGATTTGCTAGCTCCGGTAATAGATTATTGGGCAACAAGTTTCTTCCCAAAGATCAGCACGGTAGGTGTCTAAATTTGGTGGTTTATAAAGGTTAACGTTTTATAACATTGCCTTTTTCTTTTTACTCTCTACCAAAAAATATTAATGTCAACGAAAATAAAGAACACTACAAAAAAACTCATCGGTATGGGATGCCAATAAATAAAAAACATATTTTAGACGCGTATTATAAATTAAACAATAAACAGACGCTAAGTCTCGGTCTCAGTCAAAGTTTATAATAAAATAAAACTGGTTACACGTGTTTCGCCCGGTCGGGCATCATCAGACCTATCAGACAAAATATATCCTCATTACTAACTAAAAGCCTTTAAATTAAATAAATAAATAGTACCTTTAAAATAAAACAACACGTCACATATACAACATTAAAACAGTAAACAAACAATCACATTACATAGTTCGACGGAAACTGAAAGAGGTTGAAACGAAATGTGGTCAAATGTATGTATAAAAACTCCTTATGCTTAAATTATAAATAAATAAGATAGTAATACAATAATGAAAAATTAAAAAAAAAAGAGGTATAGTAGTAGTGAGATTTGAACCCGTATCTTCTCGGTGAGAGGCAAGAATAATAGTTTTACTGCTATTCGTGTATATAACAATATTTCGTTTTGGGTTTTTAGTTGTTAGGTAAATTATTAAAGATGAGGTTCGGGTCAACATTAAATATATCATTCACGCAACATAAAACAGGGCTCCTTTTAGCTTTGGTTATTTCCATCTTCTCCAAAAGGTCCAATTCCTTACCCTTCTGACATTCAAGGATAACTGTTACGTCATCCGATTCATAAAATCGGTGGCCGGCTTTAGACCAAAAAAGTCTAAAATTTTAAACCACGAACATGTTGAAAAAATTTTAAGCATTGCGCCTGACGATACTTCTTTACTAATCAAAGTCAGTCGTAACACTAATTGGAATCGTTGGAGCCTATAGGCGTGAAGAATTAAATCATCTGTTGTGTGAACAAGAAGATTTGTTTCCGGTGAAAATACCAGATAGCAAGACTGACCAGAGTAGAGGATTTGTTATAACTTAAAAAAAAAAGTCTTGATTTAATCAAGAAGTACATGTCTCATCATCATGTCAAAAAGGTAGATGTACTACTGAAACTGTTGTCATTAATAAGTTTGGCAAGATGCCATCGGACGTGGCTGCTTTTTTGAGACTTCTAAATCCAGAGACCTCTAATGAACACTGTTATATCTATTGTTGTTATTGCTTTTTGGTGTCATCGCAACCGAGATTTGTCTATTAACACTATTGTTGAAAAAATTGTAACTAAGGTTACTTAGCATTAAGCTAACTGGAATGATATGAGATCATAATACGATGTAAGTCAAAATTATAATATAAATAATGCAATGAACTTTTGAATTTTTTAGGTTATTGAAGAATTACAAATCTAGATGAGAAATTGTCTTTTTCATGCAATGCATGTTAGTGCGGCAAAAACTAATTCTCCGCACTAACACGCACGCGGAAAGTGCTTACTTTCCACCCGCTCATAGGAAAAACATTTTTTTATTATGCTGAGTGGCAATGAACATAGGCAAATTGTCGCTTTATTACCCTCCCGTGTATGTATCTATCGTTATTTAAGATCGAAAGATTTACCTGAAATAAATACAGAATGGCTGAAGCAGTCATTATGTCTACCCGAAAAAAATATAAACATATATAATTCAACATGATAAGTATCAAATTAAAAAGCTTACCATTACAACTCCAGGGGCCTATAACACAAACCATACAATTGTAACAAGTCTACAAGTTACAAGTAATGTGCATGTAGCTACAAGTCCTACTTAATTCTGTATCACAATGCATATTGCTACAATTGTAGAAATTAAATAATTTTATACATATGTAGCTACACATGTAATGTGGTATTTTACTATAATTCTTTCTGTCGCTTTAAGCAGACTTGTCACAACACGCTTTCGGGCAATGGTTATGCGGCATCATTGCTAATCATTAAATACATGTACTCCGGAACTGCGGCGTCGTCCACCGTGTGAAGTAAAATGTCTTCAAAACAAATTGTTTTTGACCGTAAAATGCAATTTTTAAATAAGATTAGAGAAAATATACACATTCTTTTCGGTGCATTCTCCGACAGACTGAAAAAGCAAGATAAGGTAGAAAAATGGAAAGAAATGGCAGTACTGGCCCAAAGTATCTGTTTACTTCCCGCGGATAAAGATTGGACCTACGTAAGGGATACAATCTGGCAGAATTTAAAGAAAACTGCAATGGTGAGAACTACTGTAACTTGCAAACATTGTTATTAACTTGTGGTACATATTTCTAGCTTAAAATTGATAATGCGAAAAAGACTGGAACTGGTGGAATGGGGACGTTAACCGAAGTTGATAGACGGTCATGTGAAACAGCCCGAGAGGGTGACTTTGGAGGCATTATTGATGAAAGCCGACCAATCAGTGATCACGTGACTGCATCTACTTCAAAAGAAGGCAATGGTAAGCAGCTCTAAAGCAAAATAATAGAAATAAATGTATCCATACAGGATCGTACACTTTCCCAGCTGAGTATTGATCAATCTCAAAAGTTAATACCTGGCATAAAGTTGTTTTAAAAAAATTGTCTTTTTTGTTTAAAAATTTCCAAAAAGATATTTATCAAATTATCCCTATTTAGTAAGTTCTTGATTTATGAAATATTTGAAAAAAACAACAAATTAAGAACGTCAATTTAAACAAACAGAAAATATTTAGCTGTTAAGTCTGTTTAGTCAATTTAAACCTTTTAATTTAATTTATTTAAAAAAAAAAGAAAAAGTGTTTGTTTTTGCTGAGATTCGAACTCGAGACCTCATTTCAATCTGAAAGGAAGGGGTTAGGGTTAATGAATTTTCATTAAACTTCTTTTAGCTCATTACAGGTCGAACACCATGCACTTTCGATAAAAATGACATGAATACAGATGTCAATTTTTTAGTTCATTTGGCAAAAATTACAAAAATAAAAAGTGAGGTTATGGAGTGGAGGTGATAAAAATCCAAAATTTCATAAAAATCAAGTAATATGTCGATTTATGAGTTAAAGATGATGTGGAAGTGTTGATTCAATTTGCAGCGGTTTTTTTAACATAACATAAGTTTTTTATTTTTACATAATGCCATAAAAAATGCTGATTTAAAGGGCGTCTAATTATAACTGACAACACCATTAACTTGGTTAGTATGCATTAAAAACATAAAAAAGAGGTAAATAAAAAAAGTTTTTGAAATTTTTGCTGAAGCTTCATTTTATCTATTTTTTGTATACAGCCTATTCCAAACGAAGCCAGAACTATTGCTAACTTCGTTATTTTTGTAGCTACAAAGTTAGGACAAAGTTAGCAAACTATTAGTACTTTTTCAGCTGACTGATGGTAAAAACAAAAAACAATTCGATCATCGCATTTTAGAATAAATGGGAAAATGCATTTTTTTAATATAACACCCTGTATATTTTTAACTCGAATGGTAGATCCTTTTATTTCAATTTCAAAAATATCATACATATCGATATTTGTTTCGTTTTTGCCCTATTTAAGTTTCATTGATTAATATTGAAATTGGCAGCGTTAGACCCAAATATCGCAAAAGCGACTGAATCAAATATCAAGATGTATGGTATTTTTGGAATGAGAACAAAAAGATCTATATCCTTCTAGCTAAACATATACAGGATGTTCCCTTTTACCAAAATACGTTTTTCCCATTCGTTCGAAAATTGGATGATCAAGTGTTGTTTTGTTTTTACCTTCCAAATCAGCAGCAAAAATACTAATACTACTTTCTAATTTAACCAACCTTGTAGTTCCAAAAATACCGGAGTTAGCAATAGTGCCGACTTCTTTCACAAGAGGCTGTATACAAAAACTAAATAGAATGAATAAAAATTACAAACATTTTAGAAACTCCTGATTGTTGTAAGTAAATAACCTACTAAATTAAAAATACATATTCAATTTTACTATAGTTGACAACATACACACTGTCTCGTAAAAAATGCCCCATGCTATAACTCCGATATATTTTGTTCGATTTAAAAAAATCAAAAAGCTAAATTAATGACTTCCACCACACTACAACTTGACATAAAATTTTAATATAATGCAGACAAAGCCGTTGCAAACCCAACTTGGATATTTTTAAATGGACCCTGTATATTATTGTATATTCGTTCGGATTCTATATACAAAATTTCAATCATATTTTATAAGTGATGCGTTTTTCCGAATAATTAACTGTATTTTAAATAAAAAAAATATTATAATATTTAAAGGGTGGTTTCACCTCTTAAGGCATCCTGTATGAATTTTTAAAAAATATTAAAATATATAAAAAAATAAAATAAAAAAACACGTATACAAGTGTTTTTTCAAATACCTAACTAACCGTTTTTTAAATAAAAATAGTGTAATATTTAATGGGTGGTTCCGCCCCCTCAGACCGCCTCTGGATTAAAAAAAAAACGTTAAAATATGTAAAAAACTAAAATATGAAAAAGAGATATTTAAGCGTTTTTCCGAACAACTAACCGTATTTTAAATAAAACATAAGTATTAAAATATTTAAGGGGTGGTTTCACCTCCTTGTCAAATTGTAGTGTTTTTAAAGGCATTAATTTAGTTCTTTGATTTTTTAAAATCGAACTAAATGATAACGGAGTTATAGCTTGGGGCGTTTTTTTACCAGACAGCTTGTATACTGCGTTGAATCTTTTCAGGGTGGCAAAGCCATTTAAATATAATAATGTTTGTTTATAGGAAAAAGAAAACGAGTTACCGGAAACAATGTCTCTACAGACAATGCATCTGCTATAAAACAAGAAAAGCTCACATTGCAAGTCAAATATCTAAAACTGAAGAATTATAGAACTAAACTGGAAATTCTAAAATTAGAAAAAGAACTTAAACTGCCCAATATGTTTATGTTTATGTTATGTTCATGTTCGGACTAAAATAAAGTTAATTTCTCCCAAAAAAATTGATGAGTTCTTGTAATCTAGCTTGGGCCCCGGCAGCAGGTGCATTATCTTCGGGATTTTCATTATTTTCTTCGTCTAGGGCGTCTTCATCATCTTGTACTGCGAAATCTTCGTGATCATCTTTTGTCATATTACATAGAGTCGTACAACATTTAAAAATATTTGCGGCAAATACAGGATCCACACGTAGATAATTTAAACAAGGAAATTTTTCTTTTAAAATACCAAATGCATTTTCAATTAATCTTCTTGTTCGTTTATGTGCCCTGTTAAAATTATTCTGAGCTGGATTTAATGGATCTTCATATGTTGGTGGAATCAACCATTGCTTCAGTGGATAATGTCTGTGTAAAAATGTTATTAGGACGACTTTTTGTGGGCCATTTTTTAGCACACTTATAAAGGACTTTTTTTTCCCATCTTATGATATGTACAAGTTTATTTTTTGTTAAGTTGGCCTTGGCTGCGGAGGCCATTTGCATTTGGTGCATTCAAGACAGCGGGAAGCTTTGAGTTTGAAACAAATGAATATGTTAAACCTGTCAGAAATAAATATATTTTCATTTAATTACATATTATTTTACTTTGTTATTGCAAGAAATTGTTCAGTGCTCAGAAAAATGACGGATATTTTCTTAAACCTGGACAACATTGACATGTTAGTGACCTATATTAAAAACCAAAGAAATGGTGCCTATGATTATTCTGAACATTTTCCGGAAAGACATCAACCTGGAAGAAAGATGTTTCCTACACTTATTACCAACCTAATTGAACACGAAAGTTTTAAGAAATTTCGGCCAAAAAAATATCAAAAAAAAAATGCTAGTCGAGATAGAAACATCCAAGAGTACTTTGGCGAAAATCCTACATCGTCTACACAAATTGTCAAACATACATGACATTTAAAAGCAACCTGTTATCGTTTATATAATCCCAAACTTGTACAAAGACTACATGAGGGAGACTTTAAGAGGAGATGACAATTCTGCAATTATTGGCATCGAGCTAAACGTCAGGAAAATCCAATTTTTTTTTAAATGATTTATGGACAGACGAAACCTATTTCACTAACTGTAGCATATTTAACAAACACAGCCACTGTAGACATTCCTTAGTTACGCTCACAGTTCTAGGGAGAGGCAAATACTTTTAACAAAAACTTTTGGTGAAAGAGATAAATCTAATAGAGGTCCTAGGCGGTGGCCTGCCAGGTCTCCAGACCTCACCCCGCTAAACTTTTATTTATGGGGACATGTAAAAAAACGGCCGGCATTTTGAATTGTATATTTATAATTTTTGTTTTATTAAAAAGATATCATTAAAAATTGTGTCCCCACATAAAAGGCTACAGGAGTAATGTTAACTTTCAAGTTGTCTTAGAGTTGGAACGTTAATATTGTTTTTTTTTTGTATGTTGCTTTTTACCTAATATTTAATTTTTTAAGAAACAATAGCCAATAATTTAGGGCTTTTGCTATACAAGAGGTTTTTCTAAATTTGATTATTAAAAATATTAATTTGTTGTGCGACGTTGCCATAGTTCAGTGAAATAAAAAAATCGTTTTTATTAACCCTATTTATGTTATTTTACGTAACTGTGCTACACCGTTAAAGAGTAGAATCGTAGACTTTAATACGATGCCAGAAGAAACAGAAAAATTGATGATGACTCCAGGCAACCAAAACGTTGAAACAAAAAATTTGAGCATGTGGTCTAATTTCTCGTAAAAAGTTCAGAGCTTGATAATATCATTAAAAAATATGACGTCGTTGGGAAGAGTAGCTTAAAGATTTATTTGTACCAAGAACTACCATTCAATGAGTTGTCAAAGAAAATAAATATTGTGCGTATAAACCAACAATAATTTGTGAAATCGACAGCAATTGTTTTTTTACGGTAAATGGCCTCCGCAGTCATGGCCAACTTAACAAAAAAATAAATGTCGTTGTTTTTTGACATAAAAATAAAACGTTTTTATAAAGTGTAACATATTATAAAAAAGGAAAAAAGTTCTTTTTAAGTGTGCTATATAACAAAATGGCGGCCATGAGAAAAAACAAAGTTGATGAAGATATCTCAAAACCGAAACAACAGAATTAAAAACTGAAACTCGTCTGCAAAAAGTTATCCCGGCAACGTTTTTATAGATTTTAATAATATCTTAAATTAAACAAGTTACAGCCTTTTTTTCGAAAATGCAATTTTTGTTTTTTTCAAAATATCTCAGAAACGGAAGGTACAGTCATTATCAA
This sequence comes from Kuschelorhynchus macadamiae, assembly GCA_030620095.1. Taxonomy (NCBI): domain Eukaryota; kingdom Metazoa; phylum Arthropoda; class Insecta; order Coleoptera; family Curculionidae; genus Kuschelorhynchus; species Kuschelorhynchus macadamiae. The sequence goes on along the minus strand of JAUTXW010001327.1, from coordinate 101,229 downwards.
GACGCGTTGGACTGGAAATTAAATAGTCTACAACTTTGCCCATTTAATCAATTTTTTATCTCTTATAGTTTTCAACATCCCAATACATTTCCTTCCATTTTTACGAGGGAAGAAAAAAGATTAGACGATTTATTGAAATTATCCAACACCCTTGAAATTTCAAAGAAAGATGCAGGGTACGTGTTCCATGAAGCGTGGAAAGGGAAGCCATTGGCGTATATAGACATTGCTTCTGAGGGGGGGTTGAGACGATGACAATTTTCAACAATCAACATAGAAAACAAAACATCTTTAGTTTTTGATTTCTACTTAATTGAACGGTAACCAACCATTTCAGTCAACACAAGAACCGTGACATATTAACTGACTCCAATCCTGAAAGTTTTCGTAATGTGATAAAAAGAATACAATAAATTATTAAACCCATCAGTTCAAAATACCAATAAATTAAGCCAGTGAACGATATTCAGCAAATCTAGTGTGAGCTCGCCGGTTAATAAATCTAAAATTCCTCACATTAATTTCCCTTAACGCCCAAAACTTTTCAATTCGCCCAGTTTTCAAGTTACAATGTGCGTCGCTATAAAAAAGTAAAACATCATCCATCATGTTTACTTAATGAATCGGAATAATCAAAACAGCAATAGACAACTCACTAGACAGATTTCTTCATTGATTTCTTCTGATTACCATAATTTCTGAATTTTAAATATGCAAATCGCCGTTTTTTATTAGAACGAACGAACTAGACCGAATTCCGTCCTTAGATGCGAATGTGAATGGCATTCTGAAAATCGGATTCTCATTCATACGATACAAATGACAATCATGTAAGGTGCATAAGGAATGACTTTTATCTGCAAATTGTTTGTTGTCAAAACTTATCTTTGTAACATAATAATGTGGTGATGGTCCGGAGAATGGAAAAGAGTTTGCTTTGTCGATAAGCCAACATCATATATCTGACATTTTATATACACTGTGAGCCAAATTTTTATTGGACACTACTTTGACCTTTTATAACTTGTTTTTAATGGATTTTAATGACTTTTGGATATCTTTGGCTTTGATATATTTCAAAACTCGTGCTGAAACAGATTTTGGAAATATTGGACAGGACCGGAAATCCAAAACGGTGCACTTAGTCTCTTTGCAAGAAAAATGAGTTTGACTTTGAATAAATACAGGGTATTCATCTATAAAGTATCACATTTTAACAGGTTATAACTGAAAAACGAGTAAATATATTAAGATTCGCTTTTCACTAAATCTCTTAGAATTACTTCAAGTTCTTGCCTACACTGTTGTCAAGTGTCAATAATTTTCTGAAAATAGCAAAAAAAAAAGGTTTTTCCAACGCAGATTAAGTGCTTATTTCAAATGGAATACCCTGTATCTCTCATACTCATTTAGAAGCCTGATTTTTCCCCTTTCTAAAAACGTATAATTTGTTGTAACCTTTTATTAATTTAATTTTATTAGATACAGCAGAAAAAACGCATTAATTAAATTAATAAACTAATACATTAACTGCTGAATATGACCTCCATTTTCTTCAATACATGTACATAGGCGAAAAACAAAATTGGCAAAATCATTTTCGAGCATTTCTGCGGTAACTGTATTAAAAATGTTAATTACGTTATTTCTTAGCTCATTTAACTTTAATAAAAAATAAATAAAAATAATAACCCCATATAAAAAAATCGAGTAATGTCAAATCAGGAGAATAGAGAGCCCATTAGATATGGCTAGCTCAACGTATCCAGTTATTTCCAAAAGTTGTGTTTAATGTATTCCTTGCTATTACAGAAAAGTGAGGTGGGGCACCATCTTGTTGGAAATATACATCATACAGTATTCCTTCTTATTCCGGTTGAGGCTAAAAAAAAATCTGTATAATTGTTTCCAGTTACAATTTTTTCTTGGAAAAAAAAGAAGTTTTTGACGCACCACACCATACATTTAACTTAGGGGCACCTCTTTCAAACTCGTTGTAAGCTCTAGGATTTTCTTCACCCCAAATCCATGCAGTTATGCTTGTCTTCTGTTCCACTTAGGTGAAACGTTGCCTCATCTGGCATTATTAGAATTGCATCCAGTTGAATTCTAAACAGATCTAATAATGTCTCACACATGATATATCTCTTTTCAATAGAATGATTTTCAAGTTTTTGATACGTTTGTATTTTATACGCTTTAAATTTAATTACTTTTAAAATATTATATACCTTATTCTTTGACATGTTTAACACTTGGGCAATTTTTCTAACAGATATTTTATTATTGTTTATTGTTAATACTTCTTTGACCCATAAAATGTCATTTAAAAGATTGTTGTCAGAGTCTCTGTTTTGTCTTTTTTTCCTTTCTATTGTCCCAGTTTCTGAAAATGTTCTTACTCAGGTTAGATTTAATTTTTGAGTAGGCGGATTTCTTTCAAAATTGGTTCTGAATCTTCTTCTTGTTATTGTAATTGAATTAGCATTAGTGTAGAGTAAAACGGACTGTGCCGTTTCTCTTTGGGTAAACATTTTTGAATCATGTAAATAATTAATAATAATCTGACACTTTTGTAAAAAAATGACAGGTGAAGCAACGTCTCACCTGAAAATTTTGGGTGATAAAAAAACCTAGAGCTTACAACGAGTTTGAAAGAGATGCCCCTAAGTTAAATGTATGGTGTGGTACACGTAAAACAAAAATGTATAAACCATTTTTCTCCCAAGAGAAAATTGTTTCTAAAAAAATTAATGTAGATTAGTTGTGGTTGTTGTTGTTTCTGTTGTTTGTTCTGGAAAATTATAACAAATTGTAAGTTTTTAGAAAGGGGGAGGATCAGGCTTCAAAATGATTATTAGAGATACATGGTGTTCTATTTCAAATAAGCCTTTAATCTGCATTGGAAAAAACATTATTTTTTCTAAGAAAATCGGTGTTTTATTAATATTTCAAAGATTTTTTTGCCTATTCTATTGAAATTTTGCAGTGTTATTTGTCATTATAAGCGACCAATTTAGCACTAACTAGATGATAATTATGAAGTCCAGTGGCGTCCTGTGGGGTACAATAACAAATATTAATTATAAAAAAATATACATCATTGACTTTTTTTGAATTATATATTTTTTCAGATTAAGCAGTAAAAATTTTGATTTTTTAATTTTTTTTTATGTCTTGCATTGTTTTCGTGAAAAAAAACTATTGTATGTCTCTGGACCGCACACAAATTAAACTACCAAACCCAGCAGAAACGGTTCCCCTTATTTTTTTGAATATCAATAGTTTCTTCTAGTCCTAGAACTGCCAAAATGTTTTTTAAAAGTATACACATTTTTATGTATGTCAAAAATCCGACATTTTAGTTTAAGACACATGTTTATATAAACATTTCCTTTTCAAATTGAATCAGGAATTCGCCCTTATAATTTATGATGAACTATAGTAACAAAAAATACAACAAACAAACCATGAAAAAACAAATGATGCTTGTTTATATCAAATATTATGACAGATTAAAAATCGTGTTTGGTGAAAATGGTAGATTTATTGTATGCTGACAAAATATTAATTAATAAAACCTTAAAGAGAAAAAAATTATCGTTCCAGTCGAATCATAGGCAGCATTTTGCTGATTCAATAATGGTTTCCGTTGGAGTTTCAATGAAAGATAAACCAGCATTTTTCGTGGATGAAAATGTAAAGTTAAATTCCTAGGTTTATTTATCAGCAAGATATTTTATACAATATGCTATATAAAATAGAAAATAGTTGTGATAATTCTGTGTTACAAGATGGTGTCCCATCTCGCACTCTATCTATTACTACTAACTACCTCCAGAGGATTATTCTATCTGGGTATGGTTAGAGTCCATGATGCATGAGAATTGTGATATTACCAGGCTAGAAGACCCTGAAAATAGATTTTTTTTTGACTATTAATAATTCTATTGGTCATTGGAGCATGCGGCTTCAAGAGATTGTTGAAAATTATGGTGGTTTCATTTACAAAGCGTTTATTTAAAATGTTTCTATTTTTTCTTCATATTTTGACACTTGATTTTTAATGGCATTTTTGACGTCAAAAATGCAATAAAAAAATCAATAGAAAAAAACTTGTTGTTTTAAACCCCTGGATCTTACATTCCCAAGAACCAAAAACTTAAAATATATTCAAGATCCAATAAACCAAGACTCAAAAAAAAAACAAAATATATTTATTCCGGGTGTACATCCGTTCACTACTGTCGATTTTTGCCAAGGGATTTTACAATTTTACGCTAGATGACTCCTCTACTAGTAGTATTACAGATTGAATGGTAACGATGTACAGTATGTATCGATACATAGCACGTATCGTTTTATCCTAGAATATCGGATCGTATCGTGCATTTCTAGAAAAGATGTTTTGCGGTTTCTTGAGTTGTCAGACAGAACACTTACTCTCTATTGCCCGTCGCATAAGTTTTTTATATAAATTTGTTCCGTGTTGTTTAAAAAGTAAACGCTTGTCGGATTTGTGATACTTTATCGAAACTGTGACATACGTAACAAAGTGTTACTTTCTGTTGAATGCAATAAAAAAATCAACAGAAAAAAACACTTTGTTTTTAACCCCTGGATCTTACATTCCCAAGAATCAATCATCCTCCCATTATCAGGGCCTCTACCCTCATCAGGCAGGCTTGTACCAAGGGAGATCTGAAATAACAGGTTGCTCGATATGACAAAATCGAAAATGAAACGTCAATCATACTGAAACAGTACTACACGCTGTGTAACACTTAGTGCCACCTATTGGGTTCCGGCTGCAGACTCATAGGTATTTTGGCAAAGTATGCACTAGCACCATCATGCGAAGAGTAGATACTAAAATCGATAAAAATGCGCTTTCACACAGCTTTATCAAAAGTTCTTGGCCGGAAAAGTAGAATAGCAACAATATATAATTTGTTCAGGTGCAAAACGGCCTACAAGAAGAATTGCTCCTCCTCCCTGGGTACAAGCCTGCCTGATGAGGGTAGAGGCCCAGAAATCATGATCGCAGGAGGGTACCCTGTGACATAATCGAAAGCAATGCTTCATTTAGGTGGTTTTGCACCTGCAGAAATTATACAGGGTGTTTCTTAATTGAGTGTCAATATTTAAGGGGGTGATTTTTGGGTCCATTTTAAGAAGAAAACTTCATATAAACATATGACCTAAACGGTGTAAATTTTGAGATACAGGGTGTTAAACTTTTAATAATTTCATAATTTTTCGATATTATCTCGAATACCACTCTAGATATTGTAATGAAATTTGGTATAGAGGTACTATGCATCTAGTGGAATTTTTTGAGGTAGAACATTTTTTTTTATTTCCACCAGTGGCGTCCGTACGGAATCCGGCCTGCATATTTTCCCAGACATTGATGGTACGCCACTGATTTTTTTTAAAATAAAAATTATGTTTGAAATTTCCATTCATTTTTGAGCAAGTTTGATCTCTTGGTAATTTTGAGTTGAACGCACGGTTTTCGTTTTAAAAAATAAAAACCGTTTTTCTACAGAGTTTTAACAATATCGCTAATATGACAACACCAATCGCCATGGCATGCAAGGAAATTTTTTTTTGACTGAAATTCAAGAAATCAAATTTTCTTATGAATAACTAATACCCAAAGATTTCAGAATTATTATTTGAGCTTATAATTTTTTAACACGAAACTATAAAATACTATTAGTTCATCAATAAAGGAAGATTACTAATAATAATTATTATTGTAGTAGGCTTTGGCTGTCAGAATTAATACTTCTCTTGTAACTTAATTTGACAGTTCAGCTTTCAGATTCAGTCGGGTTTAATTAATTTTGTGTTCTAAATATCTAATATATCTGAGAAAAGAAATGGTTGAGTTTAACAATGAAGAGTAGGCAGACATGCATTAAATGTATGGTTTGGCTGATGGCTGTTCACCGGAAGCTAGGCGATTATATCAAGAGCGCTTTCCTGGTAGAGTCATGCCAGATAGGCGAATATTTGCAAATGTGCATAGAAGGTTGACTGAAACAGGTAAATTCAAGCCAAATAATCAATTAAAAGGGGCCCATCGGACTGTAAGAACTCCAGAAATTGAAGAGGCAGTATTAAATTCCATAGATGAAAATCCTGAACTGAGTACTAGGAAAATTGGAATTAACCTAAATATTTCGCACATCCTAGTTTGGAGAATTCTACATGATTTTTTTATACCCATATCACATTCAACGAGTGCAAGCCTTACTTCCCCGAGATCTTCCTTTCCGAGTTAATTTTTGTGAATGGTTTTTGGAAAAAATTGCGCGTAATCCCTTATTTGATCGCGAAATAATGTTCACAGATGAAGTGAACTTCTCCAGGAACGCTATCAGAAACTTCCACAATAATCATATCTGGGCCGACGAGAACCCCCATGCCATTGTAGAACATCATCAAGAGCAATTCTCTGTAAATGTTTGGGCTGGCATTATCGAAAATCACCTAATTGGACCTTTTTTCCTCCCAGAAAGACTAAATGGCCATAATTATCGCCGGTTTCTTGAGAACGATTTGCCGATATTGTTAGAAGATATACCAATTCTGATTAGAAACAAAATGTGGTTCATGCACGATGGCACGCCCGCTCACTTTAGTATTGAAGCCAGAGAATATTTGAACCGCAAATTTAACAACAGATGAGTAGGTCGTGGCGGACCCCAACCATGGCCCCCTAGGTCCCCAGACCTAAATAGTTTGGATTTTTTTCTATGGGGACATCTTAAATCTTTAGTCTACCGCACCCCAGTAAACACTGTAGAGGAGCTGAAGGATTGTATAAGAGATTCTTGCGATATTATCAGAAACTCCGAGGGTATCCTTCAAAGAGTTCGCGACAACATGAGGAAAAGGGCTAAGCGTGTATTCTCCAAAGTGGTGGGCATTTTCAACAACTTATCTAATTTTTTTCTTCTATTTTGTTTCACAAAGTGTGCTGTCAATTTGTTAAAACCTAATTATTTTTGTTGAAATTATTAATTATGTACCTAGTTGTATTAGTATAGTTTTGTAAATAACTTGTTATTGTTGAAGAATGTCATATTATTTTAATAAAATTTATAAAAAGTATTTATGAAGGAACAGACTTCTAAAAAATATTGACATGGTGGTCCTAGATTGGTGGCTGAAGACTACATACTATTATCTACAAATATCTCTCACTAAGATAAAGCGATTTCTTATTTTAATAAGAATGGACATAGTAATTACTTTCACGCCACTGATTTTTCTAAAATAAAGCATTTTTATTGATTCATTTGTTTGTTTTTGAAAACTTTTAGTATTTATTTTCGACAAGATTGAATTTCTCGAGTTTAATACAATAATATTCCTCTGCATGCATGGTGATATCCGTCTTATGACCGGGATTGTTTGGACCATGCAGAGAAACGGTTTTTATTTTTTAAAACGAAAACCGTGCGTCGAACACAAATTTACCAAAGGATCAAACTTGCTCAAAAATGAATGGGAATTTCAAAAATAATTTTTATTTAAAAAAAATTCAGTGGCGTACTATCAATGTCTGGGAAAATATGCAGGTCGGATTCCGTACGGACGCCACTGGTGGAAATTAAAAAAAAGTTGTACATCAAAAAATTCCACAAGATGCATAGTACCTCTATACCAAATTTCATTACAATATCTAGTGGTATTCGAGATATTATCGAAAAACTATGAAATTATTGAAAGTTTAACACCCTGTATCTCAAAATTTACACCGTTTAAGACATATGTTTATATGAAGTTTTCTTCTTAAAATGGAGCCAAAAATCATCTCCTTAAATATTGACACTCAATTAAGAAACACCCTGTATATTGTTGCTATTCTATCTTTTCCGGCCAAAAACTTTTGATAGATGTGTGAAAGCGCATTTATATATATATATATATATATATATATATATATATATATATATATATATATAAGATAAAGATAAGTGGGATTTAGAGCTAATGGATCGATTATTGCCTGAGATTTCTCCATCATCATATTGTGTAACATTGGCGTGTTTCCATTCCTACTGAGCGATTTCTCTTAACATTAAAAATCTATTTTAGAGCATCCATCAATATTTTACCAGCCAGTTTGATAACTTCTCTCACTATCCCATCTTCATCTGAGATTCTATTATTTTTCGTCTCTACGATGGCTTTCACTATTTCATCTTCTGCGATATCCGGAATTTCTTGTGATCCCTGATTTCCGGTGTGAAACTATTATAATATTAATACGCATTGATTTCTTGTAATAGAGGCTGCGAAGATAATTAAATCTGCAACTTTTCCACCACTGCACTGGGACATACCCAGTATAAAGACAAAAGGTATCTTCACATTTTTATTGTCGTTGTTCAATGATATCACCAGAAAATTGCCGTATAGCGTAACTCCAATTAGAAAACAATTTGACCTCATTACAATAAATGAACCCAATCTAATCGTAGATATAAACGGACCAATTATCTTAGGATAATTGTTAATCTTTTATTTAAAAAGATTTTTTTTAGAGTCACGCCTGAAGTAATCGGGTCAACATGTGAACTTTGCATATAATGTCAAGGATTTAACCATTAAAGAAAAAAAAGTTGTAAAAAAAACGCGAACAGTCTTATTTACCTGATCACCGATCAAAAAATAGCAATAAACACTAAGGAGTTATTTAATTTTTTTTTTGGTTACCAAATTAATGAAAGTGTCAAACAAAATGCATTTAATTAGCATATACTTTTTTTATTCAGCGTCTACTTAAAACTGACTTAAATTAACTTCGAATTCAAAAATTATTTATTATTTCCAGATAATGACTGTTTCTAAAAATTTTTGGTGCAAAATACAGAATGATTCTCTGCCCGAGGGATTTACGTTAGAATAAGTTTTAACGCTCGGACCCGTTAATATATGATTTTAACCGACTTAAAGAAAAGAGGGAGGGGTTATCAGATTGAATGTATGAATATACCGGGTGTTTCCATATATTTTGCGCCCTACCTACGGGTTTTTTTTGAAAATAGAAAGAAACTTTACAAAAAATCGTTAGGTTTTTCTTGAACCGCCAGAATTTAGTTTCTAATCAAACAAATGAACGTCGCAAAGCTGTCAAAAAATATCAAAATTTACTTTTTTTTAAATAGGACACCCTATATATTTTTTATTTTCTGAAATCTCCAAGTTTTTCCGATTTTATTTATACATATTAACATTTGGCATTTTCGAAGCTTTCTTTCTCACGTCCGAATATAGACTGAAATTTTAGTCCATATTCGTTTTTATTTAGATTTTAAAATGAAACCGACTTTGTTTCTGTAGAAGCCGTCTACCAGTTATTCAGATGGTGGAGCGCTCTATTGTACAGGGTGTTAATTAATATCGTGGACATATTTCAGGGGATGATAGTACTCGGCAAAATAGGAAAAAAATGCCAATATATATACATGGTCAAAAACGCACCATTTTTGTTATACTGGGTGGCAAAGTTTCAATTTTTGTCTCGTTTTTTGCGTTTTTTCCAGTTCCTTCTGAGACAATTAGTTCAAATTTAGAACATGTATTACTTTGAAGAACCTCTACGATAGAATATTAAAATCGTGGATAGTAGTATACGGAGTGTTACATTTTTTTGCACCACCTACAAGTTTATCTTCCGGAACCTTTTGTTTGCAGCACCCTGTGTGAATTCTGATATAAAATTTAAATTCTTTGTTCATTTCTTTTGCTCTTTCATATTTTGCATTATTCTCGTATTTATGACAGTTTTCGACTTATTTGCAATAATTGTTATAGATGTAAATTAAGTGTAGGCTAAATAATGAAAGAATATGTAGAAATTCATTTCATTTATGGACTTGCCAACGGCAATTGTTATGAAGCCAGACGACTGTATGAACAGAAATATCCAAATCGCATGTTGTCCTAATAGACAAACATTTGCAAAGGTACATAATCGGCTATGTGAAAATTGATCATTCAAGAAATCCACTCATTTAGCAGGAGTAAATAGAACGGTTAGGGCTCCTGAAGTCGAGGAAGCAGTCCTGAATGCAGTAAAAAATGATCCTGCTACCAGTACGAGGAAAATTACAGCAACACTTAACATTTCATTTGTGCTTGTATGGAAAATTTTATTACACAACTTAATGTATCCTTACCACATCCAAAGGGTTCAAGCTCTTCTTCCACGTAACTTTCCACTCCGTTTAAATTTTTGCCAGTGGTTCTTACAAATGCTAGCCCATCCATTATTTGGAAAACACCATTTTATTTAGCGATGGGGTAAATTTTTCTAGAAATGCCATACGTAATTTTCATAACAATCCTTTTTGGTCAAAAGAGAATCCGCATTCGATACATGAAAACAATTTCCAGTAAATGTGTGGGCCAGCATTACAGGAGATTATTTGATAGGTCCATTTTTCATGCCAGCAAGGCTAAATGGACGATATTATCGTCAATTTCTCGAGGACGAACTCCCGGTTTTGCTAGAAGACGTGCCAATTCTTCTTAGAAATCAAATGTGGTTCATGCACGATGGTGCACGAGCACATTTCAGCTTAGAGATGAGGGAGTTCCTAAATAATAATTTTAACAACCGTTCGATAGGGCGAGGGTGACCTCAGCCATGACCCCCTAGATCTCCAGATTTGAATAGCCTGGATTTCTTTTTCTGGGGACACCTGAAAACATGTGTAGCAGACCCCAATCCAGACAGAAGAAGATTTAAGAAACAGAATAATAGCTTGACAGAGTCCGTCAGTCCATGAGGCGAAGACTTGATTCTTCCATTCTAGCAAGAGGTGGACATTTTCAACAACTTTTATAATTTTGTTTTATTTTTAATTTAACTGTAATAATTTTATCTGATTGTTCATTATCATGTCGGTTGATTTAAAATAAAACCCGTTTCTTAATTTTTTGCTTAATTTCGCCTACATGCCATCAATGCATCGATTATTGCATATAAGTCGAAAACTGTGATAGATACGAGAACATTGCAAAATACGAAAGAGCTAAAGAAATGAACATAGAGTTTACATTTTAGATCAGAATACATACAAGATGCTCCAAAAAAAAGTTCCGCAAGATAAACTTGTAGGTGGTGCAAAAAATGTAACACCCTGTATACTACCATCCATGATTTTGATATTTTATCGTAGAGGTTCTTAAAAGTAATACGTGTTCTAAATTTGAACTAATTGTCTCAGAAGGAAGTGGAAAAAAACGAGAAAAAAATTAAAACTGACACCCTGTATAACGAAAATGGTGCGTTTTTGACCATGTATATATTGGCATTTTTTCCTATTTTATCGAGTACTATCGCCCCCTGAAATATGTTCACGACATTAATTAACACCCTGTATATTACTGCATTTCTAAATTTTCTAAACTCCTAGATATGTTTCATAAATAATATTTTATGGTTATCTTCAACCGTTACGAAATTCGACAATTTTGATAAACCTTACTAAGAAATCAAAAAAATGGTTTTACCTTTCCTATTCTAGTTTTTCTCAAGCTATCGATGATTTTATGGCCTGTCAAGATGTCTAAATTGCGGATTTTCAACTTTCAATATTTTTTAAACGGTGGACCATAGCTATAGAATATTATATACGACACATATTTAAAATCTTCTGGATATTTCGAAAACCCAATAATAGACAGGATGTTTCATTTAAAAAACCAATCTTATTTCGACGTCTGCTTATGGGACACCTAGTATAATATTTTTATTACCTATAGAAGCTTCAGATAATTTATTATAATTTACCCTGTCTTTAAAAATAACAAAGTTAAAGGGAGTGTCAATTTATAATGAATAACCCTGTACCGGGTGTCCAATTAATAATGGTCTCCGGCCATAACTCGTTAAAATATTTATAGGTAAAACGGCCAAGAAAAATGGCTGGAAATCGTTTTTAAGTTCGAAAAATGGCCGGTAGGGCGCGTAACCGCAACTCAAAAATGGAAATGCCGATTTTTTCTTGACTTTTCTTAATTAAGGTATATCGAAAATATAAGCATTGTATTCTTCAGGCAATTATGCAACTTTTTGTTATTTATAATTTTTTTAATTTTCAATAATAAAGTGGTGGGGTAAGGTCAAACTTCTTTCCTCTCAAACGTTTATAACGTTTATAAAAGAGCGTTTTTTTTTGCTCTTCACACAGAGTTATTAATTGTACCGTAATGATTCTATATGGTCACTAGATGGCGTTTTTTAGTAATTCTTCAAAAAATACGACAATTGTTAAAAAAATCAAATGGTATGATATAACTTTTATGTCATAATTTAATTTGAGGTTATAGAAGGTATCGAACAGTAAAATAAAAAATTCAGGTCCGAATTTAAATTAAAACAAATGATGGTCTCCTTAATCCGAAACGTCGGATTGAAAATATAACCTCGTCAATTTGTAGATGAGAAAAAGTGACAATGATAAAGTGAAAATTATTTTCATCTGTCATTTCAACTAAGCCTAAAATGATAGAAAAACGACAAAAGTTATTTTTTTTTAGTTTTTCTAAAATTGTAGGCTTAGTTGAAATGACAGATGAAAATAATTTTCACTTCATCATAATCACTTTTGTTCCTCTATAAATTGGCAAGATTAGTTTTTCAATTCGACGTTTCGGATTTGGGCGGCCGTCCACAACTATTTTTAATTTAAATACGGACCTGGACTTTTTACTTTATTATTCGTTACTTTTATAACCTAAACTAACTAGTGACCACTAATAGAATGGTTACAATACACTTAATAGTTCTACGTGAAAAGCAAAAAAATCGCTTTTTGCTGACACTAAGTTCAATGTAATAAGTTCATCCAAAACAGAGATATAAACGCCTGAAAGAAAAAAAATTGACCTTTCCCTACCGCTTTATTATTGAACACAGAAAAAAAAATAGCAAAAATTTGCATAATTTTATAAAAGAAAGAAAAAATAGGTCCAATACTTCACAATATTGTTATTAAAGACTACCCGACGCGTTTCGGCTCAACAGCCACTGTCAAGGATAGAATTGTAGTATCTGTAAGTGATAAAAATCTAGCTAGTAAATAAGAAAAATAATAGTTTTTTTTTTCATAAACTTATAAGTACCATCTTCCCTCAGGAATTCAGCACCAAATGGTCTAAAATAAGAAAAACACCAAAGTTAAAACACATTCACAATACCATAACAACACAATTTACAAAACATTAGTACCTATATATTTGTATAAACATTCTGAAACGTCAAAAATAGGCTGTGAAACTCTTTTTATGCGTTAAGATTTAATATAGTTAAAATTATAAGTTATAACAATTTTTTTTTTATTTTTTTGTATCATCAAATACATTAACAAGTTTAGATCTTAAAACATAGAAGATATGTAATTAATAAAAGGATTGAAACTGAAAATTACAAAGAGTGTATAGTCGAATGCAGTCTTATCGTGCGGGTCCAAAGATCACCAACATTATGAATCAAATCAGAAAACACAGTGAATACCAAAATGTTGTGTGATTCTTTTATTATTTTATATTTTTAAAATATACAGAGAGAAAAAAAGAATTATATTACGCTAAATATGTATTTGATAGCCACTTAATATTATTTTATATATTAAAAAACAAAAATACAAAATTCGCTAAAAGCGCCTTAATAAAGTCGGAAGCCGGTTCGAATCAGTGGAACAATCAGGATATGTTCTGTTTATACAGCCACTTAATGAAAGTGAGATTTTTTTATCAATCATCAAAAATTATGAGACCCGCTTGACCTAGAAATCTAACCACTTATACAGTGTCATTTACTTAAATGCGGGCCACCCCTGTGCAAAGAAATCTCGTTTTTTATGTATTGTGAATGTTATTTTCCAAAAAGATTATATACTTTTGTTCAAAACACAAGATAATTAGTTATTACTTCCCTCGTGAGATTTATCTTCACGTTTAAGAGTCCCTAGACGCCGGAAAACATGTTTTCTCAATTCCGTCTGTCTGTAGGTATGCCTGTCCGTCAGTCTGTCTGTTCGCGGCATAGCTAAAAAACTACTTATCCGATTTCTTTAAATTTCAGTCTAAAATTAAGGGCCATGCATGCGGCGAAAAATATATATCTAGCTTGTATTTTTCGTTAGCCCCGAGTTTCTGGTAAAGCCATTTTACCGATTTTTATATATCAAATTTTGTCTTTAATTAAAAAATTTCCTTATTTTAAACACGTTTTAAAATTGGAACAAATATTCTATAATTATTTATTTATTGCCTACAAAATTACAAATGTACTAAAAAAGCAAGCTAAAAAATAGTGTCAAATCTAATAAAAAAAATTAAAATTCACTGACTAATAACCAGGACTCTGAGAATCGGTATAAGGAATATACAGAAACTTGTGCTTAAAAAAAACATAATTTACTTGCGAAGAAGATTAAGAAATGTACACGAAAAAGTCCAAAGGCAAAAGACTTAAGTTACAATGCAATGCGGCAGTCGTAAAACCTCATGTCCATATTCCCGTAATATTTCATCTAGGGCATATATTGTTGGTTTTTTAATAGATTTTGCCATTTGAAGTTCTAGTTTCAGCATATTGGGTAAATGATTTTGTTTTTGTTTTATTAGCCAGTCATAATTATCACTTTTCTTTCAGGATGAAGTAGGTTGTTTATTTAAGATTCTTGAATGATAAGATGCATTGTCCAGAATGATTAAAGATGGAGCATCTAAATTTGGAATCAGTTGTTCTTTTAACCACTTTTCAAACAGTTCACAGTTCATATTATCATGGTAGTACATGCTTTTGGATGTTGAGGTAACAGTAAACTTGCACCTGGGAGAAATCCTGTTGAAGACCCTGCATGCAAAATGATGAACCGTTTTCCCGTCCCACATCCCTTTTTTCTCTTGACACTTTCTACAGACTGGTCCTGCCAAGATTTCGAACCACTTCCTTAGAAAATATCCAAGCCTCGTCTAAAAATACCACTTTTCTAAATGTTGAATTAACATTTCCCGTGTATTTCTTTAAAAACTGGATACGCTAACTTGCTATATGTGACAACTCGCGTAAAAATCTTCGATTACAGTCCTTTTTATATCGAAAACCAAACATTTTTATTAATTTTGACAACGATTTTAGTCCAATTTCCAATATGGCTCGATTTTTTAAAGCTTCTTTTAAAACTTGAAAGGTTATATTAGTTTTTGATATGTATAAATCGTAAATTGCATTACGAACATCCATTTTTACATTGTCTTCTGTCTTTGGCTTTTTTCGTGAACATTTTTTAATCTCCTTCGGTACTAAAAAAATTGATTTAATACCATTTCTTTAGCTTGTGGATGCAAAAAAAAACGAAAATTGTTTCTATTACTCATTTTGTCAGTGACTTGTCAATCTGACTTTGGACTGCTGGTATTTATATGTTTATCCTCTTTTTTCATATAAAAATATCATAGGTCTATCTAATACATCTTTCGGATTTTATGCGGAGGATATGATTACACGTAATAAAAGAAAAACAAACTTAAAAAAAGTTTGTCGTTGATAAATCGTATGACCCGCACGATAACAGTGCTTTTGACTATTCTAATATTTTGTAAATTGTGTTGTTATTCTATTGTGAATGTGTTTTAACTTAGGGGTTTCTCTTATTTCCGACCATTCGGTGGCGAACTTTTGAGGGAAGATGGTACTTGTAAGTTTAAAAAAAAAACTATTATTTTTATAATTTACTATCTGGATTTTTATCACTTACAGATACTATAATTCTATCCTTGATCTTTAATAAAAATATTGTGAAGTATTGGACCATTTTTTCTTTCTTTCATAAAATGTACAACCATCTCCCCCCTGGAGATCTACCTTAAAAACAAAGCATAATTGCCTGAATAATACAATGCTTGTATTTTTGACAAACCTTACCTAAGAAAATTCAAGGGAAAATCAGCATTTCCATTTTTAATTTGCTGTTACGCCCCCTAGCGGCTATTTTTCGAACTTCCAGCAATTTTTTATTTCCGATTTACCCATAAATATTTTTCCCCCATAATTGTGTAATTAACAATTACCGAGTTATGGCCGGAGACCATTCTTAGTTAAACACCCAGTATATATTAAGTGTCAAAACGGTTTTAGTTGCAATGATATTTCACTGCTACAAAAGATAGTTTTTATCCTTGTGTTCAACCAGTTTCAGTGATCTAAGTGGATTTAAAAAATATATAATTTATAAGTGAAATATTTTTTATCAAATCAATTTTTAAAAGTAATTTTAAATAAAATTTACCCTGAGGCAGCATTCAGAGTTATGCAGAAGATCACCAAAATGTTATATGACAGAGAGCATTGAATGTTATCTACATTGAATTAGTTGTATGTAGATCATCGCAATTTCAACTTTTCTTGTAACAAAGGAGGTTATTTATTTTAATTATTTTGTAGAAACATTAACAAAATTTTATGGTGGATTCATTTGCCTTGTGAGCTGTTAATTGCACATGGTTTATGGATACAAAAAGCAAAGTTAATTTATTTCTATTTATATCCTAATTAACTTTAAGTTAATATCAATTCCAATTTTACAGTCTTTGAAATAAAGCAGTTTCCATAAAATGATCACATGCAGATACAGATCACCTACTTGCAGCTACAATAAAATTTGCAATAAAATATTCTATCATTACTGCACAAATGCCACTCAAAATTAACAAAATTCCAATGTGTCATTAATAAATTAGGTTTAGATAGTAATTTCAAGCTTCGTTTCGATAGGCATAGTTTTTAAGTACAATTAAGTATTAGCATTAACGATTAATTTTGTAAATGGTACAATTAACAGGAAATGTTAATAATTACCTTTATGGCATAATACCTTGTCTAAATACCATTTTAATGTAGGTATACTAATTAATTGCTAAAATTATATTTTATAAAAGCTATAAAAGCCTTTATATATTTTACGGCGTTTCTCCGCAAAAGAGATATATTTACATTGCTAATTAGATAGTGCAAATCTAGACGGATGCTAAGGCAAAATTGTAATTTAATTTTGAGTTGTAATATGACAATGATAATTTATTTTGTGGTTTATTGCTATTACTTGTTTATTTAATATTTAAATTGTAATTATAACAGGAAGTTTAACGGCCATTCGGACAAATAATTCTGCCTTTGATAAGCTAATTCAGGTATAGCGTCCAAATCTCGTGGATCATTATACCGATAAGCCTTTAAGCATTTTTCATCATCTCTACTGGCACAATTGACGACGTTTCGCCCTTTGGGGGCTCATCAGGCCAATGTAGCCATATGGTAGAGATGATGAAAAATATTCAACGGCAGTTTGACTATATACGATGAAAAGTTAAGGCAGTAAGAAATTAACCCAAAGAGGAAAGAAGCGTCATCTATGGGTATAAGTGTGAGGCTTGTTATTTGAACCTCTAGTAGTAATGTAAAAGTTAAAAACACAGGCGCGATATGCGAAGGCTTTCAATTTTCTGTTTGCCGTGCGATACCAACCATTGTTGGCGAAACGACGGCGCCAAAGGATGAAAATCCATGATATCGGCTTTTTAGACCAAAGTTTCAATAAGAACAAAAAAGTAAATAACGTCCGTAGATAAATTAATAGGAAGTTTAATGGCCATTCGGACAAATAGTTCTGCCTTTGATAAGCTAATTCAGGTATAGAGTCCAAATCTCATGGACCATTATACCGACAAGCTTTTAAGCATTTTTCATCATCTCTACCGGCACAATTGACGAAGTTTCGCCCTTTTGGGGCTCATCAGAAAATATTCAAATATCTCTACCATATGGCTGCATTGGCCTGATGAGCCCCAAAAGAGCGAAACGTCGTCTACTGTACCGGTAGAGATGATGAAAAATGCTTAAAGGCTTGTCGGTATAATGGTGAATTAGCTTATCAAAGGCAGAATTATTTGTCCGAATGGCTGTTAAATTTCCTATTAATTTATCTACGGACGTTATTTACTTTTTTGTTTTTATAATAATAACGTTTATTTTAAATATTCAGTGGCTACAATAAAACAAACTCAGAAAAATTACAGATAAATCAAGAGCAAAAATAAATAGGAAGTCCACAGCTTATTTCAAATTATTACATGCAATAGAATTTAAAAGACAACATAATGATCTTTGAACAAATCACTTAATATTTTTTTAACAAGAGCCGATATTTTCGTTTTAGAATTTGCTTAATCAAGTGAGTTAGCTTTCCTAGATTGATTCTGGTAACGCAAGCTACATATTTATTTGCTAACCTTTGGTTTAAATAATGAAAATTACTTTAGGTCCCGTACATCCGTAAGTAAGAAAGTATATACACTAGAAGCAAGAAAAGTTTGAAACCTGCAGGCAAAGTTCTTTTTTGCCAAAATGGTAGCCATTCCTTTTAGTCGCTCGCATTAATCAAAACTGCTGCGAAAGTCCCTTTCTGTATTTAGCTTTTGATAATGAAATCGTCTCCACGTCTAAAGTAAAAGCTAAACTTTATGCAAAACAATTCTCCGGCTTTTCACTTATGCCTTCCATTAGTAACAGATTTGCCATCAAATATGCACGAAATTACTTTCAGGGTTAAAAAGGTTCGCCGTATTCCCAAAACACTTAATATCAAAAAGTCATCTAGTCTTGATGGTATTCCGGCCATAGTCCTAAAAAGTGCGCTACTGAACTGGCTCCTATTCTTACCAAGTCATTTCAAGTGTCCTATTACAAAAGCATTTTTTTATAAAAGCTGGAAATCTGCTCGTGTACAGCCTGTTCTCAAAACGAGATCCAAAACTCTTTCCTCTAACTATTGACCCATATAACTACTCTCAATTAAGAGTAAGGCAATGAGGAAGTATACCAGTATTGTATAAACTTCTCCATGACAGGCAATAAGGCTTTCGCCACCAAAGTTCCACATCAGATCTCATCTCATCGTAACTCACAACTGAAAAAGTCTATCAAATTCAAAGCAGAAGCCCAATTGATTACCCTCGACATATCCAAAGCACTTGACCAAGTCCAGCATGACGCATTTTTTAACTTAATGCCTATGGTCCTGCTCCAAAACATTGTACTTGGATTGACCAATCATCTGATTTTCACAAAGTCAACGCAGGCGTTACCCAGGGTTCAGTGTTGACACCTGATTTCTTCTACTCTGTTCATAACTATGCTGAGGATAGTACACTCCACTTCACTGTTTCCATTCCTTAAAATCATAAAGTGGGGAGAAAAAAACTTTGTCTAATCTAACGACACTAAGATCAAAATACAAGAGTTCTAACCACACTATACAACAACTTGTTACGTTCTAGACGCGCGTTTCGCTACCAAGTTAGCATCATCAGCAGATGATATAAACTAAAGTAACTTATCCTAACCAAGAATATTTATAGGTAAATGTAGTCACACTTGGTTGCAAGCGACTGCACCGTTGTCAAGTAAACAATAGTGGGAGCTACAGGGAATAGGCCCTCTGTTTTTATTTAGTGCTTTCTTACCACATTTAACTATTTCTATATCCTCAAATGCATCCAATAATCTATTTTTAATCAACTTAAGATTATTTATTCCTATTTGGTGATTGTTTTCCAAAGCATGTTGGGCAACGCTTGACTTTTCTGTTCTTCCGTATCTTAAATGTGCCATGTGTTCTTTAAAACGAATGTTTATGGAACGTTTAGTTTGCCCAACATATTTTAGATCGCAGTCATTACAGCTAATTTTATAGATGCCACTCCTCTCCTTCAAGTCGACTTTGCCTTTAAGGTTTCCAACGAGATTTTTCAAACTGTTCTCCGTTTTGTAGGCTACTCTAAAGCATACGTTTTTAAATACTTTTTCTAGACCTCTCGTATATCTGAGATCATCATCATCATGGGATTACTATGAACTTATTGGGATCCTCAGATGCTTAAAGAATGGTGATATCTTTTAAGATTTTTTTGTGCTTATGTCTATTTACTAATTTTCAGTATCAGCAAATTTCCTATAAATATCAAATTCTAATTTATCGTTCTTTCTAATAACTAACGTGTCGAGAAAAGGTAATTGCCCATTGTTCTGCTTTTCGTACGTAAAATTAATGGAAGGATATTTATTGTTTAATGTTTCTAAGAAAGTGTCAAAATTTTCTGTTTTAGTATCAAAAATAGCAAATATATCGTCTACATATCTATACTATACCTTTGGGAAATACTTGAGTTCTTTTTTGAATTGGGTTTCTAATCTACCCATAAACAATTTTGCAAGGAACAGAGATAAGCAATTGCCCATCGCAGTTCCTTCAAGTTGTTTATAATATTTACTGTTGAACTAAAAAAAAATTTGATTCATACATAATTTTGTGAGAAGCAAATATTTATCAATAATTTCTTTCTTCAAATTATTGATTTCAAGTAGTTCCTTTAGGTTCTCGAAAGCTAGTGGTATGGGTACACTAGGAAACAATAAGCTTACATCAAAAGATATTAAAATTTCATCTTCCTTTAAGAAGAAGAACTCTTGTATTTTAATCTTCCACCACAGGTTCCAGTGTTAAGACTTAACGACACTAAGACAAAATCTTTTTCGGTTTACTATCTCACAAATTATCTTCTCATTGCCAACACCACTGGAAAAAAATCAAATGCTTGAAGACAAAGACTACTTTACCCTAGATTCTAACACTTTTCAAAAAGATCTTCTGTGGCATGATCACATCACCTCAATGCCACAACAGCCACACAGAAATTGGGTTTGTTTTTCCCAGTTAAAAAATATTTTTCTTCTACCAACTCGCAATCCTTTAAATTTGGAAAATCAGGCGCAGTCTTGAGTGTTGCTCGCATATTATTATTTTGTAATGAGACTGATCGCTTACGTCTTGAATCCACCATTAAAATCGAAATCGACACCAACTCTTTGCTTTTAAAAACTCGTCTAAAAGTCTCGGGCTTATCATAGACAATAAACTAAAATTTAATGATCACGTAACTGCATGCCTTCAAAAGGCATTCTCAGTATTAGGACCTTTGTACTCTCATCGACATGTACTTAATCAAAAAACTATGGCCTTGTCCGACACTCTCATTTTGTCACAATTTAATTTCGCACAGGCCAAAAAGTTGGGCTGGCTTAACATGCAACACCGGCGTATCTTGCACTCTGCCTTTTACAAGATTTTAAAATTCCACCGCCGTCCATATCTCCTCGATAAACTTCGATACCGTAAGGATGTGCATAATTTAAATTTACTCCGACAGTATCTGCTACCAATACCCTCAAACAACAAAAAACAGATTAAAAAAGTTATTGTCAAATTGCTAACTTAATCAACAAATATAAAATCATCAGTATGACATTGTCATTGCACCCTTTAAAAAATCAATGAAAAATAAATTGCTCGGCCAAAAACTACAATAACAGCGAAACTCGCTAAATAACTATTATTTATTTTCTCGTCTATCTCCTCTTTACTTTGTATATTTCTAAAATAACTCTCTCTATTTCTGTCTCGTGCCTCCGTAGTATAACGCTATTAATTTGGACCCGTACTTTCTTATATATATATATATATATATATATATATATATATATATATATATATATATATATATATATATATATATATATATATATATATATATATATATATATATATATATATATATATATATATATATATATATATATGTATATATATATATATATATATATATATATATATATATATATATATATATATATATATATATATATATATACAGTGAAACCTCCCTTAACGGACACCTCCGAATAATGGACACATCTGCTGAATGGACAATTTTGACGTCACCGACCGTCAGTATATATATTCCTGTGTATTAAACCCTCTTGACAACGAACACTCTCAACAACGAGCACGGACAGTAAAATTTGGAACATTTTTAATAAAAACAGTAAAATTTACCTCCTCAGAACGGACAGATTTCAGATAATTTTTGAAAAACCCACATTTAATGCCGGTATTTTTATTGCCCATTATGGGCAATATTTAGATCTATGCTAATAAGCAGCGCGGCGCCTACCCATTGCTAATATCACTAGTTTAACAATAGGCTGGCTTATGCTGTCTGGCTTGCAGGCAAATTGCGGTGAATTGCATAATAAATAGATCACCTTATTTTTATAAAACGTAGTCTTCATCAATAGACTATCTTAGTTTTGATGTTATTCTGATGCGATCAATATGTCTTCAAACAAAAGAAAGTTTTTGAGTCTTCAAGGAAAAGTTGAAATAATCCATTACGCGAAAAAAAAACAAACTTAGTGTTAGATTATTATTTTGTACAGGAGGGTTGGTTGGACTACGTTTCGACCTATATAAGGTCATACTCAGGACTGTTTTGGCCATAATTACGGTCGAAACGTAGACTAGAATAAAATTCTGAGCTTCTAGAGATTTATTATTGACCAATTGCAACCAACCCTCCTGTACAAAATATCAATCTGAGGTCACGAATCAAGTAGAAAATAAATCAAGTTTTGGATATTTAAAGACTAAAGGAACTAGATAACATAGGATTCTTAGAAACCATCAAACGTAATTATGGCCAAAACAGTCCTGAGGATGACCTTATATAGGTCGAAACGTAGACTAAAATAAAATTCTGAGCTTCTAGAGATTTATTATTGACCAATTCCAACCAACCCTCTTGTACAAAATATCAATCTGAGGTCACAAATCAAGTAGAAAAAAAAAGTTAGATTATTAGACCGAAAAATTCTGTATATATATATATATATATATATATATATATATATATATATATATATATATATATATATATATATATATATATATATATATATATATATATATATATATATATATATATATATATATATATATATATATATATATATATATATATATATATATATATATATATATATATATATATATATATATATATATATATATACATAAAAAAAGTAGTATTTGCATAGCTATTGATGTGTGACACATTTTAAATTTTTAGTTCACCGGTTCTAAAAATAAGAAAATAAAGGGGGGGGGGGCGGGGACATTAAAGAGCCGGAAAATATATACTGTATATGTCTGATCATGGTCCCAACAGGCTATATAAAAGAGTGATTTACAGATGTAAATAATATCTGTCCTTTCCAATGCATAACGCATTTCATATAATGTAAATATGAGTTTTATTAATTTATTCTTGCTATAGTTAGAATGGACATTCCTTTTGAGATAATTATCAAAATTACGCCCAAGTATTTAGCACTTTCTATGAGATAACAACAACAATTACCATTATTAGAATATTCACATTCGAGTGAATGAATTTTAATTAAGTTTTTTTCTAAAAGTCCTTTAGTATTCCATGAAAAGTATTCTTGGAATTTTAAGAAAGAGATGGAAATCTATCTAAAAATTAAACGGGAATGTTTAGTAAGCTCATTTCTTTATTATAGTTGAATGCGGTCTTATCGCGCGGGTACAAGGGTCACCAACATTATAAATCAAGTCAGAAAACACAGTGAATACCAAAATGTTGTGTGATTCTTTTATCGAGCTATTAAATCTCGATGGGCTATTTACAAATATACAGGGAGAAAATTTTATTATATTACGCAATATTATTAAGATAGCCACTTAATATTATTTTATATATTAAATGCCGAGGGACTAAATAAGAAAATTCGCTAAATAAGTGTTTGGTTAAAATTTTTTGGTTGGCAAAAACAAAAATACACAAAATGGCAAGCGCCTTAATAAAGTCGGAAGGCGGTTCGAATCACTGGAATAATCAGTATTTGTTCTGTTTATACAGCCATTTAAAGATAGTGAGATTTTTTCATCAATCACCAAAAATTATGAGCCTCGCTTGACCTAAAAATCTAATCACTTATACAGTGTCATTTATTTAAATGCGGGCCACCCCTGTGCAAAGAAACCTTGTTTTTTTTTGTATTGTGATAAGAAAAAAATTTATTTTGCAAAAATATTATACACTTTTGTTAAAAACACAAGATAATTAGTTATTACTTCCCTCGTGAGATTTTTTCAGATCTTTACGTTTAAGGGTCCCTAGATGCCGGAAAACATGTTTTCTCAATTCAATCTGTCTGTAGATATGTCTGTCCGTCGGTCTGTCTGTTCACGACATAGCTAAAAAACTTCTTCTCTGATTTCTTCAAATTTCATATATATATATATATATATTTTATATATATATATATATATATATATATATAAAAGAGAAACAGAAATTTCAATTTCTGTGCGGTTCTTGGTCGCAAAAAGTTATATAAAACGAAACCAGTAACGGTAAGGATTACTCCTTCACCATTTTGATACCCCCCAAGGAAACTGCCTGATGAGCCTTGCCGGGGCAGATACCACGGTAGCAGATTGGCACCTTGGCCCTGGAAACAAACATAGCGTCATGTTTTGGTCGATTCTCGACAAAATGGTGAAGGAGTAATCCTTACCGTTACTGGTTTCGTTTTATATAACTTTTTACGACCAAGAACCGCACAGAAATTGAAATTTCTGTTTCTCTTTTATTTTTGCACAGATGTGTCGTCTTGTGCTCCAAAGTAGGTCGCATCTAAAGCGATTTAGTTGCACCATAGTACCTACAGATGGCGCCACTGGTTGCCTATTTCCCTCGTCGACTTTCAAAGTCGAATGACATGACCTTGTTTGTTTCATATATTCATGTTGTTGTATATATATATATATATTTAAATTAAAATTCACTGGCTAATATCCAGGATCCAGTGGCAAAAGCTCTGAGAATCGGTATAAGGAATGTACAGAAATTAGTGCATGAAAAAAAAACATAATTTACCTCCGAAGAAGATTAAGAAATGTACACGAAAAAATCCAAAGGCAAAAGACTTAAGTTACAATGCAAAAATGGATATTCTACTAATATAATCCTTCAGAAACTTTTTAATATTATAGACTAAAAAATATCATCATCACTTAAAAAGTCCTCATCTTCTGAGTCGTCCTCAAATGGCGCAATGATCATTGGTGCTATTTCGACATCTAGAACTTGTTCTCGATTCCACCAATCCCATATTAATTTCTCCGTATGTTCCACAGATTTCTTCCAGTACTACGGCGTAATATAATTAATGAATGAACAATTTAAACTTCATCTGATGTAAGACCATCGTTCACGTGTTTTTCGTAATATGATTTTGTCCCAGCCCATATTAATTCTACTGCGTTAAACTGACAATGGTATGGCGGCAGTCGTAAAACCTCATGTCCATTTTCCCGTAATATTTCATCTACGGCATATATTGTTGGTTTTTTAATAGATTTTGCCATTAAAAGAAGTTCTAGTTTTAGCATATTGGGGAAAGGATTTTGTTTTTGTTTTATTAGCGAGTTATAAATATCACTTTTCTTCCAGGATGAAGTAGGTTGTTTATTTAAGATTCTTGAATGATAAGATGCATTGTCCAGGATGATTAAAGATGGAGCATCTAAATTTGGAATCAGTTGTTCTTTTAACCACTTTTCAAACAGTTCACAGTTCATATTATTATGGTAGTCCATACTTTTGAATGATGAAGAAAACAGTAAACTTGCCCTTGGGAGAAATCCTGTTGAAGAATCTGCATCCTGCCAAGATTTCGAACCACTTCCATTAGAAAATATCCAAGTCTCGTCTAAAATACCACTTTTCTAAATTTTGAATTAACTTTTTCCGTGTATTTCTTTAAAAACTGGATATGCTTGCTATATGTGGCAACTCGCATAAAAATCTTCCATTACAGTTCTTTTTATATCGAAAACACAACGTTTTTATTAATTTTTTAGTTCAATTTCTAATATGCCTTGATTTTTTAAAGCTTCTTTTAAAACTTGAAGGGTTAGATTAGTTTTTTGATGTGTATAAAGTAAATTGCATTACGAACATCCATTTTTACATTATCACTTAAGTCTTATGTCTTTGGCTTTTTTCGTGTACATTTCTTAATCTTCTTCGATAGTAAATTACGCTTTTTTCATGCACAATTTTCTGCACAGTCCTTATACCGATTCCCACAGCTTTTGCTACTGTCTCCTGGATATTGGCCGGTGAATTTTCATTTTCGTAATATTTTATTAGATTTAATACCATTTTTTTCGCTTGTGAATGCAAAAAACTCGAAAATTGTTTTCTATTACTCATTTTGTCACTGACTTGTCTATCTGACTTTGAAGTGACATCGCCCAAAGATTTTTGCAACTGCTGGTATTGATATGTTTATCCTCTTTTTTCATATGAAAATATCATAGGTCTATCTAATTCATCTTCCGGATTTTATGCGGAGGATATGATTACACGTAATAAAAGAAAAACAAACTTAAAAAGTTTGTCGTTGATAGATCGTATGACCCGCACGATAACACTGCTTTTGACTTATATCAATTATGCATATTTTATTGCAAGCTAAAATTAGACATAGCATTTTTAATATTTAGGCTGCCATTTCTTTGTTAATGTATTACATTCTAAAAATTCTTATTGTATTTGACTTATCCTTAATATTATAAGGGTTTTCTGATAAAACCGATGATCCAATGATATATTCTAAATTCATAAAAGTGACGCAGGTTCTTTTAAAGATGCCATTTGATTAGTTCAATTTATATAGCCCTTTCTCAAATGATAAAATATCTACATTTCTAAAAAGGTAAAAAAAGTTAATTTGAAAAATTAAATTATTACAAATAATACCCATTCTTATATGGTATTAGTAACATTTATGTATTATAAATGCTCAAAATATGTGAAGTAACATTCACTAAAAATAGGAAAAATAAAAATATTAACACATCGCTGCTCCATACATTTGAGTTTTGAAATATACTCCAAAATATTCCTAACCCATTTTTTTTTAATATCTACTAGGAAGTAAGCTGTTTATTTTTAAAATATTTTTGTTATCTCTGTTTTTTTCAATTGTATTCATACGGTGACGTCTTTTGCGACTCCTTACAGTGCCTTTACTATAGCACATCAGCCAATAATAACTCACATACTAATGCAATGCTTTAAACCACATTCGCTAATATTTATATAAAGTAAAATCAAGAAACGGTCAGTAACCTTCAAATATTTGTCTGCAGGACTTCTTAGAGCGTCAGAGGGCATAGAAGAGTACAGTGGAGTTAACCGGCATTGCAAGGTCTACCTTGCGTCGATTCCTTGACCAAGACAATTCACTGGAGAGGAAGAACAAATTTGACAAAGGCACAATGAAAGTATTTGGGAATGGTGATGCAGAATTAATTCGCAGGGAAGTGTATGAGATGTATGAGCTTAAGCAGATTCCGTTACTTGATTCTTTCCGACAAAAAGGTATTAGCTAGCGGTTCGCGAGATCGAGACCGAGACTGAATCAGTCTCGGTCTCGGTCTCGGAAAATGTTTACGGTCTCGGTCTCGAAAGTCTCGGTGGTCTCGAAAACAACAAAAATTTAAAAATAATAATTGTTCGAGATGTTATTTAGACAAAAGTACATGGAAGCCTACGTTCGAAACCCAGAGTTTTTTCAATCCTAAAAATTTAATGTAAAAAAACCCAATGTTGAACATTTCAGTAAAGTAGAAAAAATTTAGGTATATTTATATAAAAAATTATTCCAAAAATCTATAATTCGAAATGATGTTGCCAACAGAAGGAATCAGTAAATGAAGATATACGGACAATAGCAAGTGTATCAAAATAAATATCACATATCCCTTGTTCTTTGGACATCAACAGAAGGGCCACTCATCACTAGAGTTACTTAAACAACCATCCACAGAACAATAATTATTTGACAATTTGAAAGATATACAAATGGAATAAGATATATTAAACACAAAATAAGGACACACTGTATAATGCTGCCGAACTCATGCAAGCAACGTGTTGGGCATTCTAGGGACAGACGTTATAATTCAATAGGTAGAAAACGATCAATGGCCAAGTAAAGCACCCTTAGGTATTCCATAAACTTTGCTATTTTGAACCAAACTTTTATTACTTTGAGGCGTATTTACTTTCTTAACCAGGACCGTTCTTAGGGGTCTGCACGTTGTGCTTGCACAAAGGCGGCTGTGGTTCATAATACTACTACTGTTATTAGAACAGTTCGTTATTTTTTAAGCGTAATAGTTGAATTAGCTTCATTGATCATCTATTTAAAATCCTAAGCCAAATTCCATTTTGTGTTTTGTTTGTTGAAAATCTTGTCGGTATGTATATGTATTATTTTTATTATACACATATAATTAAACATTTTATATCGTCCATTATTTTCAAATACAAACAAAATCAATACAAAAATATTGTTCTATAAAACACGTACCTTCTTTAATTTGCAAGCCATCGAAGCGATTAAAGAAGAAAATGTTAAGAAAAATTTTCACTGATTCTTTTTAACAATTTTTTGTTTATTTTAAGTCGGAAAATTTTGAAACAAAAATTACCACAATTAATTCGTCTGTTGGAGACTTTACCGTATTTATACTATATAAGAATATGATATTGCGATGTTTTTAGTTGTTACAGTCTATTAGTTATTCATTATTGAACCGAAAAACTAAAAATTTTTGGATTTTAGTTACTCTCAATAATTAAACATACAAATCGATTATAAATTTATAAAAATCACAATATCAAAATCCTATATAGTATAGTTGTGATAAAGTGTCTCTCTTTGAGAACAGGGTAGCAATTTACGGTTTTTGACATGTGAAGTGGAATTTCGCTACTAGAATTTGTAAATTTGGGAAATTCTCTTTTTATGGTTATTTATATCGTTTTTTAAATGACTATTTCACAAGAACGAACATTAGTTATTTTGCTACTTCACTTTGAGATCGAGACCGATAGTCTCGATAGGTAAGTCTTGGTATCGGTCTCGGTCTCGAACACCAAGTCTCGGTCTCGGTCTCGAAATGCTTTTTCAAGTAGACCGAGACCGAGACTAGTCTCGTGGTCTCGCGAACCCCTAGATTAGCAAATGATCAATTCACTGCTAGTCGCGAAACCTTGCGCCGATTTCTGTATAAAATTGGATTTCAGTTTAAAAAAATGACATTTGCATTAGAGAGACCCAACGGCTAGTTGAATGGAGACAAAAATAATTAATCCAATCCATCATTCATCAGTTCCACGAAGAAAATTGAAATATTTACTATTTAGATGACACTTGGTTACCCATGACAATTTTTATTAAAAGTTGACAAGATTCTTCACCAAAGTACATTTTAGATGTATCTGCTTCTCGAGGAAAGGGAATATCCATCTTACACTGTGGCTCGCTTTAGCGCAGCAAAAAACATTAAGGAGTGCTCGTTAGACTACCATCAGAACATGACAAGTGAGCTTTTTGAATATTTGATGAAAAATTCTCTTCTTCCGAATATTCTTCCAAGCAGTGTAGTCGTTTATGATAATGTTAGTCATCACAGCACCTTAGCTTAAAAAGTACCAACCATAAGCAGCAAAAAAGAGGTGCTGCAGGAGTTCCGTACCCAACATGACCTCTCTTTTAAAGAACATTATACAAAAAAACAACTAGTTGATGTACTAAAAACTAAATCTTAAGATAAAACATATTGCATAGGTGAGGCTATCCGGTAACATACCACTTAGACTGTTCCCCTACCACTGCGATTTGAATCCTATAGAAATGATATGTTCTGAATTAAAAAAGCAAAGTCAGACGCAATAATCTAAACACAAAAATGTGCGCGAATGTAATTGAAGTAATTCAAACTTAATGTGAATTGATATCAGAGAGCAACTGAAGAGCATGCGTTAATCATGTACTTAAAGACGACAATAATTATAAAAAAAATTAGGAAAACGTAAAACCTTTAATTATATCAGTGGATGATAGTGATAGTACAAAATAATAAAAATTATATAGTAGGGCTTACTAGTTTTCCGCATAGCAATAATTTATGTCAAAGTTAGTAATACGCAATAAATTTTAGTATGTACAGGGTGTTCCAGCGAGGACTGAACAGGGACCTATTTTCGACCTTCCTTGTATTTTGGAAAAATTCAAAATAGCCAATCGATGTATTTTTTCTTGTAGAATCCAAAAATGTCATCGAAAAAATATTTGAACCAGAAACAAAAGAGTTACGCTATGCATCAGGTGTTTTTTAAATGGAATGTATCGTTTTTTATACGATTTTTTGGAAAGAGTGATTTTTTTATGTCCTTTCTGATTAAAAGATTTGATTTTGCAATAGCTGTTTATATTACATTTTAATGTTTTACAAACTAAAATTTTAGCTTCACCTGTTTAAAATATAGGATAGGTTGGTATAGGTGATCAAGGTAAAATGACGTTTGAATGCTTTGTCAATAAAAATTGACATTATTTTAATTATTGTCGAAGTCTTCACCTAAAAAATATATATTTGACTCTGATCGAAATGAAATACTCTTTGGACGAGAGACTATAGATTGTTATGCTATTTTACAAGTGCCAAGAAATTGCAAGAGAAGCAAGAAGAAGATTTATTGCAAATTTTCATAGAAATATATCCATCAATACAATTCTAAGGATAAAAAACCTATTTGAGGAAAATAAAACTTTACATGATAGAAAAAGAAATTCAATAAAAAATAATTATTAAATAATAAAATAAAACTACTAATAACATAAGTTTTCAATGTGACCGCCGTTTTTCTCGAAACAACATCGATAACCCCTTTGTAGCCTTTCTAAACTTGCTGTTACAATATGATTTTCCTGGTTAAGGCGGTTTATTTCATGGACAATTTTTCCCATGATCTCTTGAATATTTTCGTTTCGTTGTCTGTATACGACGTTCTTCAAATGGCCCCAAAGAAATGTATCCAAAACTGAGAGGTCGGGGCTATTGGGCGGCCAAGCATATGTTCCATTTTGCCCTATCCATTCGTTATGGCGCCTATTTAAAAATTGAACCACATCATGCACGGCATAAGGAGGCGCCTCATCATGTTGCCAAATTAAATTCTGATATTCTGCCAATGGTAAGTCTTCCAAAAAATTTTCAATTTCGTTTTCTAAAAACTCATAATATCTGTGCCCATTTAAAGTCCCGTTAAAAAATATTGGTCCCAAAATTTTATTGTTTTGTATCCCACACCAAACATGAATAGAATTCCTCCCTTGAAATTTAATAGTCTGGAACTTTTTTGGATTTTCAACGGCCCAGTGGTGACTATTATGTCTGTTGAATACTCCCGATGTTGTGAAAGTAGCTTCGTCGGTCCACACAATATTTTTGAATAAATCAGGGTCTTCGTTTTCTTGCCGAATTACCATTTGAGAAACAAATTGGAAGCGAAGTTCTTTTTGTGCCGGTGTTAGGTGCTGAAGTGGAAGGATACGAAAAGGCCTAAATTTATGAATTTTCAGAGTCCTGTGAACAGTCCCTCGGGTAACTCTTCTGCGCCTTACACCGCCACCGTACTGAACTTCCCGAACTGCATCCGAAATAGATTTGGTTGGATTAACTTGAAAATAATTTATAATGGCCTGGTCTCGATTTCTTCTTCTTTGTATATTTCTTTTTCTATCATGTAAAGTTTTATTTTCCTCAAATAGGTTTTTTTATCCTTAGCATTGTATTGATGGATATATTTCTATGAAAATTTGCAACAAATCTTCTTCTTGCTTCTCTTGCATTTTCTTGGCACTTGTAAAATAGCATAACAATCTGTAGTCTCTCGTCCAAAGAGTATTTCATTTCGATCAGAGTCAAATATATATTTTTTAGGTAAAGACTTCGACAATAATTAAAATAATGTCAATTTTTATTGACAAAGCATTCAAACGTCATTTTACCTTGATCACCTATACCAACCTATCGTATATTTTAAACAGGTGAAGCTAAAATTTTAGTTTGTAAAACATTAAAATGTAATATAAAGAGCTATCGCAAAATCAAATCTTTTAATCAGAACGGACATAAAAAAATCACTCTTTCCAAAAATCGTATAAAAAACGATACATTCCATTTAAAAAACACTTGATGCATAGCGTAACTCTTTTGTTTCTGGTTCAAATATTTTTTCGATGATATTTTTGGATTCTACAAGAAAAAATACATCGATTGGCTGTTATGAATTTTTCCAAAATACAAGGAAGGTCGAAAATAGGTCCCTGTTCATCCCTCGCTGGAACACCCTGTACATAAAAAAACATTGTTTCAATCTTCCCACTACCACTACTTTATTATAACAACTATAACAGTGACGCAAACCGTTTCGACTTTACTGGAGGTGCTATGTTTAGTTTACGATTTTTCTACTACGTTGCCATGACAACGCTTTCGCGATGACGTCGACCGCCGAGCGCCGTACAACTCTGTCGGTGAATTGCTAACGCAGGACACTACACCCACGTGTCGTTCAGTTTGGAGTGGTTGTTTACTTTTATTTTCGCGGATTTCGCTGCAACCGGTTAGTTCCTTTGCAGTTTACTTGACTGTTTTGTGTTATATTTATTTATTGTGTTGTTACAACTTTATTTGGTATCGGCTTTATTAATTTACATTATTGATGAATCCGATCACGGATGTGGTTTGCATTTTATTGGAAACTCCATTTAGTCGATGGAAGGAACAAGATCAGAGTTTTCATCGTCATCCTGGTTTTCGGCGTACAAATGGTTACGTAGTAGTCAAATATTACAAAAATTGTTTGATTATTAATTGTATTTAATTGAATGCATTTCTGATTATTTAAATGATCATGTAAACAATGAAATAATGAACACACAGTTTTTTCTGTGCAAGTGGATGACACCACTGATATTACGCAAACCTCCCAGTGCTCCATAATTTTAAGATACGTTAATTCAGAAGTTTCAGTAGTCGACAGATTCTTAGGATTTTATGTCAGCTCCGATAGAACGTCGGAGAATTTATATTCTCTATTCGATCAAACTTTGAACCAATTTGACTATAAACATAAATTAATAGGGCAATGTTACGTTGTAAAGTGTAAAAATATTTCTAAATGTCGAATTTTTTTGCAAGCCTTAGGTATTCTCTCATTTTTTCATCAATCAGCCAAATGAATGCATGCTCTTACATCTGCATCTACAAGGCGTATACCAACAATTACAGAAACTCGTTGATCTTCAAATTCGAAATTAGTAAATGTGATTGTTCAAGTTGCGTTCTTCAAAAAAAAATCGTTTGACATTCATTTTTGCGTATCCAATATAAAACGCTGTCGTGAGGCGCTCTGTTAAAAAAAGAAATGAACATTTTTTTTAATACCATGTTTGATGAAGCAAATTCTATTACAGAAATAAATCATTACAAACGTGAGCTTGCTAAGCTTTCATCTGAAGAAATTAGGGCTAAGTATAGAACCCTTTTTTATGAAATATTGGACCATATTTTAATGGAAATGACACTAAGCTTTCAAGACTCTGAAAAACTTACTTTTTATGTTTGACAGATTCTGCTGAATTTTCCGAATATAGTTTAAATTTTCCGACTGGCTCGTTTGAAAATTTCTTACAGTTATATGGGGAAATATTTTCAAAAAGTCACTGACTTAAAAATTGGCTTGGTTTTATTTTTGCCAATGACAGTAATTGGAATATATCGCTGCAAGAGCAAGTGAAAAAAATTAATGAAAATAACAATATTTTAACCAAAGCATGTAAAGTGTTTTCCCTTATTTTGACAATACCGCCGACAAGTGCTTCAGTGGAAAGAAGTTTTTCTTGCCTCAAACGTGTAAAAACTTATTTAAGAAATACAATGTCTCAAAAAATACTTGCTTCTCTAGGCAATAAGAATGTCTGGAGGAGATTAGGGCAACCCATCCATTTTATGAGGATGTTATAAATAAATTTGCTGCTATGAAGGATAGGAGAACTGATTTAGTATACAAACTTTAGGTAAGTCGTAAAAAAATGTTCTACCCCTTCCGCATATAAAAAAATTTCTGGAAAAAAAATTATTGCGATATTTTCTGGCTTCATTTGCACTTCACTTACTTTTTTACCCGCGAGCCGCCACTGATGATGATTTATCGTGTGTCGGACTATACTACCGCGAATTCTATTCTGTTGCCCTACGTCCAAGTTCAAAGACTATAGACCTCCCACTTTATTCGGTCCTTTATTTCACCACTGTATATCATTCGGCCTTCATTGTATGCTCATAGATATAAAACAAATTAGTAATCTTGTTGAAATTTTGCAAAAAATGCACATTTACTTTCACCACCCTGTATGCTGAAGTTACTAGCACAAAAAATGACCTTGCTACAAAGATTACATACTGAAAACTAAAACTGTATACAATTATCTTTTGTATCCTTTGATCT
This sequence comes from Kuschelorhynchus macadamiae, assembly GCA_030620095.1. Lineage (NCBI taxonomy): Eukaryota > Metazoa > Arthropoda > Insecta > Coleoptera > Curculionidae > Kuschelorhynchus > Kuschelorhynchus macadamiae. Next base: position 66,831 of record JAUTXW010001327.1, on the reverse strand, counting down.
ACATTACTTTAAAATTAGACAAAAATAATACACTAACAATTCATTTTGAGAAATAATTGCAAAGAATATCCATAGTAGTTATTATTTTAACACAACAATCTTTACTCAGAATGATGTAATGATGGTTTTACAACAAGGCAAATAATTAAAATAATTATATAATGCACCGAAATAACTAGCAAATCAATATCATTTACGTCCAGATGATTTATTTACATAAAAGTGGTTTCAAAACACACATCCATATAAAAGATAAAGAAATTTTCACGAAAAAAGGCGTGACAAATGATGGCTTTATTATAGTTCTGTTCTACTTTGATCGCCATGGGTTATAAAATTACAAAACTTTTTTATAATAAAATTATTTCATCTGTGCTTTGGTGTATAGGCGTGGACTGTGACGACATTAGCAGAAAATATATGGTCGAAATTGAATCCGTTGATATGATCTTTAGCAAAAAAGTGAAATTTTTCTCTGTGAAATTACTTGACGGTAGACCGCAATTATTTTTAGTAAAACAATAAATTATTGTTGGCGAGCTAAAAAGGTGTTACTTTTATTTTTGTTGTTTGGCAATCGGCTCTCGTAATTAAACGTTGCAAGAAGTCTATTTGTGGAATGTATTACACGAATGCGCGTATTCCATGCAGTTTCCTTTCACGTAAAACAAAAATATTGTTGTTCAAGAATTCCTCGAACTACATTAATATATTTAGATTAGGCTAAAATTATTTTAGAAGAATGTCTAAGTCGGCACTGCAATATACAGGGTGTCAACGAATCTATTAGACAGGCCATAACTTAAATAAAGTTATTAAATATAGTTATTGCATATTTTTCACTTTCCGGTTTCACCGGAATGACTCCAGTTTCAATTTTTTAAATGGAACACTCTGTATATTTTTACATTTTTGGATTCCTGAGACAATTCTGAATCAAACTTTTTACGCCTACATGATTTTTTATAGCCATTTTTAAAATTGCATCTAGGTGGCCATGACCGGACGCAAATTAATCTAAGGACCTGAAAAGATGACTGAATAACACAATCGCTAAGTTTTAGTGATAAGTCTTATAGCTAGGAACAAGAGAAGTTGATAAAATCAAATTTTTGTGTCTAACTATTTTTTTCAAATGGCGATCCTTTTTAGAGAAGCACTTTTTGAAAAGAGGATTTGTTTGCGAATCTAACGCTGCCAACTTTTTTGCGATTGGATAAAAAATAAGCTCAAAAATTAAATATTAATAAGAAAAATACGCGATAGTTAATTATTTACTTTCATCAAGTGTGCCATGGATAGCCATGCTGGATATTAAGTAGGATTCTTTGTTTTGACAGTGACACTTACCTATTCTTTCTGAGTAGACATAAGATTTCCTTATTTTTCTTGATTTTCAGTATTATTTTTGTTTTCAAATGTCAAAATAATGTATACCCAAAGTGAAAAGTCGATATGGTATTAATATTTGGAGAATGTCATAAAAATTCAAGGAATGCTGCTGAGTTGTATGCTTAAAGATATCCCGACCGGCAACATCCAGTCCATCAGTATTTTCCATATCTTGAGAATCATTTTAGGCATCAAGAAGGAAATCGAGTGGCGGAAGGCAGATTTATTATAAATGAAGAAATTGAGATTAACATCTTAATGATCTACCTTTAGAAGTTTTACGCCGAATTTACTTCTAGCAAGATAGAGCACCGCCTCACAATACCTGAGAAGTTCTCGATTATTTTATTGAACATTTTAATAATAAATATATTGGCCCGCCCGTTCACCGGATCTCAATCTTCTCGATTTCTTTTTTTGGGGATATGTTAAAGAAAGAGTCTATGTAACAGCTCCAGCCACTCTTGAAACCTTAGAAGAAATGATTGTACAGGGTTTTCCCGTATATTTTTGTATATAAATGTCGTAAAAACTAAAGTTGTTGGGTTTTTTATGAAAATTTAGAATTAGAACATATTATTGGAAATGTCAAATGTGTCAGGTTGGCAGTTTTTTTTAATGAAACACCCTGTATATTAAATCATATTCTTGAAGATCTTTTTTTTCTAATTTCAAATATATATACTTTTAATATATTCTGTCAGTTAGTTTTGGATATATAAGCGTTTAAACATTAAAGAAATGGTAAGGTAATTTGCGCTAAAACATAGCGAGCCATGGTCAAGACAATTGTAATAAACGACGCCTTTTTGACGTTTACCGATCAGAAGTAATCATTTACGAGCATTTTTAATATCCATTACGTTGGACGATGGGTTATTCGGAAGAAGAGAAACTCGACATGATAGAATTATTTTATTTACATGGTAAAAATGCATCTATAGCTCGTAACGAATATCATAGACGGTTTCCAGATAGACCAACACCGACTTGTAGGACAATTGAATGAAAGAAAAACAAGCGAAAAGTTAGAAAATAGTGGAAAGAAACGCTAAAGAAGATTTAAATAGTTTATTATATTTTGAAGGTAATTTTGAAACTTTTGTATTAAAATAACTTATTTATCTTATTTTTTCTTGTCTTAGAAAATCATGAGCGCTCAATTCTCGATGCAGCCACTTTTTTAACAAATCATGGCATAAAATCCACTCAGTTCTAAAACATTATAAATATAAGCCATATAAGTTTTACCTGCTCTAGAAATAACCGATCAAAATAAAATAGACCGATTACACTTCTGCCAAGAAATAGAAAGACGTGTTATGATGAACCATCTAAATCTGTCAAAAATAATTTTCACTGACGAGGCAACATTAACCACTGGAGGCATGTTTAACCGACAAAATAAGCATTTTTGGTCAAAAGAAAACCCGCGAGCTCTTCAGGCGGTCAAATTTCAGGGAAGAAGATCCCTATGCTTGGTGTGGCCTTCTTAACAATCATGTTATTGGACCTATATTTTTAAGTGGGAATTTAACCGGACAAAGGTATCAGGAATTATTAGAAAACGAAATCGAGGGGAATATATGGCAACAAGATGGTGCCCCTCCTCATAATGTCCCGCCAGTCACCAATTTTTTAAATGACAGGTATTCATTTTGGATTGGAAGACATGGACCATTAAGATGGCCAGCAAACAGTCCCGATCTCTCTCCATTGGACATATTTTTATGAGGTTATCTGAAAAACAAGATATACTACAATAGGCCAAGAACCATTCAAGCTTTAGAGCAAAATATAGTCCAAACAATCGACGATTTAAACACCCAATTACCTCATTTTATCTACGCATCCATTCACAGAAAATTTAGAAGAAATATTCAGAAATACATTATAAACCAAGGAGGCTATATAGAAAACCAAATCTCAGTTCTTTAAGCTAATATTATTTTTTACCTACTTTATATTATTGATTTTTTATGGTATTGTTTCTTTCCACTATTCTAACTTTTCGCTTAAGTGTTTTTCTTTCATTCAATTGTTTAACGATGTTTAATATTGTCCTACGAGTCGGTGTTGGTCTATCTGGAAACCGTCTATGATATTCCTTACGAGCTATCGATGCATTTTTATCATGTAAATAAAATAATTCTATTATGTCGAGTTTCTCTTCTTCCGAATAACCCATCGTCCAACGTATTAGATATTAAAAATGCTCGTAAATAGATACTTCTGACCGATAAACGTCAAAAAGGCGTCGTTCATTGCAATTGTCTTGACCATGGCTGACTATGTTTTAGCGCAACTCTTGTATTTACGACATTTCCGTATCTATTCAAATAAACTCTCTAGGTGGGTGGAAAAATATACAGGAAAACCCTGTACATGTATTTAGAAGTATTATTCCTCATATGCTGCACAACGTATTGAGAGAAGCAAATGAACGAGCAGAAATGTATCCTGAACAAGGAGGAACGCACTTTGAACAACTACAGTGAACTCGAATATTGTGCTTTTACATTTTACAGCGTTATTAAAGTTACTTGAAGTTATATTTTTGTTTAATTGTCTGAACTATTTGTTAGTCCAAGATACAGATTTGTACAACTAAATTTGTTGACGATATCTGAAGAGGGGAAGCAGAAAACTGTACGCTGTTTCGAGCGTTAGGCGCATAGGCGTGCGTTCTTTCCATCAACAGAGATAGGCTGGGCAGACTTTACGTGACATGACGCATAGATAGATCCAACGGAAGTAATCTTGATCAACCAACAATCGTGAATCACTGATTGAACTATTTGAGAATATAATAGAAAATAATGAAACGTGGGACTCAGAAGCAATAAATAGTTCGAGGAGGTTTTTGGATTGTTTGAAACGAGATTTTAATTTTAATTATTTGTTGAACATATTTTCAGAAATATTTCCATTCTCGGACAATGTTTTAATAATTAATAATATTGCTTTTTGCCTAAAAAAGTGGATAATTTTAAGTGCATGTTAAGCCAAAAAAGAGATGACTGACCTATTTTGGGAGAAAATGATGACCTTAAATGTAGAGCCACAAGCCAAGCGTCTTCGAACAGATAAAGTGGGAGATGTTCAAACATCATACAGACGCCTCTTTTATGAAATAATAGATCAAATTCAGCAACAAATAAACTATAGATTTAACGGTTTAAATGATTTTAAATTCCTCGAGCTCTGCAATTTTGATGCATTTAAAGGAAAAACTTTTCCAGAAGATGCGTTTAAAACTCTTCTTCTTCATTATGGCCAGTTCTTCGACGGAGTGATACTGCGATATGAACTAAAAGTGATTTAGACACTGATGACATTAGCGCAAAAAATAACGCTAAGGAACTAATGCGATTTTTAAAAGACAAGGAGTTGGAAGATGTCTACACCGAAGTGTCGAAATTGTGTGAATTAGTATTGACAATACCTACCACAAGTTCATCAGAGGAACGCAATTATTCGACACTTAAACGTATAAAAAATTTCGTGAGAAATTCAATGGGGCAGGAGAGACTTTCGCATGCATCGCTGTTGGCCATTGAAAATAAACTTCTCCAAAATATGTCGGAGCATCGACGTTTTTATGATGACGTCATTAACTAATTTGTAAAAAATAATCGAAGAATCTAATTACATTACAAACAGGTAAGTTTCTAAAAATTGCTTCCCTTTCTTAAAATTTCACCTCACGCCCCTGCACAAATGGAATTTGACTATATCACCAAGGAGGAAGATAGCATCTTTATTAAGGGAACGAGCAACTGGAGTTGACCATATTCACATTTTCTCGTATAAGAAATTTGAGGTCCTCCGTAAACCTATGGCCCGTTATTTTACTAAAATATTGCATTATCCTGAGAAAAGCCCGACACTACAACTATGCTACCCAAAGGCAATAGGACAGAAGACCGGACCCAGTACAGACCCATCACCTGTTTGCTCACCATGTGCAAGATCCTAACACGATGCATTGCAAATCGTATCTATCAACATATTGACAGTCATAACCTATTAGCCGAGGAACAAAAGGGATGCATTCGAGACCATCAAGGATGCAAAGAACAACTTATCATCGACTCTGTGGTACTTAAGCAGGCACAGAAAAAACAACGCGACATACATACTGCTTTTATAGACTATAAAAAGGCGTTTGACAGTGTACCACATTCCTGGCTCATAGACGTACTAGGAATATATTTACAAAATTCTTCCTATGATCATCAATTTCCTGGCAACTATCAAGCGCCAGTGGAGAATAAACCTGGATCTATAATGGCAATCAATTTCTTACCACCAATATGGGAATTTACCAAGGAGACTCGTTAAGTCCACTGTGGTTCTGCTTAGCGATGAACCCCCTCTCCACGTAGCTCAACAATACAGGATATGGCTTCAAGATCAAAGCCAATACAGACGATTCCCGAACCGTATCCCACCTTCAGTATATGGATGATATTAAGCTCTATGGTGGAAAGCATAACCAACTCAAAGAACTTGTTGACGTGACATACACCTTATCGAAAGACATCCATATGGAATTTGGAATGGAAAAATGTAAAGCCTTAAACATCGAAGAAGGCAAAATCATTAATGGTGATGTAGCCCAACCCAATGGAGAAATAGTTCAAGCGATGGACCAAAAAGAGACCTACAAATACCTAGGATTCCAACAAGCTAAACTGCTCGATGATAATTAAGGAAAGACCAAGATGAAAGATCAGTACGTCCAAAGAGTGTGAGCTCTCCTAAAGGCAGAACTGAACAACGAACTACTCGCCTAATGATGACCAAGTACAAGTCACACCACCCAAAGTCATCAACTCTCCGAATGACCTTACCACGAAAAGAAGGTGGAAGATCTCTTGTTGGCTTAACCAATTCGACCTCCCGACAGCTGCAAAAATTGAGAGATTTTTTCACCAACAAGGCACAAACATCAAGCCTCCACCGCATAGTGACGTTAAGTGACACCTCGTACTCTCCACTTAATTTCGCAAGTGACAACATCATCCTAAAGTCGCTTTCAGACCCCGACAAACGAGAACAGTTGTCTCAAATGTAAAAAGGCTGTTAGCAATTGGTTCATTTATAAAACACAAAATATGTGATGCATGATTTTTTTGTTAATTTTTAATTTGTATTCATTAAAAATATTGTGTTAAAATAATGTTACTAATTGTATTTGTTTCATGGGTAAAGCGATTTTGCATTAGTCATATGTGGCAATTTTAAATCCGAATAAGTCAAAAACTACTGTTCCGAGTATAGACGTACTATATATTTTTGAAAAGAGGAGAACAAGGAGAATTCAAAAATGTAAAAAATACAGGGCATTTCATTTTACATAACAAAGTTGATAGTGATTTTCCAATCGTCATTTGTTTTTAAATTTACCGCCAAGTAAATATTTAGGAAAAATCCTACAACTTTCATATAAATAATTTTTTGTAGCTTTAAAAAGGCCTTCAGGGGGTGGCAAATTATTAAAAAAACCCTGCACTTAAGTCTCAAGAGCGAATTACTTTATCCGGGAAACCCTCCAGGAACGACTCTGCCAAATAGTAACTAAAGGAAGCATATAAAATATAAAAAATTCCTCTAAATCTGTATTTGGAACTGTTAAAATGAATGTATCAACCTTGCCAAAAATCCGAAACCTCTTATTTACCAACATACCTGTCGCCTAAAGTTCTAGTTTATTAATTGATAAAACCATTCAGTAATTTGTCATTTCAAACCAAATTTCGTGACCCCACACGTTTTGAATGGACTAATTCGAACTTTTCAATAATTATAAGACAATTTACAATAAAAAAACCTTGTAATATTTTAAATTCACATACGTTTCCCAATTGCTATGCTGTCCGTTCGCAAAAGGTGTTCAATTACGCCGGATAATGTATCTATAAATTCCAATTTAAAAAAAATGCGCTCGGTTCTTTTCCTTTTAGAATGTTCGTTAAGAACATTGTTAAAAATCGGTAATGGTATAAAACAATGTCGACCTTGTTCACCAACCAGGTATAATATTATAAAATACTTATAGATAATTTTGCCGTCTAGGTAATACATTACAAAAACGGCATGTTACTATTCTATGAAAAGTAACAGGCGTTTTTTTTTATGCACAAATACGACCCACTTTTTACGGTAGTACCTTAGCAACAAGTGAAGCAATTTACAGATATTCAACAGGCAATCAACAGAACATAGTTTTTATTGACATATAAAATTGCATTTTGACATTTCTGGAAAGAGATTTAATCATGTTATGTTGTTGCTTGCGAATTTGAAACAAGTTGTAAACAAGAAAATTGTAATTTGTTCAAAATGATAAATAACATCAAACATTTAAATAAGTAATTATAAATTATGCTTACTTTTTTAATATCTTTTCCTACGAAAACAAAGAAACGTAGTTTTTGTTATGCAGAATTCGTACCAATTTATCCCATATTCACTTTTAATTTTTCTTCAAAATTTAAAGTCAGTTGAACAAGATTTTGTTTACGTTGTTTTTTGAAAATTTTAGTTGCCATTTTGTTTCGCCATCCTAAATTCTTACCACAACTTTACCGGTTTATCTCTATATCACACTTAATTTTTGCAGACAAATTAAAATTAATTTAATAAGTAGAATTTTCAAGCTCATTTTTTAAATATTTTATTAGGCCACTATTTTGTTTTGCTATCTTGGATTCATATCAAAATGTTGCGAGTTCATTCCTATGTAACACTTGATTTTTGTGAAAAAAATTGAGGTAAATTAGATAATTAGCTTTTTTAATAATATTTTTTTAGCATTGTATATTTAACAAAATATTACTAGTTCATCCCCATATGACCCTTAAATTTTGAGGTCAATCTAGCAAGTAGTTTTTAAGCTATGCCGCGAACTGATAGACAGACAGACAGACCGACAGATGGAACAACGGGTGATTTTTTTCACAATTACAACATTTTAGTTGGTCGCCATTTTGTTCTGCTATCTTAAATTAGTAACATAGTTTTACTAGTTGAGTCCTATATCACAATTAGTTATGGCATACAATGTGAAATCAATTCATCAAGGCTGAATTTTTAAATATTTTATTATGCCGATATTTTGTTCCGCCATCTACTCAATTTTACCAGTTGATTCCAACATAATACTCCATGTTTGTGCAAGAACAAGAAATCCTCATATAATAGAAGAACGAAAGAAGCAAGGTCGGAAGTCGTTGCATGTGTGGCATTTTAACAGGGGAACGAAATTTAAATTTATTACATAACGAGATAGAACACCATCTGGAGCAGCTTCCCATAAATACAAATAACACAGGATAACAAAATGAAAACAAAGATTTTTTCTATCAGCTCTAGTTTTTGAGATACAGGTTAATTGATATTTTTTTCTGATAAAGGACAACAAATAAAGAGATAAATATGTATTTAATCGTCAAAATAGAAATTTCCCAGAATCTAATTAATCAAATGGATACTTGGAATTGTCCCTGACCCAATGTTCCTATACTAGGAACTACTCAATACACTGCTCTTAATTACTTTTATACCTGTAATGGCCTATGACCCGATCCTTCTATACCTGCTTGGCTGTACTCGATTTAGTATATTACTGAGTTTTCCCAAGTAAAGTTGTGTTATCATTTTGTGTAAATTTTGGTCGTTTTGTAGTATCAAGACACTAAACTGAAACAATGGCATCCACAAGCAGACGTACCTGTGTAAACCATCCCCATGTTTTTTGTTATGTGTGTGGTGAATACACTTTGAAAGAGAGCAGAAAAACGATTTCTGACTTTGTGAAAAGAGCTTATCTTGCCTATTTTGGCGTTCATTTAGGAGATCAAGATAAATCTTGGGCTCCACATTTCATTGCGACAGTGGACAACTGGAAAGAGGAAGTTTGGTGTACGAATGGTTTGGAGAGAACCGCGAAACCATCATGACGACTGCTATTTTTGTCTCGTTAACGTTAAAGGCATAAATAGAAACAATAGACATAAATGGACATATCCTGATCTAGATTCTGCAAAAGGCCTGTAGCGCATTAGGAAGAAATACCCGTTCCATCATTCAGCAGTCTTCCCGAACTGACAGAAGATGATACAGAAACATAATAATAATAATAAAGACGTTTATTAATCTTATAGTACAACTCTCAGTACACTAATGCATGGAAAACAAATAGCTTATACTATAATGATCAATCAAGGTCGTTTATGCAGCTTTCCAGATAACAGAATCTAGGTGCTGTTGTGACCCAAAAAAAAGAATAATAACAAAAAATATATATATAAAAAAATATACACACACATAATACAACAATGTAATAATTTTATACTAAAAATGTAATCTACTTTTGGAAGATGAACAAATCCTTAAAAAACATGACTTTATAAACAGCACAAGCAAAAAACTAAAGATATTTAAAGATATCAAGACTTTGATTTTTTGAAATAAAAATTATCTAATTGGTCAGTTAGGGAGACCAATTCCAGAAATATATTAATAATACAATAGAAAAACTAATGCAACAAGAAAATAAAAAATGCAGGTGGTAAGAGGTGTGATAGGGATGTGAGATCAAAAGATTTAGGAAAATGAATTGCGCGCATGCAGATCAACATAATAAAATTTTTTTTTAAGTTTTTCCTAAAGGAAAAACACGTTGGAGAAAATTCAAATATCTGAAACCTATTTATGATATTAGCAATTCTATATGAAAACGATTTTTTGAAAAGTTCTTTATGATGTTTTGGAATGGTTAGTAGACTGCGTACACGGAGGTCCCTATTATGAACATTAAAACGAAATTGTATCCTTTCTGCAAGATCAGCCGGTCTATTAAATTTTAAGAGTAAGTCATTGTTAATCAAGACGTTGGCTAGTCCGGCATCTTTAGGATCAAATGATAAATGCAACTGTGTGTCATCTGCGTACATATGGTAATCACAACTCTGCAGGCTCTTAAAAAAAATTGGCAGTATAAATAGAATATAGGAGGGGACCCAATATACTTCCCTGAGGCACCCCTCGGGTAACATTCAATGTCTCAGATTGTATATTATCCAGCATCACATACTGTGAGCGGTTTTTTAAAAATGATTTAATCAAATTATAAGAATCGACTCCGAAGCCTACATGCTCTAAAACAGCTAGAAGAATGTCATGATTTAACATATCAAACGCTTTAGTGTAGTCTAGTAAAATCAAAACTGTTGCTTTGTTATTATCAAGGGCTTTTATAATTTCAACTAAAGCTGTATTACAGCTGTAGCCAGCACGAAATCCAGACTGTTTAGGAGGTAAAATATTATTTATAGTTATGTAAGCAGAAATTTGTTTCTCTAAAATCCTTTCAAGGATTTTAGAAAAAGTTGGCAAGACAGAAATGGATCGCAGTTGAGAAACATCGGAAGGGTTACTGACCTTAGGAAGTGGCAATACCAAGGCGTGTTTCCATTTATCCGGAAAATATGTTTTTTCTATACAGCTGTTTATTACGTGTGTTACGTATGGAACAATATAAGGGCAACATAGAAGTATAAGGGTTATATTTAATTTATCATTTCCTATTGCCTTGGATTTAATAGTTTTTAAAATATTAAGCACTTCAGCTTCCGTAACATAAGAAAAGTCAAACGTATTTTCTGTTAATTTATCATTTTTGTAAAAATTTAAAAGATTTTGATTAGGTAAAGGGGCTGTATTACTTCCCTCGGTAAAGTATCTATTAAGTTCATTGGGGTTTTTTAAAGATTCGGGTATATGCGCTGATTTCTTCTTAGATATATTAATCTTTTTCAATTCGCTCCATTTTTCCCTTTGTGAAGCAGTTTGAAATTTGTAATTTAAATATGCTTTCTTCTCCCATCGTATTGAAGCGGTGACCAAATTACGTAATTCTTTATAATTTTCATAATGCGCGGGCAATTTAGTGACTCTAAATTTATTAAGTGCTTTATTACGCAATCGTATCATCAGTCTTATATTTTCTGTGATCCACGGACAATATGGCTTTTTCTTTGACTTAACATTTTTAACAGGGGCATGCAAATCAAACAAATTCAAAATATTGGAACTTAAAAAATTAACTTTTTCATCAATATCCCCAAAATAGAAAATACGCTGCCACGGAATAATGCGCAGGTCATTCTGAAACAAATCAAAATGAATGTGTTTTAAAGGCCTGTAGGTAAAGTTATAACAAGGAAGAGTTTCAGTTTTAAGACTTAGATTGCAATATATTAGCTGATGAAAGGAAATTTGAGGATCTTTAGTACCAGCGTCAAGGACATCATTCCCATTGTAAAATAATAAATCAATAAGTGACTCAGAAAACAGGGTTATGCGAGTCGGAACGTTTATCAGTTGTTTGAGGTTAAACGTTTCCATTAAATTATTCAATTTAACAGTTTTATTGGCCATGAAATTATTATTAGCAACTCCGCAGTGTTTCAATCAAGAAGAACTAAACGATCTTATAAGAGACCTGAATCTCTCAAAGGAATTGGCTGAATTACTAGCATCCAGATTAAAAGAAAAAAATCTACGTTGTCCAGGTACTAATATTACATTTTATCGTAAAAGAGATAAGGATCTGCTGCCTTTTTTCGCTCAGGAAAAGGACTTGGTATTCTGTAACAATCTAAAAGGGCTCTTAGAAAAAATGGGTTTGCCTGAATATACTCCAGATGATTTTTTATTGACAGTTCAAAACGTAGTTTAAAATATGTTCTTTTACATAACGGTAATAAATATGGCTCAATTTCTATTGGTCATTCTACTACCATGAAGGAAGAATATGAAACAATTGCATTAGTTTTGAGGAAAATTAAATACGAAGAACATCAGTAGGCAATTTGTGTTGATTTAAAAATGGTTAACTTTCTCCTTGGACAGCAGAGTGATTATACAAAATATCCCTGTTTTTTGTGCCTTTGGGACAGCAGAGCTAAATATGAGCACTGGGTTAACAAAAATTGGCCTTCAAGAGATGTCATGATTCAAGGAAAACAAAACGTGATCAACGAACCTTTGGTTTCAAGAGAAAAAATCTTACTTTCGCCCTTACATATCAAGCTAGACCTAATGAAGCAATTTGTGAAGGCTTTAAATCGAGATGGAAATTGTTTTGGGTATTTGTCACGTAAATTTCCTGGCATTAGCACGGAAAAACTAAAAGCTGATATATTTGATGGTCCTCAAATAAGGCAACTTGTTAAAGATCCACAATTCACCACATCAATGAACGAGACTGAATCTAACGCTTCGTGTTTCATTTGTCATTTGTTCAAGTAGTACAAAATTTTCTTGGCAATCATAAAGCAGAGAATTAAGTAGAATTAGTGGAAACTATGCTTTCAAATTTTAATATTCTCGGCTGTAACATGAGTATAAGATTTCACTACCTCCACACCTGATCGTTTTCCAGAAAACTTAGGTGATTGTAGTGAAGAACAGGGGGAAAGATTCCATCAGGATATTAAAACTATGGAAGATCGTTATCAAGGACGATGGGACAGCCACATGATGGCGGACTACTGATGGAGCCTTCAGCGAGACTGCCCTAGTAAACTCCATTCTAGAAAGTCGAATAAAAGAAAATTTTTAGGTGGTTAGTGACTAAAGTAATTATGTAAATTAAGTTTTTGCAATAAATACTTAAATCCATGTGTCTTTGTTTTTTTAACTGGCAATAGTAATATTATATTTTATAACAGTTATAACGTAAAATATATACACAATTTTTTTTTTAAACAAGATCTGATAGACAAAATCTGAGAACTTTTTTACATTCTGCATCCAAAAATTACCCAAGAACAGTTAAAAAATCGCAGGCACCAAAATGTGTCTTGGCCTGTGAATCAAATAATTTGGCACCGACATTAAAATATGTGATGCATGTTTTTGTTTTGTTAATTATTAGTTTGTATGCATTATAAATACACGGTGCATTTGTCATATGTGGCATCTTTAAAGCCGAATAAGTCAAAACTACTGTTCCGAATATAGACATATTATATATTTTTGAAAAGTGGAGAATAAAGAGAATTCAAAAATGTCAAAAAATACCCATTTAAAATAACAAAGTTGATAGTGATTTCCTGATGAATTGGATAAGCAGTTTTTTAATTATGATTTTTTTTTACATTTTACTAGGCCGCCATTTTGTTTCATCAAATTGGATTTTTACCAAAATATTACCAGGTTATCCCCATATGATCCTTAATTTTTGATCAAAATTTGAAGTCAATCGGGTAAGTAGTTTTTAAGCTATGCCGCGAACTGATAGACAGACCGACAGACAGACCGACGGAATTGATAAAACATATTTTTTGGGGGTATGCAAAACCTGAGAGGGTGATCTTTCTCACGATTACAAACATTTTATTTGGCCACCATTTTGTTCGGCAATTTTGAATTAGTATCCCCATTTTACTAGTTGATTCCAACATAACACTTTGATGATTGTGCAAAATTTAAGGTAAATTGGATAAGTTGTTTTTTAATTATAGTTTTTTTAACGTTTTACTAGGCCGCCATTTTGTTTCGTTATATTGGATTTTTACCAAAAATATTACCAGGTTATCCTCATATGACCTTTAATTTTTAATCAAAATTTTAAGTCAATCGGGTAAATAGTCTTTAAGCTATGCCGCGAACTGACATACAGACGGACCGAAGGAATTGGTAAAACATATTTTTTGGCATCTAGAGACGCTAAAACGTTAAGATATGTAAAATATGAGAGGGTGATCTTTTAATGATCACAAGCATTTTATTTGGACGCCATTTTGAATTGGTACCACAATTTTACTAGTTGATCCCTCTACCACAGCCATGTCCAACTCAAAGTCACTGGTGGGCCAAAAGCATGAAGACCATCGACTAGGTGGGCCGCAAAACCTATCAAATTTCCAATAAAAAAGACATTACCAAAAACTACAAACATTAAATTCTTTTGCCAGATGTTTGACATATTTTGTCTTTTATTAATTATTTATTTTAATTAATTTATTAATTGAATAAATAGAACTAAGGTCTTCGATATCAGCTCTCTTATTTAACGAATTAGGATTCAGAAATATTTCCACCATTTCCAGAAACAGTCTCTTGTTATAATTAGTTTCCTTACATAATATTTGGGTATCATTAAAGTTGAATAAGTGCCCTAATTGATTTGTGTGTTCTGAAAGTGCACAAGTATTTTTCATTAATCTACAGTCGCTTTTATGCGAAGTTATTCTGTCTTTTAGGACCCTAGAGGTTTGGCCTATGTAAATACCCTCACACTCTGAACAAGGAATACTGTATACAATGTTTGATGTTTTTTGTATTTCATCCCTATCTTTTAATTTTGTAAAAGTGTTGCCTACTATTTTATTATGTTTAAAGGCGATTTTAATTGAAGGATCATACTTGAACAACTTAGTTATTTTTGTTGAAATTTCTTTTATGTAAGGTAACGAAAAATAGTATCTCGGTCTATTTTGAGAATCGAAGGCACTGATGTTGGGACTTATTCCATCATTTCTCTCTCTAGGGTTGATTATTGGAGCTGTGTTATATAATAGTTTTTTTAATAACTTTTGTGGATATGAATTCTTGAGGAGAATATCATACAATCTTTTTAAGTTTTTTCTAAGTAGACTAGGGTGAGAAATCCTTTCAATACGTGTTTTTAGAGCCAATACTAGATTGATCTTTATTTTTTTGGGGTGGTTGGAGTGCCTTCGATTCTCAAAATAGACCGAGGTACTATTTTTCGTTACCTTACATAAAAGAAATTTCAACAAAAATAACTAAGTTGTTCAAGTATGACCCTTCAACTAAAATCGCCTTTAAACATAATAAAATAGTAGGCAACACTTTTACAAAATTGAAAGATAGGGATGAAATACAAAAAACATCAAACATTGTATACAGTATTCCTTGTTCAGAGTGTGAGGGTATTTACATAGGCCAAACCTCTAGGGTCCTAAAAGACAGAATAACTTCGCATAAAAGCGAATGTAGATTAATGAAAAATACCTGTGCACTTTCAGAACACACAAATCAATCAGGGCACTTATTCAACTTTAATGATACCCAAATATTATGTAAGGAAACTAATTATAACAAAAGACTGTTTTTGGAAATGGTGGAAATATTTCTGAATCCTAATTCGTTAAATAAGAGAGCTGATATCGAAGACCTTAGTTCTATTTATTCAAATTTACTTAATCTGAACAATTATACGAACAACAATAATAGTTTAAATAACACAGAATTTTCCTTTTAAAAAATATAAGTATTTGTACGTATTATGTCCATATACCTTTCTATAGTCAGTCTCTTCAATTCGAGTAGTTTGTCGTAGGCATAAATTCGACTTTTAATTTATACTTGTTCTGGTTTGATTAAGATATTTCTCAGCTACTGATTTTTCTTTGTATCTGGATGTATATCGATGTGATTACATAGCTAAATCCTAGATCTGTGTTTCAATCATCCTGACAGAACGTACTATAACATTCTTTACATGTCAAAAAAACCTACATAAGAAATTTACTTGCTTCGTATTTCAATATAAAAATATATGGAGAACAGGAATTCCTGCCAGTATGTAAAATCTAATTTTAATGTTAAGGTCAAAGTGTGTTTGTTTTTCGCAAGAAGTTATCGATACTAATTGCAAAGCAGTGAAGACAATTTTCTACTTTTTTTTTTTTTTTTCTAAAAATCCTCAATTTCTAATTAATGTGCATACAGAGATAAAAAAACAAATTTCTTCTCATATTGCAGCCCTGTAGAAGGTAATATTCATTACCGAAAGCCTGGCGTAGCTTAAAAGCAATTTAAATATAGCCCTAAATTAGGACCGATACCCCAATAATTAGGTTACTTGTTATATATATATATATATATATATATATATATATATATATATATATATATATATATATATATATATATATATATATATATATATATATATATATATATATATATATATATATATATATATATATATATATATATATATATATAAATATATATATACAGGGTATAAAACGTACCGCAAGGCATAACGGCCAGGGTAATTTTTTTTTCAAAAAAATCCAAAAACCCGTCAATTTTGTTTGTGAGGGGGACAACTTTTGCCCTTAAAATGATCGCAAAATTTTCAACCCTCTAAGCGGGGGTGTCATCCCCCAAACTTTTGCAAATGGGAAGAGGGGTCAAGTGGTACCGCAATGAAAACGTTTCTATTCTCTATACATTCCCGCTTTGGTTTTGAAAATCGGTCAAGTCATTTAGAAAATATGAAGGATTGAATTTAAAATGTTTATTTACAAATTATCAGAGTAAATGATAAGGATAAATTCCTTCGACCAATTCGCTATTTTTGTCCTGTTATTTTAGATGTTTACTGCTGATTTTAGTGATTTGACATGCCACAACGATCAGGTGCGGTAGTTGCTAGATAGCTGTTCTGTAACTTGTGCGTTTAAATTTCTCAATATCATTAAATTTTTTATCAATAATTATGGTGTACTCACTTGCAGAAAAAGTGGAAATAATCGAACTTTATTTTAAAAATAATGAATGTGGCAATCGGGTTGCGCAGATATTTAATGAACGACATCCTGAAAAACACCTTTCCGGCAAAATTGTTCGCGAGTTAGTAGCAAAATTTCGCGAAACTGGATCCCTTATGAATAAAAAGAGGCAGATGGAAAATCCTGTAGTAAATGAAGCTATGGAGGTCTTTGTATTGGGCCAAGTTGCCATGGATAGTACGATGAGTACAAGAAAATTAGCCAATGAGACCGGCGTGAATCCTACAAGTGTCCAAAGAATATTGAAAAAGAACCATTTCCATATAAAATTCAGTTGGTACAATCAACGAAGACGATTTTGACCGCCGCTGAATTTTGTGAAACTATTAGTGAACGAGTGGCCAATAATAATAATTTTCTATTCAATGTGTGTTTTTCGGATGAGTGCACTTTCTTTTTGAACGGTGTAGTTAATCGGCATAACTGTCGGTACTGGGCTGAGAACAACCCCAGGGTATTTCACGAGGTGCACACACAACATCCTCAGAAATTGAACGTATGGGCTGGTATTTTTGGAAATTCTATTGTGGGTCCTTTTTTTCTTCCTGGAACTCTAACAGGTGATATGTACTTAGATTTACTGGAAAATACCATCGACCCAGCCCTAACTGACATCATCGAAAATAATCCTGGATACGTTGAAGCAGAACTGATATTTCAACAAGACGGTGCACCTCCACATTACTCTCAAAATATGCGTAATTATTTAAACACTAACTTTCCCGGGCGGTGGATAGAACGACTGTTGTTGTTGCGCTAATTGCGCTTACAACAACAGCACCATCCGGAAAACATAAATAACGACCAACGCCTGCGCAGATATAACCTTCGGCCCCGAAAGGGGTATAAAAAAGCGTTGCAGTCACCAACACTTCAGTCTCTATTCGGACGCGAGAAAGAAAGCTTCGAAAATGCCAAATGTGATTTTGGCGAAACGTCAAAAAACTGTTCTTTTCAGAACGACAGTAGTGAACGGATGTACACCCGGAATGAAAACACATTGTATTTTTCCATCCGTGAAGGAGTAAAAATCAACACATATATATATATATATATATATATATATATATATATATATATATATATATATATATATATATATATATATATATATATATATATATATATATATATATATATATATATATATACATATATATATATATATATATATATATATATATATATATATATATATATATATATTGTCGGTATATCATTTTTAATACAATATAACTGTGGAAATGTCAGACTGAAATTTAGCCATTAAAATTCCGTTATTGTCTCAAACGAGTAGTTTTCCAACACATTACTAAACATAAAATTATGTCGCATTAAATAAAACAAATAATAATTATGCAAAGAAATTCAAAAACGTACCTGTTCGATCCTATCAATAGTTTTACTAATGAGCAAGGCTTTGTTAATACAAGAGATTATTGTGTAACTTCAATTGCAGCCAATTTAATTTATTCTATTGAGTTTTAATTGCTCCATAACTGTTGGATTAAAGCTCTAGTTCTGGTGTTTATTACGATGATTAGTTTCGGTGGGTCAGATTGACTTTTCGCATATTAATTTAAGAGTAAATGGCTCTTCTAAATGTTAAGACCATCTTCTGAATTAGATTTACTTATGTAATTTTATTTATTTCAGTTCCTTTATTGTTGCGGAAGAACCGTTTATTAAGTAAATCGAGTCGTAGTGTAGGTCGATGATTTGTAACTTAAAACATTCATAAAAAAAGTAAAAGCTCAGTTGGATAAGGAGTGTTACGATAGCGGATCATTAGTTTCTGTTCCCTTAATATTTAGCAAGAATAAACATTAAAAATATATCTTATGTAGTTTTTCTTGAAGTTTAGTTGATTTTTATTTATCTTGTTTGAAACAAGAACTAATTGTAAATTTCCAGCGGGGCAGCCAGAACGATACTACATTTTAATATGTATTTCAAAGATAACTAAAACCCCGAAAAATAAACATCTACTCATTAATATATTACCTTTATCAAAATAAAAAATACGAAATATACAGGGTGTTAGGTGTTTAACAATAAATATTTTACACCAGAAAATTCTAAAATGGGTCCATAGGAATATATTTACTTAAAAGAGAAGAATTTGACAAAACACGTGGTGTTAGGGGTTTGACTACAAATATTTGAATACGTGATAGTTTGGAACATTTTGATTAAAAAATGCTTAAGTAACATAGGGTCAATTCCTTAACGCTCCTGGGAAAAAAGGCCTTAAAGTTGTATTTTGTTTTATTAATTTTTAAGCACATTTTTAAATCACATTTATTAATTTTATTAAGTAAAACAATTAATTATATGATTTTCTACAAAAAGCCTACACATTTTTTCTTAGTAAAATATCTGAACGACAGAAATTTAAAAAATAAAAACGAATAAATTGTTTTATTTTGTCATAGAATGCTTATTTAAAAACGGCAACACTGCCCACCGTAGAGAAACGAGCAGGCTTCAACGAACATAACAATTCGGAAACATATTAGTTGCAGTTGTTTTGTTTTTTAGCTCTTTCACTTTAATTTTTTGCAGCATGAGACAATTTTATACGGTTTTAATACGTAGTCGGGATTTAAAAACTCTTTGAAAATGTATTTATGGAGAGTGTAGATAGAATGCTCATTTGGCATCCCAAATATACCGGGAAAGATATCCTAACAGGAGGTGTACTAATGACAAAAGGTTTGTGACGGTTTTATAAAGAGATCGCGATACGAGAAGTGTAAACGTCAGTCAAATTAATCGAGGGACTGAAAGGCAAATAACGCTCGAAAACGAGGAACATATTTTAGCTCTAGTGGAGGCAAACCCTAGTTTGAGCACTCGGGAAATCTCGCGACAAGTTGGATTTTCTAATTGGACTATTCATCGTACCCTTTGTGAAAACCTTCTGTACTCTTATCATGTGTAGCGAGTACAGGGTGTTCCAGCGAGGACTGAACAGAGACCTATTTTCGACCTTCCTTGTATTTTGGAAAAATTCAAAATAGCCAATCGATGTATTTTTTCTTGTAGAATACAAAAATGTCATCGAAAAAATATTTGAACCAGAAACAAAAGAGTTACGCTATGCATCAGGTGTTTTTTAAATGGAATGTATCGTTTTTTATACGATTTTTGGAAAGAGTGATTTTTTTTATGTCCGTTCTGATTAAAAGATTTGATTTTGCGTTAGCTGTTTATATTACATTTTAATGTTTTACAAACTAAAATTTTAGCTTCACCTGTTTAAAATATACGATACGTTGGTATAGGTGATCAAGGTAAAATGACGTTTGAATGCTTTGTCAATAAAAATTGACATTATTTTAATTATTGTCGAAGTCTTCACCTAAAAAATATATATTTGACTCTGATCGAAATGAAATACTCTTTGGACGAGAGACTACAGATTGTTATGCTATTTTACAAGTGCCAAGAAAATGCAAGAGAAGCAAGAAGAAGATTTATTGCAAATTTTCATAGAAATATATCCATCAATACAATTCTAAGGATAAAAAACCTATTTGAGGAAAATAAAACTTTACATGATAGAAAAAGAAATTCAATAAAAAATAATTATTAAACAATAAAATAAAACTACTAATAACATAAGTTTTCAATGTGACCGCCGTTTTTCTCGAAACAACATCGATAACCCCTTTGTAGCCTTTCTAAACTTGCTGTTACAATATGATTTTTCTGGTTAAGGTGGTTTATTTCATCGACAATTTTTCCCATGATCTCTTGAATATTTTCGTTTCGTTGTCTGTATACGACGTTCTTCAAATGGCCCCAAAGAAATGTATCCAAAACTGAGAGGTCGGGGCTATTGGGCGGCCAAGCATATGTTCCATTTCGCCCTATCCATTCGTTATGGCGCCGATTTAAAAGTTGAACCACATCATGCACGGCATGAGGAGGCGCCCCATCATGTTGCCAAATTAAATTCTGATATTCTGCCAATGGTAAGTCTTCCAAAAAATTTCCAATTTCGTTTTCTAAAAACTCATAACATCTGTGCCCATTTAAAGTCCCGTTAAAAAATATTGGTCCCAAAATTTTATTGTTTTTTATCCCACACCAAACATGAATAGAATTCCTCCCTTGAAATTTAATAGTCTGGAACTTTTTTGGATTTTCAACGGCCCAGTGGTGACTATTATGTCTGTTGAATACTCCCGATGTTGTGAAAGTAGCTTCGTCGGTCCACACAATATTTTTGAATAAATCAGGGTCTTCGTTTTCTTGCCGAATTACCATTTGAGAAACAAATTGGAAGCGAAGTTCTTTTTGTGCCGGTGTTAGGTGCTGAAGTGGAAGGATACGAACAGGCCTAAATTTATGAATTTTCAGAGTCCCGTGAACAGTCCCTCGGGTAACTCTTCTGCGCCTTACACCGCCACCGTACTGAACTTCCCGAACTGCATCCGAAATAGATTTGGTTGGATTAACTTGAAAATAATTTATAATGGCCTGGTCTCGATTTCTTCTTCTTTGTATATTTCTTTTTCTATCATGTAAAGTTTTATTTTCCTCAAATAGGTTTTTTATCCTTAGAATTGTATTGATGGATATATTTCTATGAAAATTTGCAATAAATCTTCTTCTTGCTTCTCTTGCATTTTCTTGGCACTTGTAAAATAGCATAACAATCTGTAGTCTCTCGTCCAAAGAGTATTTCATTTCGATCAGAGTCAAATATATATTTTTTAGGTGAAGACTTCGACAATAATTAAAATAATGTCAATTTTTATTGACAAAGCATTCAAACGTCATTTTACCTTGATCACCTATACCAACCTATCGTATATTTTAAACAGGTGAAGTTAAAATTTTAGTTTGTAAAACATTAAAATGTAATATAAACAGCTATCGCAAAATCAAATCTTTTAATCAGAACGGACATAAAAAAAATCACTCTTTCCAAAAATCGTATAAAAAACGATACATTCCATTTAAAAAACACCTGATGCATAGCGTAACTCTTTTGTTTCTGGTTCAAATATTTTTTCGATGATATTTTTGGATTCTACAAGAAAAAATACATCGAGTGCCTATTTTGAATTTTTCCAAAATACAAGGAAGGTCGAAAATAGGTCCCTGTTCAGTCCTCGCTGGAACACCCTGTACAGAGGAGTTTAGAGGACTTACCCCGAAGAAGAGAATTTTGCCCGTGATTTCTACAAACAAAACCAAGAACACGAAAATTTTACTTCAAACATACTGATAAGCGATGAATGTTGTTTTACAAAAGATAGAATTTTAAATAATCATAGAACACACACAATTCAACAAGACCGATTTCAATACCGGTTTTTAATAAATATTTGGGCTGGAATAATTCACAATCGGTTAATCGGACCTCTAGAACTACCAAGGGGTTTAACAGGAGAGTTATACCTCCAATTTTTAACTAATGACTTGCCCACTCTTTTAAAAGATATTCCTTTAGCTTAGAATGTGTTATAACATCTGGATAGTAGGTGGATAGGTCGAAATGCCCTAGAACCTAGAAAGTGGCCTCCGAGGTCACCAGACCTAAACCCCCTTGATTTTCATTTTTGAGGCCACATGAAAACATTAGTCTATAATAGGATTAAAATTGAAAATGAAGATGACCTTAGAAGTCGGATTTTTGCTGAATCCGAACAAATTAGACAAAGACCTAACGTTCTTGAATCTGTTCAAGAAAATTGGCTTCGCCGTATTCGTGCGTTTTAATAACTTAATCTTGATACACGCCGATATTATGTTAACAAACCAAAATTTCTTAAAAAATTAGTTCATACATTCCAAAAATTTAATCAAACTAAATAAATGGATCGTTTTCAAACCTACGGGTTTTTGATACCTCTTTGTTGACAAAACACTTGTGTTGAGATTGTCATCACATCGACGTCCCCGCAAATTTCAATTTTACCATGTCTTGGAATTAGTTGAAACCTTCTCCAAAAATAAACATTTTAAAATTAAATATCTCGAAACCCCTTCGAATTGACCGATGATTTATAAGAATGTGTTGTTTTAAATAGTTTATACTATGTTAAAGTATTTGTAGTCAAACCCTTAATACCATGTAGAAGTTATCTAAACAAACAAAAAAAAAATAACTCTACGAGAGCCTAAGAATGCGCGTGGCGGACTGATGCAATGCGCGCGAAGTACCCAACGAGGATGGTTGACGTTGGAATAGATGCAAGATATCGACGTTACAAAAACATATTTTTCTTTCGTCTATATTGGAGTCTATAGTGTAACAGTTCAATCGCACTCTTTTAATTACCAACTGCCAATATATACAATACAAAACAAAACTAAAACTTTAGTCGTGAAAAAATCACCCTTCCAGGTCTATACATTTAAGGGTTTACGTTTTAGGATCCCTAGATGCCAAAAAACATGCTTACTCAATTCCATGAATATGTCTATCTGTCAGTATGTCTGTCTGTTGACTTGTTTCCCTATCTCACATGTTCGTGACATAACTAAAAAACTACTTACTTGACTGACTTCAAATTTTGGTCAAAAATTAACGGTGATATGGGGATGACCTGCTAACATTTTGGTAAAAACCCAATATGATGGAACAAAATGGTAACATTGTAAAAAGTTAAAAATATATTACTAAAGAAGTACTCGCCCAGTTTACTTCAAATTTTGCACAAAAATCAAGTATAACGTAGGAATAAAGTGATAAAATTTTGATACGAATCCATTATGGTGAAACAAAATGGCGGCTTAATAAAATGTTTAAATTCTACTTATTAGAATGTTTGCAGAATTTGAGAATTTTGAGATGAGGGGGAAGCAATGAGGACAACATACAGACTCCATCATGTTACCAACAGCACGAGTCACATGGAATCATCCATCATGCTGAAAGTTGTGAAAAACCACTACATGTTGGGAATACCATCGGACCTGCTACCAAAACTGTTAGAGCACACCAGCCCTACTCCGTGATCTTCCCAGGGAGAGAAGAGTGGGATCAGAATAAATCTGTTCTACCTAAAGGAGGGCTGTGCCTTTTCACGGACTGCTCCAAAACCAATAAAGGTGTAGGAGCTGGAATATATGGGTTGATCCGTCAGTAAGCCTGGGAAATAACACCTCAATATTCTAAGCAGAAGTCCATGCTATCAAATTGCGTGTAAGAATGTTGCAGGATCAACAAACAACACATAAAACGATAAAAATATTCTAGGATAGTCAAGCGGCACTTAAAGCGAGTCATTGAACATCCAAAACAGTCTGGAACTGCCAAAAGGCACTTGCTGGCCTGGGGAGCGACAATAAAATCGCTCTTATCTGGATACCAGGACATGCAGGTTTGAAGGGAAATGAGTCTGCGAACTTTCTAGCAAAGAAAGGAGCAGCGACGAGATTCGTGGGACCTGAACCAGCTTTAGGAGTATCCCACGGTTGAGGAAAAAGCTAATCTCTATTGGCTTGGACTGTCGGACCTGTCCCATGCAAAGGCATTTATCCCCCTTCCTATGAAGAAGAGGATAACAGAAAGGCTGTTAAATATGAACAGAATTAAGCTCAAAGCAGCAGTAGGCCTTTGCACTGGCTTTTGTGGTCTAAGACATCACATGCACAGGATGGGGCTTGAAGACGCAACAAGTGCCGCCTATGTATATTATTGAGGATGACGAGACAGCCAGACATGTGCTATGTGAATGCCTGGCAGCTGCCAGGATCAGGTTCTTTTTTTTCGGTAGAGATATCCTGCTGCCCGAGGACTTGAAGAATACCTCCCCAAAGGCAATAATAAGACTCATTGAGGACTTAGAGTCCACAGAGTCGCAGTGGAGGGTCGGTTTGATCCACTCACTTTTAACCTAACCGAACCTAGAGATGACCTGGTAAAATGAAGAAACGAATTCAAGATAGCGACATAAAATAGTGGCCAAATAAAATAATGAAAATGAAAGATATTAACGAGGCAAAAATTATTATTATAGTTGACTGTACAAATGAAGCCATTTAGCGAGAAACACTTGTCTATAGATGGCCAAATATCACTGTATTTAGCCGTGGTCCCAAAAAAACCGCTTTTTAACTATATTTATATGTATATATATATATATATATATATATATATATATATATATATATATATATATATATATAGACTAAGTTAAGTATGCCGAAAAAGATTAGTATTTCAAACATTTAAAGTTTGTATATATGTATCCTCACAGAATTTTGGAATTAAAAATTATAATGGATAACACTAAACTCCTAAGGCAGTTACTTTATTTTGTTTTAGATAACTGATGAAGACCATAAAATGGTCGAAACGTTTTACAAAAATAAAATCATCCAACATCAATGATGTGTTATATTATGAACACCATTCCCAAGAAAGATTTTTTACAAGAATATATTTTACGTGTTCAAGAAACCCCACTTTTACTACACTGAACTCTCGAAGCAAAATATTTTGACATTTCTGTTACTTCCGGTTTGAGCGGAAGTGACGTCACCTTTGTTATCTTAAATGGGACACCCTGTATTTGTTAATTAATTTTGTTTCGTTCTTTAATTCTGAACATTTTTTATAACATACTTGTACTTTTATCTTTAACCGTTTTTGCGATAATTGAGATTAAATAAAAAATTGGAAGAAAAGATGGCACTAATTAAATGGCAATTTTTTAGAAACTACTAAACATAAAGAGACAAAAATTTGGTGAGTTGAAATATTAATATGACCCAACAAGATAAATGTCATATTATACATTTATTTTATACAGGGTGGCTCAAAAATCGTATCATGTTAACACATTTTCTTTTTGCAATAACTATGATTTTTCAAATGGAACACCCTGTATATTTTCTAAGTGTTGTTTTCTCTGTAGAATGCGTATTTCAAAAAGTTATAGTGTTACTATACCCATCTTCAGCGGTTTTTTAGATATTCAGGTTTTTATACTGGAACGTACTAAATATCCTAAAATTTGTAAAATTTAGTAGTTGGCTATGCATGATATGACAGGTTCTGGAAAAAGAAAAGTACAGTTGACTGTCAGAACAGTAACAAGCTTTGACCTTTTCTTCTCCTAATTTCAAAAATGGCAAATAATTATTCACATTCTGATATTCTTAATCTGTTTATTATTCATGGAGAATGTAATCGAATAGTGGCAAGAACATGTAGAACATTTAACAAACGATATCCCCAACTACCACCAATAAACGAAAGAAAATTTGGAAAATTTGAGGCTAATTTTAAAAACCATGGCGATATTAAAACCGAACGGATTCAGGTTAGTCCGATTAATGGAGATGAAGACAATACCATTAACGTTTTAGGATATTTTGAAGCTTACCCTCACGCTTCGATTTACAGTGCAGAAAGTGATTTGGGAATTTCCTATTCGTCTATTGAAAGAATTTTGAACAAAAACGGAATGCACAATTATAAGTTTGAAACAGCGCAATTTTTAAGAGAGGGAGATGCTATTCAGCGCGTTGAGTTTTGCGAGATGTTTTTAATAAAAATGCAAGGAGATCCCAGTTTTGTACAAAAAGTTATTTGGTCGGACGAGTCAAAATTTACACGAGAAGGAATTTTTAACAGAAGGAACTCTCATTTTTGGGCAAAAGAAAACCCACATTTTATAAAGGTTTTTAAGGATTTTAAGACAAATTTGGCTTCCATGTTTTTTGTATACTAATGGACAATAAGTTTCAGTATTGCATCTACGATGAAAATCTTAATTCAGAAAAGTATTCAGATATTTTTAACAATACTTTAGGGCCATTTTTAAATAATTTAACCCCTGACGTAAGGTCATTCTGCTGGTATCAATTGGATGGTGCACCGGCACATTGCACTCAACAAATTTCAACTTTGTTGTATAACTTATTCGATGACAGGTGGTTTAGACGAATGGGTCCTTGGTTATGGCCACCTCGGTCATATGATCTTACACCATTAGATTTTTATCTGTGGGGCACCATCAAGGAAAGGATTTATCAAACGCCAGTTACTTCCAAGGATGATTTAATAAATAGGGTACGCGTAGCTTTTCGAAACCTAGACGGTGAAGAAGTTACAAGAGCTACCACTCAGCATGTTGAAACATCTATTTTGAAATGTTTAGCGGCAAATGGAGAACATTTTCGATAAGTAACATTATTATCATCATTATTCATATTGATGTTTAAGAAAGTGTTTGGAATAATATTTATTTTTGTTATTGTTTTAATGGACGTATTAGTTTTAAGGCTTTTGTCCGTAATACTTATTGCCGCCAAACCCGTTTTTATGTTAATATTGTATCTAACTCTAACCTTTTCATTCTCTTTTTAAACTAACCTAAATTTGTTTGTTTAAAACCGTCAGCATTTTAAATTAACTTCAATTTTTCTGAATTTTCTTTCGTTTAGTGATGGTAGATAGGGATATTGTTAGTTAAATGTTGTACATGTTCTTGCTTCTATTCGATTGTATTTTTTATGAATAATAAACAGATTTAGAATATCAGAACGTGAGTAATTATAGGTCCTTTTTAATCAACGCAAATCTTCTGAATTTTCAATACCCTTTATTCACCTTATGATAACATGGTAATAAAGTAATGTCTACTTTCATAAACTGATCATAACGAAAGCAAAACTCGAAACGTTTTGTAAAATTTTGTAGTTGACTAAGTTGCTCTTCTGATAGTCAACGATAGTTTGTTTTGCTAAAACCTGTCATATCATAGCCAGCGACTAAATTTCACAAATTTTAGGATATTTAGTACGTTCCAGTATAAAAACCTGAATATCTAAAAAACCGTTGAAGATGGGTATTGGAACATTATAACTATTTGAAATAAGCATTCTGCAGAGAAACCATTACTTAGAAAATATACGGGGTGTTCCATTTAAAAAATCATAGTTATTGCAAAAAGAAAATGTGTTAACATGATACGATTTTTGAGCCACCCTGTATAAAATAAATGTATAATATGACATTTATCTTGTTGGTTCATATTAGTATTTCAACCCACCAAATTTTTGTCTCTTTATGTTTAGTAGTTTCTAAAAAATTGCCATTTAATTAGTGCCATCTTTTCTTCCAATTTTTTATTTAATCTCAATTATCTCAATAAAAAAATGTTCAGAATTAAACAACGAAACAAAATTAATTAATAAATACAGGGTGTCCCATTTAAAATAACAAAGGTGTTATGTTTTATGTTTCCAGTTGCACGAAATTTTCTGGCATTTTTACATACGGTAGAATTAGTTAATGGATTTCTGTTAGGATATTTGTCGTTAAAAATGTTACAAACATCTTGCAGGTTTCACATTCTATCCTCATAACCCAGTGTAATTAAAATTTCAATTCTTTGAGTTTCAGTTAAACGATACATTTTTGTAAATCAACAAAACTGACTATGTCAAACATATCGGATAACCTTTTGTGTGCAGTTATTTTGATAAAAGATAGTACTTTAAATTACGGATCCTACCCTTATATTCAATATTTGATATCGGTAAATGAATCCGTCCCAGATGATTAGCATCAGGATTATCAATAATGCCATCATTAAAGTCTTAATGGAAATCTGACTAACGTTTTAACTCATAAATCTTCTAATTTTTAGAGTTTCAAAAAGAGCTTTTTGTACGAATAAAACATATTATTTTTTCTCCAACCCCAAACCAGGACCTTTCATAAAAATTAAATTAACATTGACATCAGTTCGTTTGCGCACCAAGAAAATACACAGCCACCCTATTATATTAGATAAGTAGTCCTTACTTTTCGCAAATTTAAAAATTTTAGTTTGGAAACTTGACAACCTTCTAGAGGGCCACTAATAATGTGTAATAGGCAAACATCATTACTACCACGGGGTTTGAGCGCCTCTTTGCATGTTCTCTCCACTTTCTAAAGACTCAAAAAGTCACGTTTTGTAGAAGATTGTTATCCTCCTACCATTTGCTCCACTTTGCACCAGATTTCAGCTTTATGCGACATCCCTGAGGAGATAAATGGCGATGTTTATACATGATTAGGCACTGCCAGATCAGGACCGTGTCGTGTCAAGTTAAAAATATATTTCAGTCACATGTCAGGGTTAAAACGTCGTTTTGCACTTTTGCTGTACCAGCTACGAACTCTCAGGGGTGTGAAAACGCGAAATTTGTAGACTATTTGAGCACTTGAAATAAATAGATGCTTTATCTGTACTAATTTTTAGCCAGATCTTTCGGATATTTTGACTAAATCTACTAGACTATAAATGAACCTACCAATTCATAAACTTTTCTATTTCTAATTGTGTAATGCTTCATGTCGTTGGGAACTGGCCTTCTGAAAGAGCTTAACAGGAACCTATCAAGCCTCAGGCTTAATGGGCAGTATTTCAGACGTAATTTACAAATATTTAGTGTCTTATTGAAAATCGCATATTCTCTATAGATGTTCAAACATTTTCACATTTTCAACATTCTAAAAACTGTTACATATTTTAATTTAATACCGCAAATAAATTATCCCACTTAATTTCTTAAGAAGGCATTTAAATTTATAATGGATTTTGCGTCGGCTACACTGTTTACACTAAATTATACGTTTGATATTCTGTGTAATAGAAAACCACCATTAAAATATCAGCAGGGGGCGATTATGTATTTCTGCCTCGATTTCTGCAGGTGATCGACACTTCTTTTTGGGTTATTTACAAATTTATACAGGTGATAGTAGGAAGAAAAAATATTTAAATGTTACTCTGAGGAAAAAGTGTTCTAATCTAGATTATTAAAAATAAGGAATAAATATTATTTTGTTGACAGGTAACAAAATATCACTTTTTATAAAATGACTTTTTACCCGGGGAAAAAATGAGAACTTTTTTCCCGGATATATATACACATAAGTAAAGGTAGATATTTAATTTTAAATTATTTTATTATAAAAAAGTTACATTTCTTTTAAATCAAAATTACAATTATTAAAAGTGCAAACAGGAGGCAATCCTTTGCTACTGCTGGTCGAAGGACTATGTATTATTATACTTATTATATTTACATTTTATCCATGTGATTGTTGTTGTAAGTTAATATATATGTACCAATATGAATAATTCTCTAACAGAAGACCTGAAATATGAAGCTTGTTTTGTATCTAAACTCTGCTAACTTAACTGCATGTCATTTAATCAGCCGGCAAGCGCTGTTGCCAAAATAAATTTTCTTATTATTTTTTGATACGAATAATTTTTTTTGCATATAGATGGGTTGGTTCAAGTCAGAGTAGAAAGGAATTAGGTAGATTGGTACCGTGCTAGCATCAGGTTAGGCGCAGGAGCGCGGAGGCACCATCATTAAAGTCAAAATATTTAGGGTCAGTTTCATATTAAGTATTCAATCAGTTCAACATATATTATGGTTAGTAATTTTAGTATTATATAGTATATAATTAATAAAAATGCGGATTAGGTTAGGTAAGAATTGCCTTTAAAGAAAACGCGCGACCGCGCGCCAAAAAAATTCGGAGTCTACATTTTTTTAACAAAATCTATACTGTTAGGTGGATGTGTCCCGTTAGGGTTAGGTTAGCCCAGGTTCGTCGATAAAACCATCATTAAAGCCATCAAATCACTTGCTAAAATCATATCTGGAACATGCGCGCACTCTATAAGTGTCGTGATTAACGAAAGCAATTTAGGGTTCTGTGATTTATACCGAGTTAGGTTAGCACCAGGTTTGTTAATAAAACTACAAACTAACTAATAAAACCATTTTGTTAAAATTTAGGAATACTGTTCTTCGCAACGGTGCATATAATTTAGTTTCTGTATTTTGCCAAAAATTCATATTTGACAGTTTTATCATTGGAAAAGTAGTGATTTTTCTAAAGTTTGTTGGTTATTTATGAAAATTTTGTGATTTTGAAAAAAAAATGCTTCATTTACGCTTTTTTTTTTGTTTAAATGTAGTAAATTTAAGGTAAGCTTCCTAACAAAACCAAAAAAAGGTAAAACATCGAAACGTATTAAATTGTACCAGACCGACGGTACTTTCGCTGCTTCTACTAACTCAGGTGGAGTCAGAGAAAACTCGGAATCAGACATTTTTTAACTTTATATTATGCACAATAACTACTAAACAACCACTAAGTTCGCAATTTTTAAATCAAATCACATAAATCAATTGACAGATATTTGATTCCTTTTAAGGTTTTCTTAGCAACGCAGGTCTAACTGTCGCATAACAGCCTACCAGTTTGAAACTTTAAATTTCCCATCGATAATTTTACGACATCATTCAGTATTTTCGATATTAAATCGTCGTTTTTTCCGACACAGAAAAAATAGTGTATTATACACGGGAAAAATATTAAATTTTAGACCTAGGTTTTTTGTCAGGACAACCTCGAGCTAAAATCTTATATTTTTTTCCCTTGTATAATAAATAACTAAAATGTAAATGGGTCTCTATACAACATTGACATAATTGATTAATATTGAACATAACTATCTATTACTTAATGGAAATCTATTTTTTCTACGAGGGTGCGCGAAGTGATTATTTTGCGTGCACAAAGTTGAACTTTGCCCACGGAAACTCTTTGCGCACACTTTTTTATTCGCAGAATTATCATTTTTAAACAAGACTTTTAGATATTTTAATGTTTTCAGCATTAAATAATATTCATAAAATAAAGATTTATCGGGTTCTTTGTTACGCTGGTAGAGAATTTAGCCAAATTAACTCCATATTAGAATACCATAATTTGACAACTAATTAAACAACCTGTATCATTTCTTGTCAATGTCAAATAAGACAACAATATGTTCTCCTTGCCATCTTGCAATTTTGACAATTTCAGTCTTTTTGCTAAGTCAAAATACAAACATTTAATCATTTGAAAAATGCTTCAAAAAAAGTAATCCTGCTTAAAATGGATAGTTCGGATGAAGAAATACTAGAAGAGGTACTAAAAGCAGCGGAATTAGCCAATTTGGAGCTACTGCTAGTAAAATTAAAACAGAAGTACGTAAAGCAGTACGACTTGTTCGGGAAATGGTCCAAAGGAAAGGGTGTGAAAACGGTTAAAGAGGAGGTACTATTAGCTTATTTTCTTGAATTAAGCAAATAATTT
Source organism: Kuschelorhynchus macadamiae (assembly GCA_030620095.1). NCBI lineage: Eukaryota > Metazoa > Arthropoda > Insecta > Coleoptera > Curculionidae > Kuschelorhynchus > Kuschelorhynchus macadamiae. The sequence continues at coordinate 34,683 of JAUTXW010001327.1, read as the reverse complement.
AGACCAAATACTTTGTGGGCTGAATACTCAATGCTTAAGAGCGTTTTAAAAGTTAATGTAAATATAGATATAAGCAAATTCTACAAATTAACTACTCTTATCAAAAAACTAAATGCTGGCTTCAAACCAAAATAAAGCAGATATTTTTGCGAAAGAAGACATATCGGATTCCATGAATAAGGCGCCAGATAATATATATGCTGAAAGTTGCGACTATTTTTGGGCTTGCAGGCACCTGCTGAAGAGAGAAATTAGCAAAACTAACAACAGTTGACATTCAAGACAAGAGAAATTTAATTGTGGTCAAAATTCAGAATTCTAAAATGGAAAATCCAGAACATTTTACCTATATAATATCCGCAAAAGCATAACATACTACAAAATAAAAGCATACTACAAAATAATATAAAGTCTAATAGTTTACAAAAAAATCTTAAAACATTAAACAAGCTAAACAATATAAAATACAAACATAGTAAATACAAGTATGTGCAAAACAGTACAGCTGAAAAAAGAACATAAGAACCAGACAGATTAGGCAATAGGGTCAGCATAAAATTCGGCAAGTTTATAGTAGGCTTTGCCTAACAATACTTTTTTAAGACTTCTTTTAAATTGTTTTAATGACCCAATTGTTCTAAGGCTACTTGGCAAGTGGTTAAAAAGCTTTCTGTCCTCATAAATCAAAGAATTTTTAGTCAAAGCAGAAGTAGGCACTGGCAAAGGCAAATCCAAAGCTTGTCTGGTGTTTCGTTGGCCTGCAGGACGCTGTATATTTTCTTTGTATTTGAAAATTAGACATGCTGTTTCGAGAAAAAATAAAGAGCTAAGAGTTAGGATTTTTTGTGACAGAAAATGAGGTCTGCAGGATTCTCTTAGACCCACACCAGCAATAAAGCGAACAGCTTTCTTCTGCAGCACAAACAAGATGTTTAACAGATATTGACTACTAAAACCCCAGAATGGAATCCCATATCTGAGGTGTGATTCAAATAAGGCAAAGTAAACGGTATGCGCTACTGCCATTCCGAGTTCATTTCAGCCACAAGAGAGTTTCTTGCTCAAATTTAAAATGTGATCCTCGAAGCGTAAATTTGTATCAACAAAAACCCCCAAAAACCTTGTCACATGGCTGTCAAGGATTGTAATACTGTCCAACTGCAAGTTCTGCATGTCACACCTAAAACCAACAACATTAGTCTTTGTCAAATTGAAGGAAAGTCGGTTTGAATCACACCATCTTTTAACCTCCAGCAAGTCTTGAGTTATAATTTTCCTTAGCTGAGCAATCTCTTTATTATACCAAACAATCGAGGTGTCGTCCGCAAATAAAGTAAATTTTCCTGATATGTTAACTTTCACAAGATCATTAATATAAATTAAGAACAAGACAGGACCTAAAACAGACCCTTGCGGAACCCCACATTTATGTAATGACGAAGATCGCCCTTCGGAAGTAGTTACAGATTGGCTTCGACCTGAAAGGTATGAAGAAAACCACAACAGCGCGGAGCCCCTGAAACCATACAACTCGAGCTTAGACAGCAATATTCTGTGATCGACACAATCAAAAGCTTTTGAGAGATCACAGAAAACCGCTGCCACCGCCTCTCCGTGATTAATGTTAGTGTAGACACCCTCGAGAAAACCAAAAATTGCATGGTGCGCCCCTTTTACATGTGTATGTCTAAACTTGATACAAATATTATGTTTTTTTACAAAGGACACTTCATTAATTTTCATTTTGTTTTATAGATCATCATAACTTTTAAAGTATATCGAAATTAGGAAAGTGCGACAGTGATAGCGCTGATTCAGATTTATTAGGCTCTATAAATGTTTTTGAGAACATTCTAACCTAAGAATGTCCCCTTAACTTCTTTCTAACTATCTTCTATAAGGTCAACAATTTAATATAATATTTACATAGTAATTACTACAAATTGATTAGTGTTACAAGGTTTTTGACACCTGGCTATTATTTACTTTTCAGCGAAGTAAACAACAATTACATTAGTAATTTTGTTACGTACGTTAACTGAAAAAATCAGACATAGCTCTTACCCTTAAGGCCCGCTACATACTGTTTGTCCGTTTCATCCGTGCGGTTCGTAGAACAGCGCTTCCGCCTTTTGGGCCAATCATCAAAGTAGGCATACATCTGCAAACCATGCATCCGCATTAAATCTTTTGTTTTTTGTGTATTGTCTAGTCCAATGAAATCATACTTAACTGGAACGGATCTGTCCTACACAAACACTACTATTTCGAGGCAGGGGCAACAGATCTATTTTTAGGGTATACATCTATTATTATCGCATTAGACAACGTTATTAAGTTTAAAAATAATTTATTCATTACAAAATTCGAAAAACACTACCCTCCGTATTCACTAAAAAGGTTTAAGAGCTAGACTAGGTCTAGTTGCCATAATACTTAAAACTTTTAGTTCACCAGTTATGTTTCGCTTATGTCCCTGTCATTTTGTAATTATGATATTTAGAAAAATTATTTGTCCAATTGTTAAAAATGTCTTCTTAAATCTATAACTGTCAAGTTAGATCTGGTCTAAATTTAAACCTCTTTAGTGAATACGGGTGTACATTTTTAAGGGGCAAACTAATTGGAAACGTATTTCTGAATCAATATTTTCTAACAAGTAAGCCCATTAAGAAATCATGGTTCTTGGGATTAGACCGTGTCAAATTGGAATTACTATCCGACGTTTCGCCTTCGATTGCACGAGGCATCTTCACGGATCTTTACTCCACGCGATCTGAACACTGAATGAGCTCGAAGAGAAACAGGCGGGCTTTTATACCCGACTTGTGCTCGTCGAACCGTGACCCTGTGTTAAAATCGATTTCCACGTGTGATGTAGACTGTAACCCGTATCTCTATTGAAATTTTTTGTATGTTTAAATATTTCAAAAGATTCTCTAATGTTTCCTTAAGTCTAGTTGATATTGAGCGTCCTGTTTCTCCCACATACACTTCTCCAAAGGAGCAAGGAATTTTTTATACTCCTTCTGTTTGGAAAGGTACAAGATCTTTCGGGGATCGCAAGCATTGTCCAATCTTCTCATGTGTATTGAAGATTGTACGTATGTTGGACCGCCGAAGTAATCGTCCTATTTTGTCTGTAGTGCCATGTATGTAGGGAAGAACAACACTACCTAATGGTGGCTCTTTATCATTCTCCTTTGGCGGAGTTGGTTTACTATGTCTTTTAATTAAACGCATAATATCTTCAGTGCAATAGCCATTCCCTCTGAGAGCTTCGGTCAGTTCCGATGTTTCCGATGTTAAAGAATCTTGATCAAAAATCGAAATAGCTCTGAATACTAGTGAGTTAATAACCGATTTCTTTTGTGCTGGATGGTGATGAGAATTTGCGTTTAAGTATTTATTTTTATGCGTCGGTTTTCTATACACAGAATGTCTTATTGTACCATTTTCCTTCCTTTGAACATATACATCTAGAAACGGAATTGTTCCATTAGATTCAATTTCCATCGTGAATTTGATATTATAATGTTGCTGATTAAGGTGGTCCAGAAACATGAAGAGATTATCCTGTCCATGAGGCCAAAAAACAAAAGTATCATCTACATATCTAAACCAGTGCTTCGGTTTTAGTGGAGCGGATGCTAGAGCAATATCCTCAAAGGCTTTCATAAAGATATTCGCTACCACAGATGATAGAGGAGATCCCATAGCTGCCCCTAGTTTGTTCATAAAAAGTTCCTTGAAAAATGAAATAAGCAAATATAAGATAAGCTTCCACTAGGTCTATTAAGTTCTTACCAAGATTATTGTTATCCAGTCTGATATAAAGGAAATTGAGTCGTTGACAGGAACAGTGTAAAGTGATTCTACATAGAAACTGACCAACATATCTTCGGGATCCAACTGGATTGTCTTGAGTTTTTCCACGAAATGTGCAAAGTTTTTAATAAAAGAATCTGTTTTTCCAGTAAAAGGATTAAGAAAATTTGAAAGATATTTACCTAGTTTGTATGTGGGCGAGTCTATTGCACTGACGATCGGTCGAAGTGGTACGTTGTACTTGTGTATCTTCAGGAGACCGTAGAACCTGGGAGCTGCTTGGTTTTAATAATTTTTTCTCCGCTGGTGGTAGACTGGATGTGTTGATCAAATTGGTAATGCGTCTTTCTATTCTACTTGTGGGGTCTGCCTGCATAACTTTATAGGTGTTGTTGTCCAAAAGTTTAGTAACCTTTTTCACATATTCTGTTCTGTCCATGACTGTGGCGTTACCTTTATCTGCTGGAAGTACCAGAATGTTTGGGTCTGCGTTTAAGGTCCTCATTGCTGTTTTTTCGGCTGTGGAGAGGTTAGACTTCGGTGGTTTTAAGTTTTTAATGATCTTCGCTGTCTCATATCTGACTTTATCGGCTTGTTCCACTGGTAATCTTCTGATTGCTGCTTCAACAGAAGATACTATGTCTTCTATGGAATGGTGCTCGGTGCTATTGCGAAGTTTTGGTCCTTGGAAAGGACGGAAAGTTCTGCTTCGGTTAACGGCTTCGATGACAGGCCCCGTATCTCTATTGAAATTTTTTGTATGTTTAAATATTTCAATAGATTCTCTAACTTTACGTTTATAGAAACCTGGAACCGATGCTAAAACCTTGGTTTCCTTTACATTTATAAAAGTGCCAGTGTTATGCTGGTTAATCAGCAACATCATAATATCAAATTCAAGATGGAAATTGAATCTAATGGAATAATTCCCTTTCTAGATGTATGTGTTCAAAGGAAGGAAAATGGTACATTAGGCCATTCTGTGTATAGATATACAAATAGATACTTAAAAGCAAATTCTCATCACCATCCAGCACAAAAGAAAACGGTTATTAACTCATTAGTATTCAGAGCTATTTCGATTTCTGATCAAGATTCTTTAACATCGGAAACATCGAAACTGACCGAAGCTCTCAGAGGGAATGGCTATTGCACTGAAGATATTACGCGTTCAATTAAAAGACATAGTAAACCAACTCCGCCAAAGGAGAATGATAAAGAGCCACCATTAGGTAGTGTTGTTCTTCCATACATACATGGCACTACAGACAAAATAGGACGATTACTTCGGCGGTCCAACATACGTACAGTCTTCAATACACATAAGAAGATTGGACAATGCTTGCGATCCCCGAAAGATCTTGTACCTTTCCAAATAGAAGGAGTATATAAAATTCCTTGCTCCTGTGGAGAAGTGTATGTGGGAGAAACAGGACGCTCAATATCAACTAGACTTAAAGAACATGAACGATGTATTAAAAAGAAACAAATTGTTCAATCTGCTGTAGCTGAACACCAGCATAACACTGGCCATTTCATAAACGTAAAGGAAACTAAGGTTCTAGCATCGGTTCCAGGTTTTTATAAACGAAAAGTTAGAGAATCTATTGAAATATTTAAACATGAAAAAAATTTCAATAGAGATACGGGTTACGGTCTACATCACACGTGGAAATCGATCTTAACACAGGGTCACGGTTCGGCGAGCACAAGTCGGGTATAAAAGCTCGCCTGAATCTCTTCGAGCTCATTCTGTGTTCAGATCTCGTGGAGTAAAGATCCCTGAAGATGCCTCGTGCAATCGAAGGCGAAACGTCGGATAGTAATTCCAATTTGACACGGTCTAATCCCAAGAACCATGATTTCTTAATTGACCAAAGCCATGAAAGCTTCCGTTCTATGTTAAGTAAGCCCATTTTAAAAGTGAAAATCAACATTTTCTGACAAGAAGCCTTATTTTAAAATTGACAATCGTTACCATAGAGCTTTAGTGGGTTATTGACTTCCGTTCCTGTCAATAATTTAATGTTAATCTTCATTCAAATTTCTGCAAATATGAGAAGTCATTATTAATCTTCATAGGAAAATGGAACCGCTAGAACTGTTCCTAGAAAGCGACATCCCGAGAAAAACGCATCAGATCGTCGAATTGTTTGCACTTCTAAGGCAGACCCTTACAAATCAGCAGTTGATATTTGGAATGAAATTTTTGTTGAAAATCCAAGAAAATTTTGTGTTCGAAGTATTGGTAATCGTTTGAACGCTGCACAACTGTTTGGCAGGGCACCAAGGAAAAAGCCTCACCTTTCTGAAGTAAATCGAAGGAGCCATCAGATGAATCCAAGGTAAATAAATTTGGTTCTGATAGAAAACGTTTTGTTTAAAATCCACCAAATAAAGAACTTGACCCGCGCTACACCATAAAAACAGTGCTACTTGTATCATGATATGGGGCTGCTTTTCTTGGAGTGGTCCTCTTTATGGAATAACTGGTACTATGTATCAGTATGAATACATTAACCTACTGGAAAATGTGATGCAACCATATGCAGAAGAAAATTTATCAGTACTTTGGAAATTCCAACACGATAATGATTCAAAGCACTCTGCTAGGAGGGTGACTGTCTGGCTTCAGCATAATCGTGTAGATATTTAACAATGGCTATCTTGTAGTTCAGATCTTAATCCAATGGAAAAATCTTTGGATGATAGTTAAAAGGAAATTAGGTTCAAGAACTTTCTAAAATTTCGACGAAGTATTCGAGGTTTTGAGTGAAGCTTGGACCAGTATTCCACTAGACTTGTAGACGTCTAATCCAGTCCATGACTAGGAGGGGTTTAAAAGTAATTGAAGCCAATAGATATCCAACTAAATACTAGGTACTCGACTGAGACAAAAACTTATGAGTTGTTAGAAAATGTTGATTCAGAAATACTTTTCCAATTCGTTTGCCGCTTAAAAACATAGCGTTCTTTGAATTTTGTAACGAATAAATTATTTTTTAAAATTAATAAGCTTATTTAATGCGATAATAATAGCTATACACCCTAAAAATAGCAACAATGATTATAATATTCGAAATATCTTAAACCAATTTCATACTGGCAACGGTTCAGATTTTCGTAAGGTATCGTTTCCAATTAGTTTGCCATCACTGTATATATATATATATATATATATATATATATATATATATATATATATATACATATACCGGGTGTCAACGATATCGTTTTACACGATGTCATTCATTTGCTGTTTAGGTTAGGATATTTATATTTGGGTTAACGAAATATGTTATTAAGACACATATTTTTCATGTAAAAACAATTGAATATTACTGCCAGTTTTTCCGATATCAGAACCAAGTTAAGAATTTCAAATGGAACCCTGTATATTATTTTACATAGTTTGATAGAGCTTAGAATTACCTTTTCAATGACATATCACAAGTTATTTTTTTTTCAAAATGGCGGACCAGGAAGCGCTTTTTCAAAATTCAATAAGGCGGTCGTTTCCCGATACCGATGAAATTTTGTTTAACAAATTATTAAAATATTAAACAAAATGGGGTTTTCAATGGATTTTAATCAAATTTAAAATCAAATTTTTAATTTATCACAAAATGGGATAAGTTTAATTTTTTCTTTAAAATGTGAACTTTTTCTTAAATTTTCTCAAAGATTTTAAATAGAAAGTTGTATTTATTAAATATTAGTATTAAAGTATATCTTATTAGCTACACGAAACCGCATAACAAGCCGTATTTTTGCTTTTTGTTTCAGAAAATTGACAAAACCTTGCCGATACACATTTTTCCTAATACATAACATGAAACAAACACACATATTATTAATCAGAAAATCCTAGAATATTTTTTATTGTTTATTGATAAGTAATTTTGTATTATTTTGACATTTTGTGACTGTTGTCTTATTTTAGGAAAGCGAGAAAAAAATTACAAGTAGTATTAATTTTATTTTACCAGTAGATACGGTGCAGTAACATGAAAGATGACTTAACTAAGATAAGTAGGTCTTGGAAACAATTGCATTGCACGTCAAAAGTACTGTTTTGTATCGACATTTCTGATAACTTTCGTTACATTTTTACACTGAGAAAAACAAAAAACAAAAACAAAACCGCATAACAAACCGTATTTTTGCTTTGTGTTTGAGAAAAAATTGACGAAACTCTGCCGATATACATTTTTCGTAATACATAACATGAAACACACACACCCACACACACATATATATTATATATGTGTGTGTATGTGTATTATATTATATATATATATATATATATATATATATATTATATATAATCAGTAAATTTCGGAATATTTTTTATTGATAAGCAATTTTGTATTATTTTGACATTTTATGATTTTTGCTGTCTTATTTTAGGAAATCGAGAAAAATTCACAAGTAGTATTAATTTTATTTTACCGGTAGGCTTTCGGTTTTTCCGGAAATACCTAGACCTAAGTCAAGAAGTTTAAAAAGAACCCTGTATATTTTTTCACACAGTTTGATAGAACTTAGAATTCTCTTTACATTGACATATCACAAGTTGATTTTTTTTCGAAATGGAGGACCAGGAAGCTTTTGTTCAAAATTCAATATGGCGGCCATTTTCTAACACCGAAGATATTTTTGAATTATAGGTAGAAATAATAAACAAATATGGGGGTTTTTATTGGGTTTAATGCTAATTTAAAATCAAACTTTCACAATTAATACAAAAGTCACTCAATTAAATGTTCTATGCGCTGTCCGCCTTGTTCTTGGCATAGGGTAACTCTCTCAACATTTTCCGCGAGCAGGTTTCGTAAATGCTGTTCTGAGATACTCTCAACGACTCGTCTTATTCTATTTTCTAACATTTGCAACGATATTACAGGAGTTGCATACACTTTTTCTTTCAGATGACCCCATATAGAAAAATCAAGCGGGGTTAGGTCAGGCGACCTCGCTGGCCATCGAATTGGTCCATTGGTACCCAACCAGTTCTCACCAAATCGTTCATTCAAGTAATTTGCAACAATTCTTGAATTATGAGCAGGGGCGCCATCTTGTTGGTAAACTAAATCATCATTTTGCTGCAAATTATTTATAAAATGTTCAATTTCATTTTCGAGAAAGTCCAAATACATCTCGCCAGTTAAAGGCTGATGGAATAATATTGGACCAATAACGCTTAGTCCTACAACGCCTAACCAAACAATAACTCCAAAACGTTCCTGGAAGGCACCTTCTCTTACTAATCTTTGATTTTCCTTTGCCCAATAACGAAAATTATTTCTATTAAACATCCCTAGATTAGTAAACCTTGATTCGTCCGAAAAAATAATCTTATGATGAAACACAGGACTTATTCTATAATTATCTAAAAACCAATTGCAATAAATAAGTCGTCTTTGGAAGTCATTTTCAAATAGGTGGTGGTGAATTTGATACTTAAACGATTTAAACCCGTGTTTCTTTAAAATTTTTCTGGCGCTTTCATGTGCATGTGAATGAGCGTCACGATTCGGAAAGCGTTCCTGGTATAATCTCTCTGTGTCCCTTGAATTTTTGCGACATTCCCCATAAATAAGGAGCATGTCAATTTGATGTTCTCTTGAATAAACCATAATATTTATTTTTAAAACTAACTAGAACCACTTCTCAGTGTAAAAATGTAACGAAAGTTATCAGAAATGTCGATACAAAACAGTACTTTTGACGTTTCTGGTTAAATCTAATGAAAATTATAATGGCATCCCTATGCAATTGTTTCCAAGGCCGACTTATCTTAGTTTAGTCATCTTTCATGTTACTGCACCGTATCTACCGGTAAAATAAAATCAATACTACTTGTGATTTTTTCTCGCTTTCCTAAAATAAGACAACAGTCATAAAATGTCAAAATAATACAAAATTACTTATCAATAAACAATAAAAAATATTCCAGGATTTTCTGATTAATAATATGTGTGTGTTTGTTTCATGTTATGTATTAGGAAAAATGTATATCGGCAAGGTTTTGTCAATTTTTTCTGAAACAAAAAGCAAAAATACGGCTTGTTATGCGGTTTCGTGTAGCTAATAAGATATACTTTAAGACTAATATTTAATAAATACAACTTTCGATTTAAAATCTTTGAGAAAATTTAAGAAAAAGTTCACATTTTAGAGAAAAAATTAAACTTATCCCATTTTGTGATAAATTAAAAATTTGATTTTAAATTTGATTAAAATCCATTGAAAACCCGATTTTGTTTAATATTTTAATAATTTGTTAAACAAAAATTTCATCGGTATCGGGAAACGACCGCCATATTGAATTTTGAAAAAGCGCTTCCTGGTCCGCCATTTTGAAAAAAAATATAACGTGTGATATGTCATTGAAAAGGTAATTCTAAGCTCTATCAAACTATGTAGAATAATATACAGGGTTCCATTTGAAATTCTTAACTTGGTTCTGATATCGGAGAAACTGGCAGTAATATTCAATTGTTTTTTCATGAAAAATATGTGTCTTAATACCATATTTCGTTAACCCAAATAAAAAAATCCTAACCTAAAAAGCAATTGAAGGGCATCGTGTAAAACGATATCGTTGACACCCGGTATATATATATACAGGGTTATTCACGCAACCCGTTCATTAAAAGTTTTTAATGATGCCATTTAGATAAAAATTTCAAATTTTGGGATTGAGGTAAGGTCAAGGGGTACTTCTTTTTTGAAATATTTTCAACTTCCTGTCACTTCCGGTTTAACCGGAAGTTGGTGTCAACTTGCTTGTTTTAAATAGAACTAGAATAGAATTTTATGTAGCATGTCCTATACCTAGGTTCAAGCGTTCTTAAGATATTTGACCTTGAACCGAAAATGAGCCTTCGGGGTACCAAATTTTAAAATCTCATATTTTTGTAAGTTTTGAAGATATAATCTTCATATTTTGCAGACGATCGGTAAATAATTTTAGGTTTCTATTTTTTTTATTGAATTTGTTTATTTTTATACAGGGTGTCCTTTTTTTTAAAGGGACACCCTATAACTTTATGCACTATCAAATGTAGAATTTAATTTTCTTTCGAACTGTATTAAGGTTCCCTATACCTATTCGTAACCATTTTCGAAATAATTGGGTTTTATAAAAATATCGTATGTATTTGCTTAAATGTTTACATGTTCCAACGGTGAGCCATGGAAAAACAATTGAGATCCAATATCCAATATGACAGATGATTAGCATGCATTATTTATCGAAAGCTGTCAGTGATAAACTAAATCTTCTAAATCGAAATGGAAGAATACTCAAACGCTAATATTCTCAATCTATTTTATATTCATGGAGAATGTTATAAAATTTTGGAGAGAACGTGTCGTGTGTTTAATGAACGCCACCCTGATTTGCCGCCAATGAACAAATCAAAATTCAAGAGGATTGAAACGAACTTTTTGCGTTTTGGCAAGGTTAAAGTTACAAAAAATGTCTCGAAACAAGTGACAAATGCCGAGGATAACGTAATAAACACATTAGCTTATTTCCACGCAAACCCGCAAAGTTCAATACCGTCTGCAGAAAACGATTTGGGAATTTCTTCTTCATCTGTTCAAAGAATCTTGAACGAACATCATATGAACCCTTATGCCTTTCAAAACGTGCAAGCCTTGAGGCCTGGTGATGACGTCCCACGAGTAGAATTTTGCGAATTCATGTTTTTGAAAATTCAAGAGGGCCCTCAATTCCTTTCAAAAATATTTTGGACCGATGAAGCGAAATTTTCTAGAGAAGGAATAACAAATAGAAGAAACGAACATTTCTGGGCAGCAGAAAATCCGCACGCTTTACGCGTAACGCGTTCTCAAGAGAGGTTTAGCTTCAATGTTTTCGGTATAGTATTCAATGATCAGGTGCGGTACTGTATTTATGAAGACAATTTAAACAGTGATAAGTATTTGGAAATTCTATGAGGGACGGTTTCTGAATTTATAAATTTATAGAAGAAATTCCTATTGGTGAGCTGCAAAATTATTGGTATCAATTAGATGGGGCACCAGCATATAATTCCGCTGCAGTTTATTTCCAATTATCTCGAATTTTTGAAGATCGCTGGACTTTAACTTTTCCGAAACGAAAAAATTTCGTTTCAATCCTCTTCAATTTTCTCTTGTTCATTGGCGATAAATGAGGATGTTTTTCATTAAAAACATGGCACGTTCTCTCCAATATTTTGTAACATTCTCAGCGAATATAAAATAAATTGAGAATATCAGCTTTTCGGTGTTATTTTATTTTGATTTAAAAGTTTCAAATCGGCTGTCATGTTGAATAGAAGAGCACAACAATTGTTTTTCCATGGCTTACTACGAGAAGGTGTAAGCATTTAGCAAATACATATGATAGTTTAATAAAAACCTGATTATTTCGAAAATGGTTATGAATAGGTATAGGGAACCTTAATACAGTTCGATAGAAAATTAAATTCTACACTTCATAGTGCATAAAGTTATAGGGTATCCTATTTAAAAAAACGGACTTTAGCGGCTTTGAAAATGTGAATGTTTGCCGCTGAATTTAGGACACCCTGTATAAAAATAGACAAATTCAATAAAAAAAATATAAACCCAAGATTATTTACCGATCGTCTGCAAAATATGAAGATTATATCTTCAAAACTTACAAAAATATGAGATTTTAAAATTTGGTACCCCGAAGGCTCATTTTTGGTTCAAGGTCAAGTATCTTAAGAACGCTTGAACCTAGGTATAGGACATGCTACATAAAATAACATTAAAATTCTCCGTAGGATCCAAAAATATCATAAAATATAGGATGTTCCATTTAAAATAAGCAAGTTGATACCAACTTCTGGTTAAACCGAAAGTGACAGGGAGTTGAAAATATTTCAAAAAAGAAGTATCCCTTGACCTTACCTTAATCCCAAAATTTGAAATTTTTATCTAAATGGCATCATTAAAAACTTTTAATGAACGGGTTGCGTGAATAACCCTGCATATATATATATATATATATATATATATATATATATATATATATATATATATATATTATATATAAGAGAGTAAAATGCAATAATTTATATTTACTCTACTGTTCTTTATAAGAATAAGTCACCTGTTGACACTTTCTAATTATATCAAAACTATAAAATTAACGAACCATAAATTCTCGTGCCTATAATGAGGATACAACTCATCATTTTTGGCAATAAAACTAATTATGGTGCACGCAAGTAGACATTAAATTTCTTTTGCGGAAATATCCAAAAATTATTTCGTAATATTTATGACTTTTAATACGTATTTATGAATTTCGATAATTGGATTTTGGTTAAGCAATAAATACTTAAATCAATTTTCGTTTATATTTAATCACGCAGCATCGCATTTAGTCGTTTTCTGTAATTATCAGCAATGGCCCATGAATTTTAATAAAGCTTAGATTAGGAAAAAGAGAAAGAGCAGGTGCTAATTACATTAAAAAACATTTATGCTCAAATTCCGTGAATTTTTTTTTATGTGATGGGCTATGGTCCTCTTAACTTATTTTTTCCACAAACATGTTAACAGTGTAATTTTTAACACCCCCCGGTAGTCTTAAAATATTAAGGCATTACACAACAAAATAGAACTCTCGTATACGTTTAACGTAAAAACTAACCTATAAAAATAAAACTTCAAAAAGGAAGTACACCTTTAGGGTATAAACATGGGTGATAATGTTGACGTTGGAACTAACTATAAGTGTGTATAACTTATATTTCTAAAACTTATCTAACACAACACCGAAAAATAGAGTTTGACGTAAATGAACGGAAACGAAAGACGCAATTTGCATTGTGTTCTATGCTTTAGGGCCTTAAAGTTTACGGTGTTACGTTTGGAACACAATGGACCTTCCCTAAACATTTAACGTAAAAACTAACCTATACAAAAACGAAAGTTAAAAAGGAAGTACACATTTTTAGTGCAAAAATGAGTGATCATTTTGACATTGGAACTAAATATAACTGTTAACCTATATTTCAAAAAAGTATTTAACAAATCACCGAAAAATTCACAAAAAAAATAGTTTGACGTAAATGGACGGAAACGAATGCCGTAATTTCCGTAATGCGTCAAATATGGCGCCCCCACCACATGTCAAATATGTTTTGGTCCTCATATCAAATATATCTGGTTACGGTGATTTAGTATCAGAATCATCAGAATCCACAAACATCTGTTGATCTATATCGGTATTTTCTATAAAAATTGCATCGGGAGAGCTAATTTCTCCCTTGGCTTTTTACTCAGGGTTCGCATAGCTATTGACTAGTTCTTCGTTTATTTAATAATTATTTACTGAAAGTTATACCTTACACTACTTTTAAGATTGGAAATATAATACTTTGTTTGAAGAGCTTAAACTGACGAATTCATTATGGAACAATTACTGTTAATGATACTAGGGGCCATACTGACGACTTGGTTAATTACTTTAGGTTTGTTTGTTTGAGGGAGTGTGTGTCCTTCCTGACTGCCTGGGTGGTTTTAAGAACTACTGATCGCAAGTAGGAGAAAGTCTGACTGGCCTGAGGTGGGCCACTTCATTTGGGGCCCGCAAGTTTACCAGGGGAAAGGTAATTTGAGACCAAGTCAAAGTTTGAATCTAGCGGGGACCTGCGGTCCATATCAGTGTCAATATTAATTACTTTATTTTATGTAAATAATTAATTAACTTATTAGTCCAAGCAAACTTTAGTAGAAAATACCCATTAGTCAGAGTATACGTGACAATATTATTGGTACAACTTTATTTAAACAACTTGAAAAATGAAACCCTGCTACAGATCTACCACCCTCCGTGGTTGAGGAGATTTAAACAGAAACAACCGCATTCCATTCCCAGTTGACGTTGTGGTAACATCGACTCATAAGCAATATCTGCTAATGTTGTTTGCACTGTAAGCAGTTTTTGGACAATAGAATTCTTATTTTCCATGGAATCTTCAATGTCGATCTTCGAATCTTAGATGTACCACTTCAGTGCTACGATAGCGCAATTGGTTAGGGCGATGGACTAGTGATACAGAGGTGCGGGTTCGATAAATAAATGTATTTTTATGTTGTTTTCTGAAAAATAACAGAAAAAAACTTTTTTCTTGACGAAACTCCTTTTGCGTGTAAAACAAAAATATTAATGTATAAACCTAATCCAAAACATTAGTTTACTGGGACCAAAACGGTTTTTTGCTGCTCCTTTTTATTCATGAAATATTCGAATCCTTATTTAACGAAAAAATGTCAAGTGCGTTTACTCAGAATATTGCATTTTTGGGGTATGACGCTTTTCTTCCAATGTAACGATATTTACACAATTTTGTAATTATATTTAATGCATTCAGAATAAATATTGAATGACGTCCCAAAAGTGAAAAGCCAAATGTGTAACTTCACGATAAAAAAACGATCGTTCTTCCGGTCCAGTCGGAAGTCAGAGGAATGTGGCAGTATCTGGCGTATCTAATTTAGCTCATTCCCACGCGGAATTTGAAAAAATAGGTTGTTCAATTTATTTGTTGAACTCAATCCTTATAAAAAAAATGCCGTGTATTATAATTGTTATTACGCGAATACACCTGTTGTATATAATGTTCATGTCTATTGCCGTATAAAACCTGACCATAAAATTCTATAAATACATGAAAGAAATATTATTTATTACTATTTAGTAATGGATTTAATTTAATTTGTTCTATTTCCATGCTATGAATATTTTTAATAAGGGTTTACATATCAAATATATCTAATATCAATCATCAAA
The DNA here is from genome assembly GCA_030620095.1 of Kuschelorhynchus macadamiae. Classification (NCBI taxonomy): domain Eukaryota; kingdom Metazoa; phylum Arthropoda; class Insecta; order Coleoptera; family Curculionidae; genus Kuschelorhynchus; species Kuschelorhynchus macadamiae. The sequence goes on along the minus strand of JAUTXW010001327.1, from coordinate 19,028 downwards.
AAATTGCAATAAAAACAGCCAGTGGTACAAAATGGAATATTAATTTGGGCGCGCCGCCGCGGTCTACTTCGAAGAAATATCCGGATATATCGACAAAAATCCAAGGATATCTGCTGGCCAATATTTTTTGTTCTTGCGATTCAAAATGTTTAACAGGATATACCGAACATGATACTTATGGCTTTTGAGACAGAACATTACATTTCCTGTAGCTCTGGTAATTTTTTGACAGGTTATTTATGTACTTCACAAACCGTGCATCCAATTACCGAACTGTAAAAAAATTGAAAAAAAATTTTTATGCCTGTTGTTTTTAGCTAATCAGCGTTTTTTTGACATTGTTACTATGGCAACAACCAAATTTTCTGAAAATTTTACTTACCCATGAGCACCTACCAGTATAATTAATAAGAGGAAATCTCCCTGCTTTGACAGCAATCATATGTTCAAACAATATCAACTGTACTCGGAAACATATGTATTATATTCATAATAACTTAAACTATTACAGTTTTGGACTAATATTTGAAAATGTTTTCAACTAATTCTAAATGCTTTAAAAATTCCACCTGTACATGTTCTTTCCTTATAGGTGAATAAAGCACAACATTGTTGAGCTTTTACACAATATGTTTGTGCTTCATTACATAAAAATAGTACTGCGACACCAGTATATTCTTTTCAAAATAGAGCAAAATGTCACGAAGGATGTTGTTTATCACCTTAAACAAATTATCTTGCTCAGGACCTAATCCAGACTCTTCCACTCGATAATATTTTAAATGCTTTACATTTTTATGATAACCTTTAATGTGCTGAGATTCTTTGCAAAAGGGACATAGACTATACGATTTCTGGTTCATATTATTATCAGTTTTTTGATTCACTGTGATATTGCCTACTTGTTACGTTATGCAAACGACGCTACTTTCATATTAACATTGACAAAAAATGTTAATGGCGTATGCCAAGAAACTTGTCATGGATTCCATGGCTAACTTTGAAAAATATTTTTTTGAACTGCCATATTTGCTACAAATGACGTCTAAGAGAAATTCGTTGATTTTACTCACAATAGAATATAATATATAACACATTTACCTTTATTGTTGTATAAAGATTGTTTACGTGATAAATTATTATAGCTATTATTATTTTGCATCTCTTGCAGCTGCAAATTCATCGTCTTCAAATCAAATTTGGGCTGGAATTTGGAAAAGCACATTTCTTGGAGTTGTTTTGCGGCTGAATTATACGTGAACTAAACAATAATACACGTGTGAATCCTTGTCTCACTACTTAACAAATCTATCTAAATGTATTTCTTTAAAACAATCAACAATATCTCACCTTTACCACAGATTCTTTATAATCATCCCAGTTCTTTTTCTTCATGTTGCACCCCCAGTTCTCTAAAACTACAGTCAGTTTTTTAACAGAGGTTCCTCCTTCGATTCCATTCCATTTTTCTTGGCAAAATTCTAAATATTGCTTCCATAGGGCATCCTTAGATTTCTTCGTATCCAATAGAATTAATTTATCCACCTCTCTTCAGTATCTCCTTTTCCAAAACGCGACATTTCTCTCAAAAGCAAAATAGAATGAAACCTACGCCACACTATTGACACTTCTATGCGAAAAACATCAAAACGTCGGACACAGCCATCTTAAAATCTCCGAGCACCACGTACAACAGCAGAACCAATTTTTTAATTCTTGTATTTTTTCAATAATATTAATAGGCATAAAATTTTCTTACCGAATCTCCCTCGCACTTGAATTAAAATTCCGGAAATTTTTTCTCGGTCACGGATTTTTTATTAAAATGTTTAAAAAAATTCGTACCTCGAAAAAATTTCCGGAAATAATTCAAGCTCTAGGGAGGTTATAACTGAATATTTCCCTTCTATGTAATAATGTTCATTGAAGGAAGGCAATTATCACGTAATTATAGTGATAATTATACCTCAAGAAATAATTCCCATGTAGAAAACTTATAACTAGTATGCATTTTTCAAGAATTAGAATGGTAATTGCATAGTAGGAAACGTTAGCAATTGTCATTCAACATTAGTCACTAACGCTATTTTGCTCCGTTACATAGCGACGTATTTTTAATAAGAATTAATACAAATAAATTTTGACACTTTCATGATATGTTTTGAGCAAAGTGCATTACTACAAATGGACAAAAATATCAAGAACGTTATTTCAGTAAACACAGTACAAAACAAAAGATTTATATGGAAGCAATTTATGAGTTTCTGTGCAGGCAGAAAATACGTTCTTAATGAAATTGCCATTCTCATTTATTGTTGATGTTCTGAGGAACTGGGGTTACAATATGAAGAAACAGAACGGGGAAGAACAAAAAAAACACAATAAAAACCATATGGAAATAAATTAATTGGGGATCAAGATAAACGGTGGGCTCCCCGTGTGTGATGTGTTAGTTGTAGTGTATCATTGGTGCAGTGGATGAAGGGAAAGAGAAAAAGTATGCCTTTTGCAGTTCCAATGGTATAGCGAGAACTCAACAATCATTCTGACGATTGTTATTTTTGCCTGACAAAGACTGAAGGTTATTCCAAAAAGTGAAAAAACAATATAGAATATCCAAATTGGCAATCTGCCATACGACTTGTTCCTCATAATGCAAATTTGTCAGTGCCGATTGCGCCTGTAAATTGGCAAGCTATTGATTTGGGAGATAATGGAGATAACAACGCATCATCAGGTAGCTCAGAAGAACAGTGCACCGATCCCACTTTTTCCACAGGTCCCAGTTTCGGCGAGCCACATTTGATTGTTCAAAGTGAATTAGATGATTTAGTACGTGATTTGGGGTTATACAAGCAACAGTCAGAACTTCTGTGTTCTCGATTTAAGGAATGGAACCTATTGGCCAAAGAAACAAAAATTACGAATTTCAGAAAAAGAAATGCTATGTTTTCCGAATTCTACGGTATGGAAAATTCATTGTGAGCGTGTACTGATATATTATTATTCATAGACTCATCTAAATATAGCTTAAAAGCTGTGTTATTGCATAATGGAAATTTAAATCCCTCTATACCAGTTGCCCATTCAGTAGCAATGAAAGAAAATTATGAAAATATGCGCACGATTTTGGATAAAATAAACTACAATAGGTATAAATGGCAGATATGTGGAGACTTAAAAGTTATAGCGATTTTAGTGGGACTTTAGGGGGGATTTACAAAATATTGCTGTTTTCTTTGTTTATGGGACAGTCGTGCAATAAATCAGCATTATGTAACAAAAGTTTGGCCAGAAAGAAGCGAATTTCAACCAGGATCTCAAAATGTTAAATTTATACCTCTTGTTGATCCCAAAAATATCCTTTTGCCTCCTCTTCACATTAAACTTGGGCTGATGAAAAACTTTGTGAAGGCTTTGAATAAAGATGGTGATGGATTAAATACCTAAGTGATGCCAAAATGAAAAGAAGGCATTTTTATTGGGCCACAAATCAGAAAATTGCTAGACGATGTCAATTTTAAGGAAAAGCTTACCAGGCAGGAACTCAGAGCATGGAATTCATTTGTTAATGTAGTAAGAGGATTTTTAGGCAACAATATGGATGAAAATTATGAACAATTAGTTAATGAACTCTTAGATGCCTATAAAGCGCTTGGTGCCAGAATGTCATTAAAAATTCACTTCCTCCATCCCATCTGTCATTTTTTCCTAAAAATGTGGGAGCTGTTAGTGACCAGCGGGGTGAAAGGTTTCACCAAGATATCAGAACAATTGAAATTCGGTACCAACGACGATGGGATCCAGCCATGTTGGGTGACTACTGTTGGTTTTTAAAGAGAGAAGCTAGGACACCTCATAAACCGAAAAAATAAAGTTTAATTAGTGTTTTAAGTTAATATTTTTCTCGTTTGCTTTTCTCTTAGATATATGGTATGTTTAATAGGCGAAAACTGTAAACATAGTCAATAAACAGGGTTAAGAATTTTCAGAAATAATTTTTTCTATAGATATTAAGAATCGTAACATTCGATATGGTTCTACAACTCTAACAAGAAAACCCTAGGTGCTGCAACTTTCTATTTGTCATTTTCGCATTTGGATAGGTCCATTCTATTAGATTATGCTATTCTGATTTGTGTTACAACAAAGAAAAATTTTTGTCGGTCAGTGTTTTCTTTTATTCTTGAGATTGCAAAGATGTGGAGAAATTGAGTTACTATAAAACTATCATAATAGATTTAGCTGCCAATAATATTGCGGATATTGTTGATCCTAGTATTTCGTTAGATGAAGCATGGTATAATTGTATACGCTCTATTGTATAGCAAGAGTTTAAACAATACTTTTGCTGCCCATACAAAACACAACATTAGTAACGGAAATAAATTAGATAGGCTACATTATCTGCAAAAATATATCAGAGACGAGAATTTAGAAATACAATACAAAGACCTTAAAAACAATACAGACAGCAAACTAGGTTAAATAAAGAAACGTTTTATCATAACAAAATTGAAAAATCTAATAATAAAATTAAATTTGTCTAAAAAAGTATTTAAAAGAAATACAACTCACATCTTATAAAATTAGACCTGACTGAATCTAATCGTATAGTCACCGGATTTGTAAATTATTTTAGTTCTATTTCAGCTAGTAAATTAAAAAATAAGTATTGTAGTGTAAAGTTGGACACATTTTAGTCACTAACTTCTCTTGCTAATTCTATTGTAATTGAACCTATATCTGTCAGTAATAAAAGTGACTGCTAATGCAAAAAAACACAAATGCTGCAGGTTCTGATGGTATAAATGTAAAACTTGTTAAGGCCGCTAAGGATTACATTTGTTATCCCCTTACATATATAATAAATCAGAGTTTTAAAAAAGATTTTTTCCAATTTTCAAGATTGCAAATGTAATACCACTACACAAAAGAAACGTTATGTTAGCATAGAAAATTATCGTCAAATTTCAACCCATAGTATTTCTATTTCTAACATTTTGGAGATACTAGTATATGAGAGAATACTTAATTTTGTTAAAAAATATAATATTTTAAGTAAATGTCAGCATGCTTTTTTACCAAATAAGTCAATTAAAAGAGCTTCCTACCGTTTCTTAAAATACGCACATTCTATGCTTGACCAAGGAAAATATGTTGTAGCCCACTTTTTTTGATCTTTCAATAGCATTTGATACTGTCAATACAAATATTTTGCTTTCGAAGCTGTACAGGGTGTCCGGATTTGGTTGCAAAAGCAGGGTATCTCGCTTATTTTTAAAGATAGAACCTTGCGGTTTTCACGAACCTGAGCTAATTTTTTTGTGAAACTCATATAGCCGTAAACAAAATTTTCATAGCCTTCTTCGTTTATGAGATACAGGGCGAAATAGAAAATTTTGATTTTGGGACCCCCCTCGATCTCGATTATCCTTTAACTTGCGCAAAGGGAAAAATTGCTGCTCATGCAGTTTTTTACGCTGGAAGCGTCATATTTTTCATTTGAGTTGTTATTTTTTAATATATAAATGGGACACCCTGTATATTTGTCCAGAAATTGATTTGCCCTTCTAAAAGCTTCTCAAAAATATATATAATAAACAAATAAACAACAAAAAAATCCTAATTTTTATAATTATCATCCCAAATTTTGCAGTAGGCCATGCAAAACAATGCTGCCTTTTATTTAAAGTCGTTAACAATATCTACATCCTAACAATAAATCAAAATAAATATGTAATTAAATCTATTTATCAAAATCTGTATTGGTAATTTCGCACTTAAAAAGTACCACCTACCTAGATTTATGTAACACAAGAACAAAACAGTAATAAATTATTATGTAACAAGCCTTTCAGCAAAAATGAACTGTCGTATAAGAACTACAGTAACCATGGAAATCAAAAGAACTGTTCAAACTGATTTCCATTTTGTTCTATGCATGCTTCGCACAATTTTCGTGTTCGTTATAGGGAATTAAGCAAAATAACGGGATGATTTTGTAAATAGCGAAAATTTTCTCTTATTGCATTTCCTAAATCTTGGACATTATCATAGTGGTCTTTGTAAATTCTATTTTCCAGATATCCCCATAGAAAGAAATCTAAAATCAACAAATCTGGGGACCTAGGGGGCATCTTATAGGTCCATTTGTTCCGATGCATTGATTGGTAAAATTATTGTCCAGAAATAATCTTGTCATTCCAGAATTTTGTGCAGGAGCACCGTCCTGTTGAAAATAAATTTCGTTAATTTGCGCTAGAGGAACATCGTCAAGTAATTCAGGTATAGCTGCCTCTAAAATTTCTATATAGCGATTGGCTGTTAGATTTCTTTCAAATATATAAAATTTTATATGTGTTCCTAATATGAAGCAGAACACATTTAGACCAAACCTGCCCTGCTTTGGTGTTGATTTTCCTGGGACCAGAATCTACTATTGTGCCTATTGAGTATACCAGAATTACTGAAATGTGCTTCGTCTGACCATATAACCTTCCATTCAAAATTTCTAACATATCGCATCTTTCTCGAAACCAATTGCAAAAGACTACCCGACGCTCTGCATCCCCTGGCTGTAAGTGCTACACGAGCCTAAATTTGTATGGGTGGTATTTGTGCTTTTTTAGAATTTCTTGATTTCTAGTTTTTGGAATCCCTATGCTCTTTTCACTGGCCCTACAAGAGTTTGTAGGGTAAGCTTCTGCACTAGCAAAAACCGTAATTTCCTCAGCCTCCCGATTTTCTTTATTATATGTTTTCGTACGAGGTTTGATAAATGATCCGTGATTAAGTAAATTCTTTTTTATCCGATAAAAAGTGAATATATTAGGTTGCCTATTTTCTGGATATCTAAATAAAAATTAAGCAATAGTATTTCAACATACCTAAAAATTAACTATTTATCTGTTAAAATACATCTCAGAAGCCGCTTCAACATTTTCATTACTTAATATAAAACAAACTAACATATCGTACTTTTCATAATGTTCGAAAGTTTGGTTTTCTTCCATAATAATATAAATATATTTTTACACAATAAATAAATACAAAAAACTGGCGCTATATTTTATATACGCGTACAAAATTGGGAAATGTCATTTGCTTCCAAGAAAACAAAAGAAAACGGCATCGTTTTGCATGGCCTACTGCAAAATTTGGGATGATAATTATAAAAATTAGGATTTTTGTTGTTGTTTATTAAAATAAACCCATACTATTATATATTTTTGAGAAGCTTTTAAAATGACAAATCAATTTCTGGACAAATATACAGGGTGTCCCATTAAAAAAACACAACTTATCATATCATATCTAAAAAATAACAACTCAAATGAAAAATATGACTACGCCACTGGATCCAGCGTAAAAAACTGCATAAGCAGCAATTTTTCCCTTTGCGTTAAGTTAAAGGATAACCGAGATACGAGGGGGATCCCAAAATGCAAAATTTTCTATTTCGCCCTGTATCTCATAAACGAAGAAGGCTATGAAAATTGTGTTTACGGCTTCATGAGTTTCACAAAAAATTAGCTCAGGTTCGTGAAAACCGCAAGGTTCTATCTTTAAAAATAAGCGAGATAACCTGCTTTTGCAACCAAATCCGGACACCCTGTACAGTGTGGTTATACGTGGTGAAAATATGTCTGGATCAATTCCTGTGTATCTGAATGTCAGTTGACAATAAGGTATGGGGGCGTGTATTTTAAAACTAGACCTGTAAGTATCGGAGTTCCCGTAGGCTCAGTACTGCGACCATTACTTTTTTTATTATATGCCAATGATCTGCCAGAAAATATTGATATAGGCTATGTTGCAATATATGCGATAATACGACGGTGGTGGTAGCAGCTAATATGCCGGAGGAGCTTTTCAGAGGCATAAAAAAGTTTGTAGCGATATGGAAATTTGGTGCCATGATAATCATCTTATACTTAACTTCGACAAAGCTGTGTATATGAATATATTTGTTCGTAAACCCTTGTCTTCAGAAGTCTCAAGAATATTGCATATTCAAGTTCAAGCAAATTTTTAGAAACTATTGAATTCATCCCTGAACTTCAACAATCACGTCGAACATGTAGGCTTAATTCTGTCTACTCTGCAGTACTTACCTTAAAGAGTTCAGTTAATGAGTCTAGCTTGCTCAGTATTTACTATTCCTTAGCTTACAGCCACTTATCAAATAATATTATCTCATGGGGAGTAGAGCTCTGTGGGATATGGTGTTTGTTGGACTAACCGGATAGTGAGACTAATTTTTCGAACTTCAGCCCAAGGATAGCTGTAAGTCTATATGTATAGCGAATTTTAACACACAGAGACCAATAGTCTCTATTCGGACGCGAGAAAGAAAGCTTCGAAAATGCCAAATGTGATTTTGGCGAAACGTCAGCAAAACTGTTCTTTTCAGAACGACAGTAGTGAACGGATGTACACCCCAAATGAAAACACATTATATATATATATATATATATATATATATATATATATATATATATATATATATATTAATTGGACTTCTTTCTTGGGTATAGGTTTATTTGTAAAATCAAACAGTGGGATTAATTTGACGTTTCGCCTATCGTAGTAGGCTTTCTCAAAAATTGCTCATTCCTTTATTTTTTTTTTTTGGTGTATAAGGCTTTCCTTTCCTATCTACAATTAATTTAAAAAACATTTAGTGATCTAATTATCACAAGACATTTAAAATTTTTTTTCTAAAACTAATTTAAAACTTTATACAATTGACAAATAATTATTACACAATTAATAAAATAAGATTACATACCTCGAAAAATGCATGTTGTTATTTATTTATATTTGATGATAGGTAGTTAGTTAGCCAGGCAACTCATGGCACAGTTTTAGGTAAAAAGGTGTTCTTATCGTAGTACGTTTTTTTGAGGAATTTAAAGATAATTTTTTTGGCTATTTTTTAATTTAAACCTTAGAGTAGAATCAGACATTCACAATTATATACTACATTTTAAAACTAACGGCTTAAACGAAGTTAAACAACTATACTAAATTATCAAATTATGGTATATATGACTTAAATTTTTTATGTCTTGTTTGTCATTTACTGCATTTTTTTCTTTTTTTATGTGAATCATTTCTTTGATTATTAATTTTTGATACCGGTTATCTTTATCAATGATTTTGGTTTCAGAAAAATTAAATTCGTGTTTTGTGTTTTTTTCATGTTTATGTAATGCAGTGGATGCATTCTTTGTATACTTATGCCCTTTTATTCTATTTTCTAAAAGTTGGGTTGTCATACCAATATATTTCATAGGGCAGTTTAAACAAGGAATTTCATATACGAGATTGGATTTTTTTTTTTTTTTTTTTTAGGAATTTTAGTTTTTAATTTTGTAAATAGGGAGCCTATCAGGTTCTGGGATTTATGACACACAATTATGTTATATTTTCCTAAGATATGGTTTAATTTTTCAGATAACTGAGATGTGTATGGCATTGCAATATATGTTTTTTGCGTATTATCTTGTCCTACGTTTTCGTTGTGTTTGTTATAATATACGTACGTCCTTTGTCTGATAATTTTTTGTATCAGTTTTTCTGGGAAATGATTTGTATTTAAGGTCTCTTTAACTTTATTAAGGGCTTCAGGACGATATTCTGGTGACGTTAAAGATATGGCACGGTCAACTAGACCAATCACAACACTTCTTTTTTGTTTGTATGGATGGTGGGAATTGAAATTAAGATATCGTCCAGACCAAGTTTCTTTTGTAAACCATTTAGTTTTTAAATTATTTTCTTTTTGTCTTATTATAGTAAGGTCGAGAAAATTTATTTTGTTTTCTGTTTCAACTTCAAGAGTGAACTGAAGTTTCGGGTGAAAATTATTGAATGCGAAAACTAGTTCTTCTATTTTATTTTCTGGTACTGATGCTAAACAATCATCCACATATCTCTTTAAAAAAGTAATATTAAAATTCAATTTTTCGATAACTTCTTCTTCTAGGTATTCCATAACTAATTGTGCGATTGTAGAGGAAATAGGTGAGCCCATAGCATATCCATCAAGTTGTTGATAAAATTGGTTTTTGTATTGAAAATAATTATTTGACATTATAAGATGTAAGGCTTCTAAGAATTCAGGTTGAGTTATACACTTCCCCAAAAAATTAACGCACCACCAAAAAATAACCAAAAGTTCAAAGCAAGATTTTATCAAAACTACTGGTCCGATTTAGACGTTTTTTGTATATATATATATATATATATATATATATATATTTTTTACTAATACCGGGTGTATATATATATATATATATATATATATATATATATATATATATATATATATATATATATATATATATATATATATATATATATATGTCATATATATATATATATATATATATATATATATATATATTTATGGTAACTCATACAACCATTTCACGAGTTATACAACGATATAGAGAGACTGGAAGTAATTGTCGCATTCAACTCCGATTCAGGAGCGTTTTTTGAGACTCGCAGCATTAAGACAGCGTTTTGTAACAGCTCGAGCCCTTCAAACTCAGATTCGAGATGTTAATGGTGTACAAGTTTGTACAGAAACCGTTCGTCAGCGACTCAGAGAGCATAAATTTGAGACCTAGGATTGCTGCTCGAGGTCCAGCTTTAACTAGAGTTCATCGGAGAGCAAGGCTAAATTTTGCTATGGAGCATCGTAACTGGTTGGAGGCTGAATGGCAACAGGTATTATTTACGGATGAGTTCCGATTTTGCTTGTTTAACAATGACAGGCGTATACGTGTATATCGACGTCCTAACGAAAGGTATGCTCAGTGCAATTTTTCACATACAACATTATTTGGGGGAGGATCTTTGATGGTCTGGGGAGGCATTTCATTGACTGGTCGCACGGAACTTGTTATTATAAATGGAAGCCTTACAGCTGAAAGGTACATATTGGAGGTGTTAGATCAACATGTTGTGCTATATGCGCCATTTATTGGGCAAGGATTTTTGTTAATGCAAGATAATGCCAGGCCTCATGTTGCTCGAGTTGTGAGAAATTACCTAGAGGAAGTCGAAATCGCTACCATGGCATGGCCTGCTCGGAGCCCGGATTTAAATCCGATAGAAAATCTCTGGGACACTCTTGGGAGGAGATTACAAGAGGAACGTAACGTAAACACTTTGGAAGACGTACGGCAGAGACTTATTCGCATATGGGAAGAACTGGACCAAAATGACATAAGGTCTCTAATTTTAAGTATGAACCGTCGTTGTCAAGAAGTTATTCGTGCCAGAGGCAGAAATACTCGCTACTGACATTTTGGTGTAATTTTTAGTTGCGTTTTGTTTCGGTTGTTCGTTATTAATAATTTGCAATAAAATCATGTTATGCTATAAAATGCTGTTTCTCGTTTTATAAGAAAGATAATGGAGTAAATAAAAAAACAAAATGTAAAAAAAAGATAAGGCTATGGCGTGATTTCAATTCCAACTTTATATTGTAACTGATCAACTCTACAGGGTGTTACAAGTTTTATTAAAAAAACACGCTATAATTGCTACACCCGGTATTAGTAAAAAAGAGATTTTTATTAGAATACCGTTAGTATACTAACATTGTGGAAGGCACAACCTGTCATTAAAAAAAAAAACGTCTAAATCGGACCAGTAGTTTTGATAAAATCTTGCTTTGAACTTTTGGTTATTTTTTGGTGGTGCGGTAATTTTTTGGGGAAGTGTATATATATATATATATATATATATATATATATATATATATATATATATATATATATATATATATATATATATATATATATATATATATATATATATATATATATATATATATATCTTTTTTGTGATTCCATTTTGTGCCTTTGCCCTACACGAGGCTCGCTAGTCTATGGCGGCCTGATGAGCTCTAATAAGAGCGAAATCGCGATCGTCGTTTGACTAAACTGGATCATTGTGTCTGCTGTGATGCAGAACATGTTCCAAACAAGGATCATTTTCTTGTTATGACGTTGATGTACGTGGAATGAAAACATAATATCATTTAATGCTCCAACGAAAGCCAGGAGTCACAATGTAATTAAATGCCGGTCGTGGTATTAGCCAACGGAGTAGTTGTTTTTGTGATTCCATTTTGTGCCTTTGCCCTACGCGGGGCTCGCTAGTTTATGGCGGCCTGATGAGCTCTAATAAGAGCGAAATCGCGATCGTCGTTTGACTAAACTGAATCATTGTGTCTGCTGTGATGCAGAACATGTTCCAAACAAGGATCATTTTCTTGTTATGACGTTAGTGTACGTGGAATGAAAACATACTATCATATATATATCTTATTTATACAAATAAGAATTTTAATTTATTTGTCAAACTGGGAGAGACTAATTCTTCTAAGACTAGAAACACTAACGTAATTAATGTACCATCACATTAAAAATATTTTTTTTGAGATCTCAATATTACAGTTATTGATAAGGTTTTCTATTCAGTTCTGGAATATTTGCAATCCTGAGCAGTATGATGTTGGCTTAACATGTCATCATAATTTTGTATAACTTTTTTTTATCATGTTTTCGTTGTTGTACTTTGTGTTATTCTATTCTATTCTTAAAGAAAAACAGGCCAATAGCAATCATGATCAAAGGTATTATTGTATGTTCTCTACACTCAACTAATTCTGGAATCTATGAAAAAAGTGGTTTAGAAATATACCTAGGAAGGAATGAAACATCAAAGTGGCAAGGAATCAGCTGATGAAGGTCTGGACCAGAAAATAAGTAACCATTCCTTGAGTGCGTTTCCTGTGTCGAAAAGTGGAATAAGTGAAAAGGAAGCTATTAAAATAACAGGCCATAGGTCATCTTGTTCGTTAAATCCTTATTTACATATAGACAGCGAACACCCTAAAGCATTAAAAGAAAAACTTAGAGACTCAGAACCATCTACATTAACTTCCTCTGCTTTGCTGAAGAATAACATGGACGTAATGGGTACTAATAGAACTCGCATACAATTTAATGATATACATAATTTTCAAGTACATTTACACAGGTCTGCATAACATTTGTGATCAAGCTGTTTTAATTTTTTCCGCATAATTAGGACTTATATTTACCTTAATTGACCCATTTTTGCTTCTATCACGTAATGTCTTTTTGAAAACCAATATCAAGTTAATATCTCTGAATATTCGCAGCAAATTAAATTAAATTCCTTGTTTTTGTTCGAAATGTTGAGACACGCGTTAAAACCTCATTTTAAATTGGACTTTTATTAGGAAATGTACCAGCAGTAACTAGACCACAGTTTCCCGAGACTCGGTTTATTTAGAATGAAGAGCGATATTATTTAGTATCAACCTAGTCAACGTGATGTTCAAACGGGCGTTGTCTATCTTGTTTCAAGAAAAGCCTTACCGTTTGGAATACCAATGGTCTGGAGAGAACCTATAAGTCTTTGTAATATTAAAGGTTATAACACAAAATCTTTAAAGTATATAAACTATTCCATCTTCCATCGGTAATATTACAAGTTCCACATGATACTGATATACCTGTACCAACAGATACAGAGTCTGACATTTTTTGAAGCATCTAGATCGTTAATGTTTCCTAAACCTAGCAGACATGGACAACCTTGCAGTAACAAGGAACGTTCTATACTATTTCCTTTTGAAAAGGGAGTATGTCCTTGTTGTTCAACACAAGAACCATATTTTTTCCGTTTTATGTTTACTCTAGGTTAGTTTATTGCGGAAAACGACAAACTGATGTATCTCGTTAACAGTTAAACCAAAAACAAAATAAATAATTCCCGCAATTGCTTTTTCACCGGTTTTCTGTGTCAGTGCCATGGCAACTTGTTATACTTTTGAGAGAGATTTATCAACGAAAAAATTGCGAACGACCTTGTAGGTATAAGGCCAACCACTGCAGGTGGTTCGGTATTATCTTCGCTAAAAATCGATTTAATATGTTTTAAGGTTCTCGATAAAATGATCTAATTATTATTGAAATAACGAAAGATACGCCAGCGGCTAGACCGAATACATCACACATCGTTCCATAACAGGTAATATAATATGTAATAACGGTGTTAGATAAATAATGGCTATTTTCAAGAAATAGAATTTCAATATTAAATATTAATTTAATCAAATGTTTCATTAAAAAATCGATTGGTGTCCATTAATATTATCAAGAGTAACAATCACAATATATTTAGGCCAGTTGTCCAACCACGGGAAGAAACATCTCTTTCCATTAGTTTCATGTTGGCGAATCCCGAATTTTGTAAAACATATTATTAATAACTATTTTTAGAGGAGAGGAGGTCCAGGCCGCGACTTCCCTTTGGCTACGTGCCTATCGATGATGCAGTCAAAAACATCCTTCTTATACCACTTTAGAAAATTGTTAGAAGTTCAGTACGGACTTGGTGGGTACTAAAAGATAAACATCATTTTGTTATAGAGCATAAACATACGTGCAGAAATACATATTCAGCAATTTTGGCCATATTTGTTGCAACTTAAAAATATTTTTTAAAAGAAGCACTAAAACAAACTGACTGAAGAATCTTAAAGTAACACAAATACAAATACAAATCATTTATTTTCATAAGACTTGCAAAGCAAGTATAGTAGATAGAAATAAAATAAAACCTAAAAAAACTAATCTAAAAGTCAAAAATCCTCTGCTTCTACGCAGGTACACAAAAAATACTCCTATTCAGAAGATACAAAATGGGATTGAACAAAAAAGTCACTGGATGTTAAACTTATAGGCAAAATTCAGATAATAAGAAACAGACGTCGTTTTCCAAAAGAGCCTTAACATTTAATAGAATGGTATACACCAGGGGTGCTCAAACGGTCGACCGCAAGTGCTTTTTGAGCAGATCTCGAGAAGAAAATTTTTTTTAATAAGTAGGTACTTAACTAAACTAAAAAAATGTATTACGTAATAAAATAACACTCTGCTAGAGACAAAAGGCGGCTTTATCAAAGGAACGCGCGGTACTTGTCAAAGAAAAGCCGCGTTTTTTATTCTTGCCGCTTTTCTAGAAATATCGGGCGGCGCGTTTGACGGGAACATTCGAGACTTTCGTTCACGCCGATATAAATGTTGCGCCTGCAGGAATTGGAGTCATTCTGAATTGCAACTTGAAAGCAATACTACGTCAATACAAAGTTTATTATTAAATAGTACAAAATAAGTGCAGCGGAAAAATCTAAAACGTATAATTTTAATAACGATTGGGAGGAAGAATTTTTGTTTTGTATGGTGAAGGATAAGTGCATTTGTCTTATTTGTCGTGCGTCAGTTGCAATACCTAAGTGTGGTAACTTAGAGAGGCATCATAAAACGGTTCATAAAAACTATGAAAAAGATTTTCTGCCACAGAGTGAATTAAGAAAACAAAAAGTACGTGATTTGATATCTTGTTTGAAAAAAGAACAAACCATGTTCACAAGACCAGCCAAACAATCAAAAGCTGCTACGATCGCGTCTTTTAAAATATCTCATATATTGGCGAAACACAAGAAACCATTCGAAGATGGATCGGTTGTGAAGGAAGCATTTATTGAAGCGGGTAAAACTTTATTTGGAGATTTTAAAAATAAAACAGAAACCATGTCTGCTATTAGAGAACTTCAGTTATCTCGTCCGACTGTCACAAGGCGTATTGAAGTCATGAGTCAGGACATGGCAGATACACTAAAAAATGATATCATGGAATGTACATACTTTTCTTTACAGTTCGACGAATCCACCGATATGACAGACACTGCCCAGCCGTGTATTTTTATTCGGATGGTATTCAATGACATGTTGGCTAAGGAAGAATTTTTGACAATCATTCCTTTGAAGGGGAAGACCCGTGGCGAAGATATATATGACGTTTTCTTCAATTTTGTTAAAAACTTTGTGCATTACAACCGATGGAGTACCAGCAATGACTGGAAACAAAAACGGTTTTGTGGCATTGTGTCGAGCTAATGAAGATGTCCCTTCATTTTTTTCAATCTATTGCATTATACATCAACAAGTTTTGTGTTCAAAAGTTTTAAACACAGGAAATTATGGGCATTGCAACAAAAATTGTGAATTCCATCCGTGCACGTAGCTTGCAACGGCGGCTCTTTAAGTTGCAGTTGGAAGATAGGGAGTCAGCTGAACACACTGATTTAGTTCTTCACAAGGACGTCTGGTGGTTGAGTCGCGGAAAATTCCCAGAAAGGTTTCAAGAATTATTGCCCGAAATAACAGCTTTTCTAGACGAAAGAGGTGGTGACACTCAGATGTTGAAAAACGAAAAATGGCTGACTGATCTGGCATTTTTGACTGATATCACAATGCACTTAAACACCATTAACTTGGAGCTTCAAGGTAACGGAAAAACTGTTATTGAGATGATTAGCGCAGTAAACGCATTCAAAAGTAAATTACAACTTATGATAGATCAACTGAAAAGAAAGGATCTGAAACATTTTCCGTCTTTGAAAGCAAGGATTCCTCAGTTGAATTATGATACGTATGAGGCTGAATTATCAAATATTTTGGGACAATTCGAAATTCGTTTTTATGATTGTAGTAAATTGGCAAATGTAGCATCATTTATGAGTTATCCTTTTTCATGTAAATATGAACTCATGTTCTGTTGAAAATGAGTTGGTGCAGATTATATCAGATATACATCTCAAAGCTACAGCATCTGATACAAATTTCTGGTGTTTTATATCTGAAGATAAATATCCGAATCTAATGCAAATCGCCCTTCAACTGACAGCAATGTTTGGGTCAACTTACTTGTGCGATTCTGCATTTTCTGAAATGAAGATAATTAAGTCAAAATATCGCAACCGACTAACTGACGATCATATGTCATCATGCTTGCGATTAGCACTCAGTGGTTACATACCATCTTATGAAAAGTATGCTGAGGACATGCAGTGCCACGCTTCAACATCCAAAGTCACTCCTTAGTTAAGTTTTACACCATATGTAACTCTTTTGTTTTGTAACAAGCCATAAACTCGCAATTTTGAATAACTATGAGTTTTTTCATTGATATTGTACAGAAGAACCTAACTAAACCTAACCCAAACCTTGACTAAAATAACGTATATTGTGCGGAAAGCTAATATCTATATATGCTACGGTACACCCTAGCTAGGTAGGTAGGTAGGTAGGGTATATGTATCGTGTATGTACGACAACCCTGCATCACACATACTTGCAGCCTCTCAGAATCGATTGTAAGTAGTCTAAAAATATTGAGGTAGATCGCCAGCAATTCAAGTTTGAGCATCACTGGTATATACCAACCTTTTAATGCTATGATGATCTGGTGACACCAGATATAATAACTATTACAACAGAACACATGCTCAAATGAATAATCGATGAGGTAGACAAAATATTGCTGATGTTATTCTCTCTGGTAGTCTGGCAACACCAGAGCGAATACCATTTTTGTTGGCATACTGTGGACTTGACTAAACTACGTAAGGTTTTTAGGTTTTGATTTTATTATAGCGTTATGAATCTCAAGAAGACCTCAGAAGAGAAGTAAGTTATATTTCTGTTTCACAACTAAGCGAGGTTCGTAAATTCTGACTTTGCCATCGTGCTGTTTTTCTCTTCCCTCGGTAGAGGTAATCTTGAAAAAAATCAGTTTGAGATTTTTGCAGATCTTTGCATTTTAGGATCTCTGTTTGTATATAGCTCAAAAAATACTTATCCGATTTACTTCAAATTTGGCTCAAAAATAAAGGGTTATATGGGGAACAATGATAACATTTTGGTATAAATCCAAAATGGCGGAACAAAATAGCAGACAAATAAAATGTTAAAAAAAATCACAATAAAAAACATTTATCCAATTCAGCTCAAATTTTGCACAAGATTTAAGTGTGATGTAGGGATAAACTAATAAAATTGTATTGATAAGCCATGGTAGCGGAATAAAACGGCAGCATATCAGCAAGTCAGTGTCGGAAAACCACATATCCAATGACTTGAAATTTTTCATAGAAACCAAATGTAATAGAGATACATGATAAAATTTTAGTGCGGAGCCTAAATGTAGAAACAAAATGGCGACCCAGTAAACTGTTTAAAAACTCGGTAAAATTTTATTTCCTGGAATGAAACTATAAAAACTAAAATAATAAAATAAAAAAAGAAAAACAAATAAAATCAAAATAAAATATGCTGTACTGGAATATAAGCAGTGGTTTTATTTGAGTAAGTATGGTATGTGAGAATGTTTGTCTAATAGACATAGGAGAAGACTCCAAGTCTCGATGTGTTATAGTATGTTTAGTTATAGTATGTTCGATCTGTGTTTAAAAATTTTTACAAATAAAAGGTGAGGAGACGAAAAATGTTTATTTGTCACAAACTAAATGAATGTTTGATATTGGAATCAAATACAAACAACATGAAAATGTATCACATATCTTTCTCTTTTATGCAGGAAACTATTTTATGGCAAATTCCGGGTACTTGGCTAAAATATAGGTGAACCCCTTTGTCAGAACTTTGCTCGTATTGAAACATTACCTGTGTTAAGCAAAGTGAAATATATTACAAGGGAAAATACTGCAAAAATCTTAACGCCTTAAATTACGTGTCACTTAAAACAAAAAATCTTATATGATCATGTAATTTAATCGTCCAATTTAAGAAATGTTCTAAATATTTTATTAATTTTATTATAAAATTATATGTAAATATTTAAGAATATATTTATACCATTGAATGGCCCTTCTTTCAGAACGTAGAATTCGGCAATACAGAATAAATTTTACCTGCCACACAAGTTGTTCTTGCTACTGTATGCGGACAAAAACATTACATTGTTAAGCAAAAACAAAACTATTTTATTTATATATTCCTGTGTAAGTAGCTGCAATAACTTATAGATAAAAGAATGAATGTGTAGGAGATGTAATTCCAGTAAACCAGTTTTCTTAATTTTCTCTTTTTGCTGTCATTAAAGAC